>OV816025.1:3634077-4023535 GCA_929113105.1 Agrypnus murinus | reverse complement strand
TATATATATATATATATATATATATATATATATATATATATATATATATATATATATATATATATAACAAAGGGATAATAATGGGAATTCGCGCAAGAGATTTATAAGAGAAAGTTAGTTGCAGCCGTATACACGTGTTTCGCACTTATTAGTGCTCATCAGTACGGCATAGCAGATAGAAGAAATATAATTTAAGCAACAAACTAGAAACAATGTATAACACAAGGTTTCACAGATAGTAGCCAACCACACATTTGTAGTTTCGGCTTGAAGACATTGAGTTTTCAATGCAACAACAAACGTCACTACGGAGGTAGCTATAGCCACTACCGTGAGACAACCTAATCCCAAAATAATCTCACGGTAGTGGCTATAGCTACCTCCGTAGTGACGTTTGTTGTTGCATTGAAAACTCAATGTCTTCAAGCCGAAACTACAAATGTGTGGTTGGCTACTATCTGTGAAACCTTGTGTTATACATTGTTTCTAGTTTGTTGCTTAAATTATATTTCTTCTATCTGCTATGCCGTACTGATGAGCACTAATAAGTGCGAAACACGTGTATACGGCTGCAACTAACTTTCTCTTATAAATCTCTTGCGCGAATTCCCATTATTATCCCTTTGTTATATGTTTATATACGCGCATTAATCTTTCTATTCATATATATATATATTGTTGTATTATTTGTTTGGGTAGTTTTGCACAAATAATAAACTTTGCTGAAGTATTTTATTTCCTTTTTTTTCATGCGAGATTATATGTTTAAATATAAGAAAATCATTTTTTAAAGTAAAATAGAGTAGCAAAATAGTTTGTGTAGTTTAATTTGAGTTGTCCTCGTATAATATAAAGTTTATTTAAAAGAGTTATATGATAATGTTATGTAGCTGGTCTGAGCGTGGCAGAACAAGATGCATTTATTTAGTTTGTTTATTACAAAATCATACGTGTTGATGAAGTATAGTTTGATTATAGCTCTGACAGCATTTTTGTTTTAATGAAATTTTAGTAAATTACGATAATTAATTTCAATAAGTTTGTACAGTCTGGTTATTGATTACATTAAATATTTTATGTAAATCCTACTTTGTTTTAGTTAAGTTGTGTAATTTCTTCCTTTTAATTTTGGTTATTGACCTGCAAAAATAAAAGAGATAGATAAGAATAGAAATGCAACAATATGAAATTGTTATCAAAAATGTTGGAGTTTAAAAAGGATAAAAATAGATAGTCGGTGCAAGTCAGTTAAAAAGACATGCTCGTATAATTTGTAATAAAGCATTTGAATAATGAATTTATGATGAAAATTGATTTTAGTTTAGGTAAAGATAATTACATGTAATTTAGTGGCGAAGATATTATTGTGCTACAAAGATAAAGGAGTGTATATAAGATAAAGTTATATATGTGGTGATAGAAAAAAAAAAGTTGAGAAACTTTAATAAAAGTAAAAAGTAAAAGTGCTAGTGGATGATAAATCTACAAAAGTTAACGATAATTATATAAATGATTATTTCCTAGATCAAACTATTATAATTAAATTTTAAGTTATGGGTTATAAAATCACAATTATGAAAATTAAAAGATTGATAATTTTTATAAAATTTTGATTAATTTTTATGAAAGGTTATTGTGTTTGTGTAAATCATAAAGTTAAATAAAAATGAATTTCTGTTGTCAATAGGTTTATTATTGGAATTAAGAAATTCTATATAAGTGACAGTAAAATATAAAAAGGTACTTACCCGTAAGACTTTTCTTGCTGTAAAATCTCACAAAGCAGAGTTGGTGCTCCATAAACATACACATTTGAAGCTGTTTCTTTCCACATTCAAATAAAAAAGGGAAGTAGGGGATCATTCTGGAATCATCGTCCAATGGTGATTGTGTGCAGAGATGATAACAAGATAAGCATTAGTGTAAGTAATCAATAATCCATACCATAATTGTTTTTATTTTATTTTTCAAAGCGAAAAGTCAATGAAGTTATTTATATATTTTTTCGTAAGTTATTACAGAGGTGTTGCAGAGCGGTAGTTTAACTATATTTTATTTATTTCGAACCTATATAATTTTAAAAGACCCTGAAAGAGTCTATTGTCTCTTGTTCTGGGTAGCTAAGCCGGCGCATTTCAGTAATCTTAGTAAGATACACAACATTTTTGGCGTCCCAACGTGGTAGGGCTAATAAATTTAAATAAAATTTTTGGCCTTCAACATGTTTGGGCAATGTAACATTTTTGGCAACTCGACATTTTTTTTTTGACTTACGTGGTAGGACTTATTAATTAATTGCACAACGTTTTGGCTACCATTAATTTGGCGTTATTAACTAATGCAAATTTTGTTGAAAAGAAAGAAATTGTATTAAAGATTAAACTAGATTTGTCGAGCTTATTAATTAGTACAGCCTTCACTCCTTCACGTATATTTATAAAGTATAGGAATTGAATTAATTGCTCAAGAGTAAAATTGGACTTGAGATTATTGTAAGGAATTTTTTTTTGTTTGTGTATAAAGCTAAAAGAAATTTGTGCGACCATCGAATTTAAAATAAATTGTGGAATGTAAAGGTAAATGATAGCATATTTTGTTGAAAATATAAAATATTTATTTAGAATTACAAAAGGAAAAGGTTTTGTTTATTGAATAGGGATAGATACGATAGGAAAATACGTAAGGGGATAGGTTGTATGACGTCACTAAAGAACATATGCAAAAATTTGGAGAAAAAAGAAAGGAAGCTAGAAAATCGTAAAAAGAAGCAACAAAGAGAGAAATAAAAATGGCAGAAGAATTTCCATTCGCGGATATGATCGTAGAAGGATTCGAAGACAAAGAAGGGGATAA
Source organism: Agrypnus murinus (assembly GCA_929113105.1). Taxonomy (NCBI): domain Eukaryota; kingdom Metazoa; phylum Arthropoda; class Insecta; order Coleoptera; family Elateridae; genus Agrypnus; species Agrypnus murinus. The sequence continues at coordinate 4,020,682 of OV816025.1, read as the reverse complement.
AACGCTGATTTTAGAGCAGAAATTATCAATGGAAGATAAAATGATGTTAATGTTCAAAGAAATGATGGAAGATATGAAAAAAGGTTTTAAAAGAATTGATGAAAATTTTAAACGAATGGAAGAAAGTTTCGAACGAATGGATGAGAAAAGTGATTTGGTGATAAATGAACTGGAGGAAGTTACGATGGAAATTAAAGAAAATAATATGGAAACCCAGGGAAATTTTGAAAGAGCTAGAGAGGATTTTAAAAAAAGTAATGATATAAAGATTCAAGAGAATAAGAAAGAAGTGAATCAAGTATTAGAACAAGCAGAAAAAGTTAATGAAGACGCAGAAGGTAATAAAATATTAGAAATGAAGAACGAAGTAAGCAAGGAGGACGGAAATAATGTAATGAAAGAGAAAGAGAACGAGATAAAGAATAATATGGAAGAAGAAATAAAACAGAGAATTGAAATAGTTAAGGGAGAAGTAGTACATGGCATAGAAGCAAATAATAAAAAAATTACGAACATAAATAAAGTTGTAAATGTAAAAACAAGAATAGGGGATCAAGGAATGGATGTATTAGAAGCGTTTAAGATGGAACTAGATTGCGATAAGAAAGTGATTGGGGTAAGAGGTAAAATATTGAACTGGATACTGCAAGAGTCTGAAGGGGAAGTTAGAGGGTTAAACATGATAATTAGAAATGGACGGTATGAGAATGAAACGAAAGAAGAATTACGAGATATGGAGGAAAAATTAAGTAATAAGTTGGAAACACAAGAAAGATACAAGCAAGATATTTGCAACATGTTAAAAGAATATAAAAATTTAATTAATGATGAAGTCTTGATAGCAAGAAATTTTATACTCAAGATAGGGAATTTGTTAGGAAGAGTTAAAAAAAAATTCAATAAGAATAGAAACAATAAATAATTATAACATATCAAATAGGGAACTTGTTAATTTATTTCCGTATAGAATAATTTGTAAATAGGTGTATATAAAAAAGGGATTAATCAGTTAAAATAAGTTAAAAAAAATTTTTTAAATAAGGTTTAAAAACATAAAAAAAAAACATAGTAGAAAAATAATTATCACATATCAAATGGTGAACTTTTTAATTAATTTCCATGTTTAATACTTTGTAAATAAATGAAAAAGTGAAGGGGAAAATGTTGTATTATTTGTTTGGGTAGTTTTGCACAAATAATAAACTTTGCTGAAGTATTTTATTTCCTTTTTTTTCATGCGAGATTATATGTTTAAATATAAGAAAATCATTTTTTAAAGTAAAATAGAGTAGCAAAATAGTTTGTGTAGTTTAATTTGAGTTGTCCTCGTATAATATAAAGTTTATTTAAAAGAGTTATATGATAATGTTATGTAGCTGGTCTGAGCGTGGCAGAACAAGATGCATTTATTTAGTTTGTTTATTACAAAATCATACGTGTTGATGAAGTATAGTTTGATTATAGCTCTGACAGCATTTTTGTTTTAATGAAATTTTAGTAAATTACGATAATTAATTTCAATAAGTTTGTACAGTCTGGTTATTGATTACATTAAATATTTTATGTAAATCCTACTTTGTTTTAGTTAAGTTGTGTAATTTCTTCCTTTTAATTTTGGTTATTGACCTGCAAAAATAAAAGAGATAGATAAGAATAGAAATGCAACAATATGAAATTGTTATCAAAAATGTTGGAGTTTAAAAAGGATAAAAATAGATAGTCGGTGCAAGTCAGTTAAAAAGACATGCTCGTATAATTTGTAATAAAGCATTTGAATAATGAATTTATGATGAAAATTGATTTTAGTTTAGGTAAAGATAATTACATGTAATTTAGTGGCGAAGATATTATTGTGCTACAAAGATAAAGGAGTGTATATAAGATAAAGTTATATATGTGGTGATAGAAAAAAAAAAGTTGAGAAACTTTAATAAAAGTAAAAAGTAAAAGTGCTAGTGGATGATAAATCTACAAAAGTTAACGATAATTATATAAATGATTATTTCCTAGATCAAACTATTATAATTAAATTTTAAGTTATGGGTTATAAAATCACAATTATGAAAATTAAAAGATTGATAATTTTTATAAAATTTTGATTAATTTTTATGAAAGGTTATTGTGTTTGTGTAAATCATAAAGTTAAATAAAAATGAATTTCTGTTGTCAATAGGTTTATTATTGGAATTAAGAAATTCTATATAAGTGACAGTAAAATATAAAAAGGTACTTACCCGTAAGACTTTTCTTGCTGTAAAATCTCACAAAGCAGAGTTGGTGCTCCATAAACATACACATTTGAAGCTGTTTCTTTCCACATTCAAATAAAAAAGGGAAGTAGGGGATCATTCTGGAATCATCGTCCAATGGTGATTGTGTGCAGAGATGATAACAAGATAAGCATTAGTGTAAGTAATCAATAATCCATACCATAATTGTTTTTATTTTATTTTTCAAAGCGAAAAGTCAATGAAGTTATTTATATATTTTTTCGTAAGTTATTACAGAGGTGTTGCAGAGCGGTAGTTTAACTATATTTTATTTATTTCGAACCTATATAATTTTAAAAGACCCTGAAAGAGTCTATTGTCTCTTGTTCTGGGTAGCTAAGCCGGCGCATTTCAGTAATCTTAGTAAGATACACAACAATATATATATATATATATATATATATATATATATATATATATATATATATATATATATATATATATACAGGGTGTCTCAAAAATAACGAACAATAACGCAGAGGGTTAAAAAGCGTCCGAGGTAGAATCTAAAACTAAAGAAAAAAAAACTCTACCTTCAAAACATTTTTTTTGTAAATTTCTTAAAAATTGTTTGCAATACTTTTTGCTAATACGGTCCTGTTATATTTTGCATCAATTTGATAATAAATAATAAGTCATCCAGCATTGGGATAGTCAAAACATTGTAAAGCGATATGTGTAGAGTTAAGCAAAAATTCGGAGAAGTCGATTTAATAACACGTATATTGGTCAAGGTTACGTCTTTATAAACACCATGACATATCACCGTAATAAGCGTTTTGTTATAAACTGCATAGTTGCAAAAAAGTCCCAAACGTTTGATGATAGATCATCAAACTAATAATTTTTATTATCAAGAGTTTATTTGAAGGTGTTTTCCGTTTTAAATAAAATAGATTAATGGTAAAAATTGCTCTTATTTAATAAATTGCGACCCTTGTAGTTTTTTGAGTAAACCACAATCGGGCCGCAAATTCAACCTGGCGGCGCCCTAATTATGAAAATGTTCTTTTTAAAAGTTTAATTTATCTTCTGTTTATTTTCGAATGTTATTACAGAACGTAAAAATATATTTATGTTTTGTATCCTTTTTTTAAATTGCGTTTTGTTTATTTTACATAGATCAAATTTCACTATGTGTATTTTTGCGGAATGTTTAGTCCAAAATTTTATTTACAAGCACAGAATACGAAAGAAAGAATTGCTATAAATAAGGAAAGTCTGCGAAAGGGGATGTTTATAACAAAGAGAGTTTTTGATTATTGACTTACGTTCATTGAGAAATTTCGAGCCCAAGATCATTTTTGTAAAATTTTATTTCAGTTTTAATGAAAAGGTTTACTATTAGTTTTAAATATTAATGCTTCAGATTCTAGTAAAATGTATTAGCATCGCAGATTAGAAGAACTAGTAATGTAATTTTCTTATTAAAGCCCAACACTTTTTATGTTTTTTAAATTACGTTCAACGCCGCCACACATAAAGAATTCCCTTTAACTTATTGAAATATGATATCAGATGCTCTCTTTAAAAATGAGATGTTTTAAGCTGTTATTAGACCTTGAATTTATTTTAAAATAAACAAACTGCATCATGAGCGAAACGGAACGTGTCTTATTTACGAGTTTCTTCAAGTTCAATTCATTCGGGTATTTTGCGGCATTGACAAAATTGTGCTGTATTGACAAATGCTGTAAAGTTCAACAAACTACAGTCCTCTGCATTATGCGACACCAGGAGATTGTGGAGCAGAACGTGCGGACCGGACTCAAAACTTGAACCTTAAATAACTCTGAAAGTAAATATTTTAGAAAAAAAAGTTATGGGAAAAACTTTCTCTACACATCATCAACTATCTCGTATTCACGTATTGTCCGTTATTTTTGAGACATGCTGTATATATATATATATATATATATATATATATATATATATATATATATATATATATATATATATATACATATATATATATATGTATAATATATATATATATATATATATATATATATATATATATATATATATATATATATATATATATATATATATATATATATATATATATATATATTATACAGGGTGGTCCAGACCACCCGTACACCCCTTTTAAAATGCGGGGGATTAAAAATTTTTAACAAGACGATGGGTGATCTTACTAATGTCGATGTGCTCTTTCGAATGACGCCAAAGAGAAATCCCCCTGACCCCCCCTTGTAGGGGATAATTTAAAAATTTAAAATATTAAAAAATTTAAATAATAACGTTAAAAATTCAAATAGGAATCCCTAAATTTTATTGCATATTTAGATTCTACTCATCAAAATGCAAAAACCGACTTTTTGCATTTTCCGCCGTCTCTGGCATATACAGGTGCAAATAACAGTTTTTCATATTTTATACTAAATAGTGATGAAAAAGCTTTGCTAATGTGTACTTTCATGAGAAAAAAATTTTACGTTACGATGAAAAATGGAAATTCTCTCCCTAAGGTGTTTTCGACAAACAGATTTTTTTTCTTGCGTTGTACGTGACAACAATTTTTTTTCTGAAATTTTTAGATCGTTTTTTAACCTTAACGTCTACTTATTTAGATATTGCTTAATCTTTATCTGAATATTTATTTTAAGCATATGTAATTAATAAAAATGATCGATAAAACATTCTAAATTGTAATCTGCTCTGCATATGGCAAAATAATATTTAAATCGTACTAATTTAATATTTAATTTTAACAGAAAATAGCTTGCTACAATTCTTTTCTTGGCAATTCTATTTAAATAGTATGTAATTGTTGAAAATCAACTGTTCAAATAAATAATTTTTATCACAATTTAAAATTTTATTATTTTTTTAAAATTTATTTAAATTATTCTTACTTTATGGCCTGAGTGTATGAGATATCCATATTTCATCATTCATTGGCTATACGCTAAAAGAAAGATCGCCACTAAAATTTAATAGTGAATTACAAAGTGAAATTCTCGTCGGCAGATTTTTGTAATGCTTGACATGTTTTGAAGTAAAACCATCTTCCTCAGTAGAATCTTGGAAAATATTGTTAGAATGGAACACAAATTCTAACAACATTTAAGGCAAAAAATATTGTTATCACGTACAACGTTAGAAAATCCGTTTGTCGAAAACACCTTAGGTAGAGAATTTGCGTTTTTCATTGTAACGTAAAATCTTTTCTCATGAAAGTACACATTAGCAAAGTTTTTTCATCACTATTTAGTAAAAAATATGAAAAACTGTTATTTGCACCTGTAAATATGCCAGAAACGACGAAAAATGCAAAAAGTCGTTTTTCGCCATTACAGCGCCACCTGTTGCCAAGATAAAAAATGTTTCAAATAAATTATTCATATTTTGATGAGTACAATCTAAATATGCCATAAAAGTTAGGGGTTCCCATTTGAATTTTCAAATTTACCCCCCTTACCACCTACAAGGGGGAATCAGGGGGGTTCCATTCTGGGGTCATTCGAAAGAGCACATCGACATTAGTAAGATCACCCATCGACTTGTTAAAAATTTTTAATCTCCCGCATTTTAGAAGGGGTGTACTGGTGGTCTGGACCACCCTGTATATATATTTTAATATTAATGTATAACAAAAATCTTCTGTAAAGATTTTACCATTAGGAGTTATTATAACCAGGTTAAGTTTTATTAACACGCTTTTTGCTTGAAGATGGCATTTAATTTGGTTAAAATATTATATTATTTGTCTAGAATCCCCAAATAGTGTAGGTATTTGGAGTTATAAGTAGTAGCGTCCGGTAATAAACTGTTGTCCTAGGCAGCTATAATAGTTGTTTATGTATTAAGGGCATAAAGAAGCTTTTAAGGCCAGAAGCGTTATTTCTAGCCCGAGGCTAACGCCTCGGGCTAGGAAAAGGCTGTAGGGCCATAAAAGTAAGTTATGCCCGCTATACATACACTATTTTATGCACAGATTAAGTTTTTATCTCAAATCTATTATTGTGTAAAAAATATAATTAAATGAGTATGTAGGTACATCAAACCGCTGTGCATATACTTATGTGTCTATACGAAGTACGTTACTATATAATAGTTACTATTCCAAAATATTTAATTTCAGCTTATTTTCATTGGTGATAAGTTTACAAATTATATTAAGAACCAATCAAGTTCTACAAAAAAACAGCTCTGACATTTATTTGACATTTCTTTATTGCCCATCGGACCATAAAGAGGCCCTCGGGCCGTAAAGAGGCGATTATGTTTAGATGAGTCGAGCAATAATAGGCTAATTATAATGTATCTGTGCATAAAGGTTTTTAAATTGCTGATATTTTACGGGATACGGGATTATTTGGAGGAAAATAAACAACCAAAATAGTTAAGACGTGAAATACTTTTAACACCGGTTGCAAAAATGGTAGAAGGTTTTAAAGTCTTTTCAGAACTGTATCGTATTGTTGATCGTTATATGTTCTCATCTATTTTGAGCGGATAGGAATTAGATGTAAATGGTGGATTGAGCCAGTATTCACTATCTTTTGAATTTGGTTTTTAGTTCAATTTTATCTTGAGGAGTTCTACCTAACTTTAGTCTAGTTATAGGTTAAGCAGAAAGGCAGTGGTTTGGATATAATGTTGAGTTTTTCGATATGATTAACAATAAAAAATTTGTTGTGACTAGTGAATTTATCGGTTCTACCCTCGCTAGATCGCAGATTTATACAATAAAAGTCTGTATTTCTGAGTAAATCTTCCTAAAAGTATTTTATCTTTGAATAATAGCAGCAAGTATGAAATGACAGTTGAATACTGGGTGGATGAAGGTTTTGCAAGTATGAATCGGTGTTCCATACTGCTATAATAATAAAAAATGTTTAAATACCGTCGTAGTACGGTAGTCAACAGAGGAGGGGCAGACAGTGGCGTATTTAGGGGGGCTGCAGCCCCCCGAAAATGTTTTAATAGTCTAGGGGCCGGCTACATAAAGCATAGTTAACCACGTTGTTAAATTTATCACGCTGTTAAGCTACCTGATTGGATAAAAGTTAACATAGGGTTTAAAAGAATCAATCACAGTACAACAGTTACTCTAAATTAACCAATCACGTGTTTTAACAACGCGTCTAAATAATTATGTAGTTAACAATGCTTTATATCGATCCTAGGTCATTTATGTATAGCTACAGCAGTTAAGCGAAACCGAAACCGTGGTTTCCTGTAAAAATCCGAAGTTTTAGTAGTAGCCCCCCCCCCAAAAATTCCTAAATACGCCACTGGAGGCAAATGTTATATTCCGATAGGTTACCTACAAAAGAAGAAGGGCAGAGACCGGCTTTCCAAAGTGTATAATCGAAGATACAATAAAAGATGAAAAATAATCTCAACGGAAACCTTGAAGAACACCTGCATAGAGAGTTTACAACTGAGAGTAGACCCGATGCACCCTCAGTTTCACTCAATGTTGATATCAGATATGAAAGTTGTCTATTACAAAGAACTTGGCATGTGACCGTAAACGAAGAAATTCTTTGTACAAAAACCTTGTCTCGCATGTTGAGCATCATATCTATCCCTCAAGAGCTGCCTCCTTTCGTAGAATTCCTTTCGTGGAATTCACAGGAAAACATAAGATTAAGTCGAAAGTGGACCTGCTGGCTCGTAAACCGAATTGAGTTTCTGAAAAAGAATCTGCTCGAAGAAGTTTCCGAAGATGCTTTTTGTCTGCTTTTTTTATTTCTACTGTGAAGTATGTTTGCGATGTGCACGAGACATCGAGTTGAGACGACAATACAATGTGTGCAGTGGCAGCATTTCTCAATGAAGAACCACTTACAATTTTTAGATGGTTTGTAGAAACTCGCAGAAGCTGGAGTTCCTTACGTGTCGAAGAATACACGGGAGGGCCTTTTTTAGCAGTAACCCCATAAATGTGTCTGCTGCTCGCAAAATGATGGAGGCGGCCCTTGGTTTTAACTCCCCAGCAATACAAAATCCATGTAAGAAGAGAAGAATTACATGTAAGAATTATTTTACGTTGGGTTCCAATCGTTTTAACGAAACAGCGAAAGGCTTAAGCGTTGTAAAAGCGTAGTCACAGACTATCAAATCTTTTATTATCCCAGTAGTTGGACGCGCATACGAACACACGTTCACAAATACTCCAATTTCGTCGTATCCAACCCAATCGTACTGCGACGTTGGATCGTGAGTGGGGTGCTTTAAATGGCATAAAATGCTCTATGTTTTGGTTCAGAAAACTTTGTATTTACTAAATCGGCGTGAGTGTGATGACATTATCGAACTTTTTTTAAATTACATGATATACGTTATTTAGTGTAAGTTTACGTGCACGTCATAACTAAATTATGACATCAGACCATGCGTTGTTGCCATATGGAATTGGATATTCCTTGTTTGATCCAACACCTCTGCTGCATCTTTTCAGTGTACGTTTTTAAAAGAATTATTCTCTTATGAACAATATTACTTTGTTGATCCCCATCCATCCCCCCATCATCCCCTGCTTTAGATCGTCATTCTTATATACGAATCCAATTTGTCGTAAGACAATGGATAAAGAACTTCTACTTCCTTTATACATACATGAACTTGGATTTCAATTTTTTTGATAAAATATTCAGTGATACATGTTCTCCTGAAACCAAATGTGGTATATTAATCGAAGAGCACAGCCACATACATAACGTCAGGTACTTACTTGCTTATACATTTCATAAATTGCATTACGCATATTTGCCCCTACAAGAGAATCAATGTCTGTAGTTAACGATCTTTTTCGATTTCGTTTCCTCTTTGGACTGGAAACTTCTTCCGCTGATGAAATGTTGGAGACAGTCGTAAGACATAAACATATTCTCAGTGCTTGAGAAACTGTCTAGAATTATGTATAGTTAATCTTTCTAACAGAAAAATAAAAACAAAATAACTTCTCTAACTGCAATTCAATGAATAAGGGGACCGTTGAAAATAAATTATTAATGTCTTAACTAATATTCTTGATCTTTTACACAACACTTTAGACATCTTAAAGTAAACAAATAATAGAACCGGAAAATTATTAAACACAGTAGGTACTAAACACAAAATAACACTCGTAAACCAAACTTAGAAAACACACCTGAAATACATTTGACACTGCCGCGTGTCGCATACACAGGTATACCAATCTGCTTTTTTGTTGAAATAAATGTGTATTTTCCTTAGAATATAAAACTGTAGGAAGGAACACAATCATCTACCACATACGACCGGGATGGGGTCTTAATATGGCGGAGTAGGTATTTCCGGTTTTGTAATTAGATATTTCTATTAGCGCTTCTCACTGTCTCGAAATGCGCACATAAACTACATAACCTCAATTTTAAAACCTAGTATTTTGAAATTAATCTTAGAATATAAATTTTATATTTAATATTTTAAACCAACGAATACTTACTCATGAAATGTAATTCCCTTTTTCATATTTGTTGTTCCCTTTTTTATATATTGGAATTTAAGAGAAAGGCAGATTTAGGTGGTGTCTAATGGCGGCCAGTGTGACGTCATATCCGTCGTTTTTAAAGCTCATTGCACCGGGTAGTTACGCTCCTTCCTACAGTTTTATATTCTAAGGTATTTTCTCATTAAGTTAACAAATTACGTTTTGTTTTAAATACCTATATGTATTTATTCTATAAATAAATATATTACTAAATATATGAAAATTAAATTTTATTATTCTCGATAAAGCAAATAATCTTACTTCTTAAAATTATATTTTGAATGTTATTATTTACACAGTTGGTTGTACTACTACGTCATTACTTTTATATTTATGACGTGAACGTACAGTTAGACTAAACGGTGTATAGGTATTTTTTACTGAAATCGATAGTGTTGTGTTCTCTTTTCAACCATAATAAATATTCGTACTCTTACATCAGAAAATTTTCAAGAAAAACGCGAAAAAATGATTTACGACTAGTACGCTTTGATATATGATTCTCCAGTTAATAAAACAGAATTATCTAGTAAGCTTAGGTAAATAACGAAACTTTAGTTATTCCAAAGTATTAATCTTATCATATCAAACAAGAATATGGCCATGAGAAATTTGTATCTTAGTCAGCCTGCTGAGGGCGTTTGTTTAAAATATTTCGGTCGGTCTGGCACCCACGCGCGACTTTCCAATGTTTCTGGCAATTATGGTTTGGTATATTCTGCATCATAAGGAATACCAAGCTACTACTGCCAGAATCATTAGACAGTCGGGTGTGGGTCCCAGATGGCCCTTAACATTGCATTACTTTTTTACATCATAAGGGATACAATGCAAAGTCGATTGCGGGTGCCAGACCACCAGGAAGACTTTAAACGAGCGCCCTTTGCAGGGCAACAGAAATGCAAATTTCTTAAGGTCATATTCTTGGTCCTCGATTTCGATACGAGATAAACCGGTAAAATAGAATTTTGCAATAATAATAATAATAATAATAATAATAATTGCTACAACCCATAACCTGGAAACCAAGCCCCAGAAGCTATAAGCTTGTGCGGGAGGGAGGGGGCGATTATTATTATTACGTAGGCCCTATGTGCGGCTGCAGCCGACTTACAGATGGAACAGCGCAAATCCCACATTTGTGTCACAGCTAAGGAAAACTGCAGAAAACCTTAACCAGATCTGCCGGCACCGGGAATCGACCCCGGGCCGCCTGGGTGAAAGTCCGGCACGCTAGACATTACACTACCAAGGCTGTTTTGCAATCTCATGTATCACGAAGAATACCAGATTTAAGCTTTGCTTTGGCCACGAGAACTACTGTGTAAGTGCTGCTATTTATTTTTGAAGTTTATTATTTAATATACATCAGTAGCGTGCCGTGCATACGAGACAGTGGACGCAGTCCCGATATGACGTATGCGCTATCACGCTCATACACATTGAGTATGAGCGTAATAGCGCATACGTCGTATCGCGACTGCTTCCACTGTTTCGTATGCACTGCACGCTGCTGATATACATGAATAAAGGATACCAAGGATAGCAAAGAATACCAAGCCATAATTTCTAGAAACATTAGAAAGTCGCGCATGGATGCCAGACCACCTAAATGATTTTAAACGAGCGCCCTCCAATTCCAGGACTTATAACTAAATAACTATTACTCAACTTCGCCACTTATTTCAAGCAGAACCTTCTAGATTTCAAGCATGCGCATTTGAAAATTTTTCAATATCAACGATTTTACCTAAGGGTAAGCACCAATATGAGGAGATTATATTGAGAATATTAGTTTTATAGACGTTGCTCAATTGCTCTACTATCCGTCCAACGAAAGATGAGCGCTGCGTCATCTTTGCAAGAAATTATCACAGAAAGCGTATTGTTTTGCTTTACTCTCATTATCTACGAGTATGACGAAGATAGCATTACATTAGCACTTCTCTGGGTCGTTGGAAGTTGATTTGATTAGCTCTGTCGAGTGTAGAATACGGAGTGGCCAACCTTACAAACAAATTCCTAGATTAAATTAACATATTGCCACAAAACAGCAAAAATAACTACATTTATTGGCAAAATTATTTATCGAGGAAAAAATTAATGTCGTCACTACAGATAAAGTTGATCAATTTTAGGGATTCTTTCACAGATTTCTGAAAGAAAATGTCAAAATATAGGCAATGCTGTATGCGGTTATGAACATGTGACTTTATTGTAAAACATGACACAGGTATCTCTGATACCTGTAGACTGTAGATTTGATTGGCACAGGTGACATTTGCTGAAGTTATTTCTTATTTACATGTTTTTCGTGAGTGTTATAGTATTTCAATAATAATAAACAACAGTTCTCAGAACTGGCAGAAAATCGCAATTTTATCTAATATAATACATATTAATATTATGTCAGTATAAGGGAAGACACTGCATTCGCAGTTTCATCAGTTATTCCTGAATTTACTAAACTAGTTCGAGAGGGAAAAAAGGAAATCGTGGAAATTTACTGCCTTTATTTTGCGTACAAGAGGTAAGAAACGTTAATTATTATTTATGATCATATTGTACTATAATTGTTTATTGCAGCGAGCAATTGAGGCTTTAAAAATTTGTGTTTCAACTGTTAAAAGGACCGGTAGTAGAAACCAGCGAGTTTTATCTAGTCCTGGTAAAAAAAGACAACGCAAGAAGTTGAAAACTGCAGACCTAGCAAGTTCTTCTAAAATGGTCGCCAGAGAAACTATATGTAGTGAAAGTAAGACGTTTGATATTTTTTGATTTTAGTCTTTATGTTTTGTATAGTTTCAGAAAAAGCGAACATACAGAACGACAGACAGATAGACGCTGCGTTTTATGTAGTAATGTATAATAAATATACAAGAGAAGAGATGGATAAGCAAAATAGTGTTAATTCTATTATAATTTAATTCTATTATAATTAAGTACTTTAATAGTATTTAAGTTGATTAAAGTATTAAATAGCAGAGTTTTGTCAAATGTAAAACTGTATTTGAAAAGAATATATTTCTCCATATTGAAGGTACATATTATACTATTACAAAGGTTATAAATGAGTTAATTTCTTAAATATAAGTAAAAGTGATTTCTTGTTTTTTAGTACTTGGTAGTTTTGTAAAACTAGAGAACGTACAGTACTAATAGGTAGGTATTCGCGAAAATCTAATTCTTAGTTTCCTACTAAAAATGTTTTAAAACTTTCCAAAACAACAAGTATCTATGTTAAAATTTAAAAGAAGGTTACAAACGTCCAAAACTCCTTATCCCTAACCTCAAAAAATCACCTGCTATGACATTTTCGTAAACACGGTAAAAATCAATAATTGTCAAATTATGGATGCTGATTTGACTAGGAATTTTTTAATCTTATACTACACAGAGAGCATCGATGACCAGCGTTCATCTTTAGTTGGACGGATAATATTTAAAAAGAATAATAAACAACTAGAAAATTATTCTATTTTTTAAACCTTTTAGTTTAGCCAATGCAATTTGATTTTATTAAATAGGATCGGCTTTGCGAAAAGTACTAAGGTAATTGATTGTCAACAAGTAACTCTATAACTTCTTATAGTAATGAATTCAAAGCAAAAGTAATAATTTCTATCTTCGTATAAGTAGTTGTTTAAAATTAGTTTTGCTTCTCCTTTTTTAGATTCTAGTATTTATAAATGGATAATTATTATTTGGAATAATAATTCTTGCCGATTAGAGTCTGTTTGAAACCACTGGTATAAGAATAATTGTGAAAAAGTGACAAGTTTACAGTTTAAATTTTAGCGGTTATTTTAGCTGTTTGAAATGCATTGTCAGCGATTAAGTTCATCTACCATCATCTACTAAGAAATTATTATATATTTGTATTTGTTAAAAGATATAGCATACGTGATTGTGTATAAATAAACAATTATTGTGCTTTAATCCAACAGGATAAATTTCCTATAAAAATAATTATCATTTCTGACAAGTGGTAAGGTAGATAATGAACATGTAAAAATATTTTTTTATGTTGTTAATTAACGTGTTGTACCTACTATTTAGATTTGTTGCAATTAAATAAAACACCATGTCCGAGACTGAAGAGAGTAGTGGTAAGGAGGAGGTTGTACCTTCCGACAGTGACTGTCCTGTGTCTATTTCAAGTTCAATTAAAAGTGAAGACATAACCATTGTAGCAGAGTCTGATGATTTAATGGAATATGAAAAGCAACAAAATTCTAGTGAAATTACAGATAAGTTATTATGTTTTGTAGAATTAACAGAAAAACTTAACAATAATTTTAATGAAACTCAACAAGAATGCCAGCGTCTTCAGAAAGAATTGGATAAAAGAAATACAGGGTGTAGTGATTTGGAGTGCAAATTAAATTATGTTAGAAAGACAATTGATGAAGAGAGAAAGAAATCACATAAACTGTTGCAAAATAAAAATAAATGGGTAGGTAGTAAATATAGTTTTCGGGTTGCTTTTATTAAGGTTTTTAAAAAATTAGTATATTCAATTCTAAACTAAAAATGTTTCTTCTGTGTTGTATTCAAATTGTTCAAACTAACACATGTTTGTTATTTTAGGAAGAAAAACTTTCACAAACACTAAACATACTGATTAAGAGTAATCATATTTCTTTAGCTCATAAAGTAAAAGAAGAGCTGGGTCATGTTTACAACATTGATGATAATGGATTAAATTCCAAATCAAATAAAGTGAGACCTGAAAATACTACAGGTTTGTATTATTCGTATAGAAAGTGTTGTCAGGAATGGATATTTGAAATACATTTAGTGCATTGATATCTCTAAAATCGCCACCAATTCTCTCAAATTTGGCACTTTTAAGGTATTGAATATTGCCGATTCAATATGGTTGATATTGGTGATGGCACTATTGCAATTTCTAAGAGCTATAACTCACGCCGCCGAATAAATATAGTACAAAAAAAAATCAAGACAGCACAGATGATTGTTCTGATTGGTTTTATGTGAAAGAGAAATTTACATTAAAACATTTTTCCTTATGAATTGTTATTCATTATAAATAATGTCACTTCGAGAGATGCTAGTATAAATAATACCCATACATTTTAAAAAATTGCAGTTTTATTAATTTAATAAAAATGCCATTAAAAGTTCGTAAGACAGTTTGACAGTAAACCAATTAATATCTTTTTGGTACAATTAAACATGCCTTTCAATTTGAGTGGTATATTTGACTGCTACTAATAGAAAGGTTTTGTTAAAAAGAGGGAGTAATTGTAGACAGTTTTAATTACTATATCTGTTCGGCGGCCCGACTGTAGTATGAACTAGAAACAGAACAAAACAGGGCTATAAACTTTCTAGACTTAAATATCAAGATTAACGCAGACAATCTTTTTGAATTTTCCATATACAGAAAACCAACACAAACAGACATAACAATACCAAATGAATCTTGTCACCACAATACACATAAAATAGCAGCATACAGATCATTAGTACACAGAGCTTTAACTATTCCACTAACAAAATCAGATTTTAGCAAAGAGATATCAACCATTAAACAACTAGCACATGCAAATCATTATAATCCGAACATGATTGACACTTTAATTAAACAAAAAGATTATAGGTTAGCTATCAAAAGAATATATCCCATTGACAATCAAACAGAAGACACAAATTACATATCTATACCATATTTTGGCAAAATATCAGAAAAAATTGCACATATACTAAGAAAAACCAACAATTATAAAATAACATTTAAAACCAACACTAACACTTTTTCATTTTTATTTAATGCTAAAGACAGAACACATGATATCATGAAATCGGGCATTTACCGTTTAAATTGTTCTTTTTGTAGTTCGGTATATATTGGACAAACACTTCGAAATTTTGACATAAGATATAAAGAACACGTACGTCATTACAAAAATAAACATCCTGAAAAATCGAATTACGCCAAACACCTTTTAGAACAAAATCACACAATGACTCCTCAAAATAATATTAAATTCCTACATTTTTGTAATAACAAACGCAAATTAGACATTTTAGAAGCCTTTGAGATATACAAACACAAACTCAGGGTACCTTTAATGAATGAACAACTTGAGCTCAGTAATTCTCCGTTACTGGAAGTATTAGATGTTTAATTATGATTTTTATTATTAATTTTTATTATTATTATTATTATTTTATCTAGTTACCTATTTTGTATCTACCTTAGCGACGTGTTTGTTTATAATTATATTGCCTTTGATAATGACAGCATAGCTGTCGAAACAATATTGTCAGGTATATTTTAATAAAACTGTGAAACTTTTAATAATCTTTATTTATTTCATGATTATGGAGTTCCACAAAATAAGGCTAGAAACAATAAACAAGTAGTATGAACTTCTCACTTATTCGAGATTGGAATCCATTGATACCACAATTGAATCTACAATATTAAAAAATACCTTAATGCCAAATTTCAGAAAAATCAGATAGTGGAGATAATGATACATGTGCATGCATTTACTTTATATCTTGAAAGCTTCTAACATATTTAATTGATGTTCGTTGTTACAAGGCTGTAGGAATGTGATGCGATATTGAAATTTGTGATACGAGATAATGTATTGGTAAATCCCTGTCATTGTAACAAAAATCTTGTCTTTTAGGTTCTCTATTATCTGATCTAAGTTGTTCTCTCTCTGAAGATGATCTAGATACATCTTCTTTCTGTATTGGCAAAACTTGGAAAAAAGATAATTCTACAATTAACCTAAATAAAAACATTACAAAAAAGCACTCATCATCACTTGCCAGTGATAACATTATTAAAACAATAAATGCAACGGATATAATTAGAGCAACAACTACATTTACTGTTACCAAAGATGGACCTATAGCAGCTTCATCAGTTATTGAATCTATACCTATAGAATCCACTACTAATTTACAGTTACCATTGAAACAAGTAATTTTTAGTGCCTAATAAATTATTACTATTGATTGTTCTAGCTGAACTTGTATTGTATGTCAGGTCAAAAAATGATACTCTTGTAGGTGTTTCCAGAAAATTGCCCAAACTCTAAATCAGATAAAAGAAAAGATACTACAGATACTTCTGGCAGGAATATGCATTCATTTCAATCAAAAATTACTGTTGTTCCTGAAAACTGTGATGTTTGCAAGAAACGACTTGGCTTTAGAAGAAATGCATACAGATGCAAAAATTGTCAGTCTTGGTGTCACTTTGAATGTAGACATAAGTTGCCATTACCTTGTATCTCGAGTTCCAACACACCTTCCAAAAGAAATACTAAAGTGAGACACATCTAAATCATATTTTTTTGATTACCATTTTATGGATTTTAATAGATTGCACTTGGGGATTATACACCATCTGTTCCACCAATGATACCGACATTTTTATTAGAGTGCATTAAAGAAGTAGAATCACGAGGACTTCAAGAGGCTGGAATATATGAAGTTAAGGCTTCTGAGAAGGAGGTCAAAATTCTAAAGGTAGGTATCAAATGATTCTCAAAAGCTATGTCAGAGTAGGCCAGAAAAAAGTACTTGAAAATCCATAATTTATTCCATTATTATTTTATGTATGACATTACAATAATTACTTATATCAAAATAATTTAATTTATTCCTTATAATAATTTAATAAAATTCCTAAATATAGAAAATATTACTGTCTGTCCCAGCCAACTTTGATGCAGATTTTTTTAAATCATGCTTTACCATCCTAATAGGAATTGTAAGTGTGAAAGGGCATATTTGTTAATATAATGACTTGACTTTCTAGGAGAAATTCTTAAAGCAAAAGAATCCACCATATTTAACAAATGAAAATATTCATACTGTTTGTGGTGCTGTAAAAGATTTCCTATGCTCTCTTAATGAGCCTTTAATAACTTATTCTCATTGGCCAAATTTTGCTAAATTAATAGAAAATAATAATAAAACAGATACTCATTCAACTATACACCAATTAATTTCTGAGCTGCCAAAACCAAACCAAGATACTCTAGCGTGTGTAGTATTACATTTGAAAAGGCAAGGGCTTTGTTTATGCTTCCCTGATTTTCATAATAAATAAGCAATTGTTACAAATTTGTTGATTTACTTCAGGCTAAAAGAAACAGGAGGATCTAGTAGGTCACTTGAAAATTTACCCGATTTATTTGGGCTTACCATTGTTGGCTATTCTTCACCTAATCCAAATCGATTATCTTTAGTTACTGAAACTAAAATTCAGCATAGGGTTAGTACCTTTACTTTATCAATAATAAACATGTGCATTGTTAATAATATTGTTTTCTAGATTGTGGAAGCACTGATGAGTTTACCTAATGACTACTGGAAAACATTTGTAAATTCAAATAAATTAGAAAAACCTTTAAATCCACTTCAACAAACTCCAAGTACTGATTCTTTGTTGACTGCTTCTCCAATGGGTATATTCAGTCCTATTGATGCTTTGTAATTAATAAAACAAGAAACTTGACTTCTTCTAAATTTCAGCTTTTGGAAGAAAGAAGCATAAAAGGTTCTTTACATTTCCGAGAATGAAGAATTTTCGCCTTCCAGATTCTGGATAATGCTGCATTTAGTTTAATGTTTTGTTAATATAATAGTTGATTATGGTTTTTTGTTTTGAATTTATATTTTATGCTTTTATTAAAGAATTTGTTAGAAATAAATTAATATCAAATTAATATAACCTAATAAACATGTTTTAGATAATCTATATTGTTGTATTTTGAATTAAAGTCTGCATGATGTTGAGGTAAACACTGTTTAAATAGAGCAACATTAAAATTAATATTTGTTTACGATTTTTACGAGAAATTTATAGCATATTTTGTTAAAATAGTTAATATAACATATTACAATAATAGAATATTACTTCATAAAGTAGAAGAATCATAGCAAAATATAAGTTAAATCGGGTAGTGACACAGTCCGTCAGTCAGCAGAATAATTCGAGAAATACACTTAGCTGATTGATCTGAAATTTTACCCTACAGTTTAGCTGGTCAATAGGCAGTCTTCGGCAAAATTTAATCTGACTAATGATTGAAAACTAATGACTAAGAATTTAATCACGACTAATGATTAATTAGTTTGAATCATACCCCGATGACTAGTGATTGATTAGTTTTAGTCTCAATCAATTAATCATGACTAAAAAACTTTTGATTGAAATTGAGGCTGCAGTCAACAGTTATAGATAAACAAATTTATACACAATTCATTTTTCAGTATTTTTAATAAATGAATTCAATAAAAATACACTCTCGTCACTTCATCCTTGCTATAAATAGAGGGTTTTAAATTTCTGACGTCAGTAATGTTAGCACCCCTACTTTGTTGAGTTTAAAAATTTTTTTGTACGACCATGCTGTTTCGGATTGTTTACCATACTTGGTTTTAGAACAGTAGGTTATATTGTAACGTTCTTTTTAAAATGATAACAAAAGTGCTGTTTAAATCGTCTATTAATAAGTAATATTTATTTACAAACACTAATGAATACACTATAAATTAACGCTATGATTATAAACCATTAAAACTATTATTTACAGACTATGAATTTCTAATACAACATTTATCTTCACATTTACTATTTATTTCGTGATACACAGTTAATGACTCGCTGTTGACTGATCCTCTTTTATCCGCGAAGTCGATTTTATGCCCTCATATAATCGTACCAGAAGCCGCTAGAACCTACTATGTATTTCTGGAAGGCGCTAGATAAACCGCGTCTGGTTTACATACTTGGTGCGATGCGTCATTCTCTCGAATGCTGTAGAATATTCCATTTGTTGTGTGAAGGAGAGGTTCTTTCTTTTTCTCTCTTGTTACAATATTTACTGGTTGCTAAGCAAAAACGCGTCGGTAAGTAATTACTTACCGTTCAGTTCTGTCAAAAACAGAACGGTAAGTAAATTATACGTAATTTATAAAATAAATGCATGATCTTTAGATGTCTCTTTCGCGAGCAATCATTTATTTTCTAAATAATTGGACTATTTAAAAAATGTATGTTGTTTATTTAAATTTGCTCAGGCCTCTTCAATATCCCAATTATATTCGTTTTCAGATTCACTCATTCTCACGAGTTTGACAAATATCGTGACATTCAAAAATAATAGTAATTACAAACGTCTCCATGGTAAAGACAAAACCTACTTAATGTTTGGTGGATATACAGGGCAAAAATAAATTATCTTAAATCTATTTTTTTCGGGGATATTTCCTTAATTAATACCTTTGTATTCATAATGGTTGTACAAAAAATAGTATAAGCATCTCAATCAGTAAGGAGTTTACCGATCTCCTCCAATATTGGCGACTTCGCTTCGCTCAGTCGCCAAACATTGTCGTCGATCGGTAAACTGTCCTTACTGTTCTTGATACTTAATATAATATAGTGGGCCAATTATGAACTTATTTTGGACTAACCTCTGTTAATCAGAAATGGAAATTCTGATGTGGAGGTGCTACTTGAGCACAAGCTAGCACACCCACCATATAAATATAAATAATAAATCAATTTAAACTAAGCTATGTCTTGGACCAATTAAAGACCATTCACTATACTCCAGTCAAAAATGCATGAAATGAGTCATTTTCGTAATCACACCGGAATAAAGAAATACAACCCTAGGTGAGATAAGAGTGCAAATTTGACGTTGTTAAGAATTCAGTGGCTTATGCTAGAACCAACACATTTTCATTGCTTCGTTCACATTTAATTTTAATTAAAAAGGGGTTTGTTCTGCAAATGAATCTATCTTATTTATTGTTTATTTTATCATTTAGATTACAGCGTGACCTTCGGGTAATTGTAGATGCATTTTACAATTTTGCCCACGTGTTTGTGATGACTCATTTCTTGTCACTTTGATCACAGTGTAGTATATACTATATAATGCGCTTTTGAAATCAACCCCTGAATAGTAAATTGCCCCTCATAATTAAGAGCCCGTTATCGCCGCCAGTGTTAATAATAGGAAGCTTCATTAACTATAAACACCTACAGATGGCGCTATGGTCTACAAAAGGGTAGAGTCACTGCATCTAGTTACCTAAGCCAGCTGGTCGACCAGAGTACCGCAAACCGCCGCCATATTGGGGCAAACGAAGCACGAAATTGTTCATTATTTGTTCTGTATTGAATTTAATCAAATCCACGTTTACTTTAAAAGGTTTTTCTTATTCTGAAAGATCAAACCTCTAATATGTCAAACACGTAAAACGTGGTTTTAATTTGCCCATTATTAAAAATCACCCTTCTCTGCCCCAATATGGCTGCGGTTTGCGTTACTCTGATCGACCAGCTGGCCTAGGTGACTAGATACAGTGACTCTACAAAAGGGTAGAGATTCTTGATAAATAATTAAGATAAGAGATGAGACATGTTGGACGCCCGTTCTGATTGGTTGGAACCAGAATCCATGGACTTTCTGATTTTAACTCGAAAACAAACTGAATTTTTTGTTTAAACTTTAATTTTGACAGTTGTCGCTAATTATTCAATTTAACCTATGATTTTTAGTGCAGACCAAATTGATGGAATGCAACGTGATAGTAATCGCTTTGTAACCTGGTCAAATAAAACAGTTTCTGCTGCATTACAACTTAGATTTACTTGTGGAGCAAGTGGTTATAACACTTTACTCCAGCTACATTTACCCTTTCCTTCAATTAGCACGTTGGACAGAAGAATGCAAAATCTAAAATTCTAAAGTGGTATTCTGTATGAAATATTCGACTTTCTGAGGATTAGAGTGGATTCAATGAATGAATCGTCAACTGATTCCTCTGATTTAGAAGAACCTATCACACAGAAGAAAAGTAAGTTCGTCATTTCTGACGATTCTGATATGGAAGTTTTTTTGATAAAGACTAATGAAAAAAGTGATCCCTTACAGGATATACTAGATGATGAAAGCTTAGCCATAGGAAATTACATCCTTGTAAAATTTGCAACAAAGAAAACCTGTAAATACATTGTGGAGGTAGTTCAAAAGGTAATTACTGAGGATATGGTGCCAGCCTACTATGTCAAATTCATGTAACTTTATCTTAATTTCTTACATGCCATCTCGTACACAAATGAACGTGTTATAAATTGTATATTAGAAAGTTGACAGATCCTATTAAATGAGTACATAATTCATGTGCGAAGATAAATGTCTGAACGTGCACCACTCTCCCCTATTTAGGTTAAATATTTCATATATTGATTTATGTGAAATGATTATATGCATAATGCTAATGTAGTGGAATAAAGTTTTGGTTATTCTTTTTCTTTCAACATTTGAATAATTATTAAATTTTGAATTGAATAATAACAAAATTGTAACATGATACCAAGCTAGCACGCTGTCAAAATAATAATAATGGTTTGACAAGTCAGGGGGGCCTTGATTTCTGGTTCATCATGTCTCATCTCTTATCTTAATTATTATCAAGGATCTCTACAAAAGGGTGTAGCCCCTCTATTTCATATAGTAGCGACATCGTGAAGCAAACCAGGCACAAACTTTAATAAAGAAAAGATCACCACATGCATATTGTTTCGGTATTTTAACAAATATTTGTTTAAGAATTATAATTTCGTAGTTGTATATTATATTAATATGATCGTTTTTACATAAGACGAATGTTCGTTATCAAATTCATGTTAAATTGTGAATATTCTTGTGCATGATGATTATTAAACCTAAGATTTTGTGTAAAACGAAATGTCAAATCTTGTAACTTTCAAGGACACCAACATACTTTTGCTCCAGCGACGAGATCAATCATTGTCGCTACTATTTAAAAATAATGGGGCTATACAAAAGGGCATAGCCCCTTTATTTTAAAATAGTAGCGACAACGATTGATCTCGCCGCTGGAGCAAGAGCACCAGAACGTTGTTGGTGACTTGGTGACATTGAATATTACCAGATTTGACATTCTGTCTCACAATAAATCTTAGGTTTAATAATAATCATGCACAGAAATATTCACAATTTAACATTAATTTCATAATGAACATTCATGTTTTGTAAAAACGACCATAATATAATATGATATATATTTAGGTAATTGTAATTTCTGCACAACTTTTTGTTGAATTTTCGTGACACCATACATATAGTAATTTTTTTTTGATTAAAGTTTGTGCCAGATTTGCTCCACGATGTCGCTACTATATGAAATAGAGGGGCTATACAAAAGGGAATTAATAACTTTAAAGCTAAAATTTGAAAATGTAAATAGAAACATTATTTGATCGCATTGCAGTTCTCTGCTCACAGTATTGCCAGACATGCGTGAACTTTAAAAATATTTTAAGTTTAACTGAAATTTTTAATTTTTAAATGCCAAGGAATAATTTAAGGTAGTTGAAATCAAAAAGGAGAATATAAAACTGCTAAATATCTTTAAAAATATCAGTTGTTCTTGCTGATTTTAAGAAAAAGAAATGTATTACTATATTAAAATATTGAAAATATATATTCGTTTTAAGAAATTAATCAGGACTAATTAAGAGTGAAATAGTTTATTCAAAAATTAACCGTCACACGCGCTTAAGTAAAGAAAAAACACCACATTTACTTCGGGAATTTATTAAATAATAGTGAAATGATTAGAAGAGTTAAAGTATGGGAAGGGATATAAACAATAATCTGTTACTTTACATCGACAATTACAAAAATATATGTAACAACAACGAAAATGCGTTAAATGTATTAACAGCTAAATCAAACTCGTTGAAACTTCCCGCTTTTTTAACTCGATCCGCCTACAGCGCGTTACGTGAGCAAAAGCCTGAACTAAGAATGATGGTTTCACGGCCTCCTCGATTTGTGAGAGACAAAGGTCTCTTACACGGCCGTTCGCATTTGTAGTTCTAGGCATTATTTATGTTTTGAAGGGGGCGCCACAATACAGAACATCCAGGTTGCGTATTATCAAACTTTCTTTCGAAATATTACATTACTACCCGGTTGCAAATTCTCAAAGTTGTTAATAAAACATAACCTCTCTTAAAATTCGCACTTGCATATTATAATAAATTAATATTAATGTCGAAATTCGATTATAAAAATGAAAAATCGTCAAGAAAATTCAACAAAAGAAACAAACAAAGCCTTCTGTAGAATCTGATGAATTAAAGCAACAATTTAGTAGTATTTTAATTGTGAGGAATATTATGTTTAAATCCTTCTTATTTATTAATTTATTATGGTTATAAATAAATTGACCAATAATGCAAACGAATAAATGCAACGAAACCGGTTGGTTCATCAAATAATAAATTATATCCACTGTAAAGATTATTGTGCCTTATTAACTCACTACAAAAATAAGAAAAGTGCTGATATACGATTATACTTCTAAACTATTATAAAAAGTGATTGGGAAATTGGTGATTATAATTTATCCTCTTATAAACATATAAATCAAAGTAGGTACATATTACCTACACTTGGATGTTTCGCTGATGTACTACTGAAGCTATTAGAAGGAGAGCCAGCAACGTATTTCGAGTTGTCATTTCAACAGTCATGAAAATTTGGGTACTAAATCTTATATACCTGCTGAACACTAAAAGTTGATTCTGGCAGCCCCCTCTGCGGCCGGGTTATACTACCCCAATACGATAAATCGGGCATTTACCGTTTAAATTGTTCTTTTTGTAGTTCGGTATATATTGGACAAACACTTCGAAATTTTGACATAAGATATAAAGAACACGTACGTCATTACAAAAATAAACATCCTGAAAAATCGAATTACGCCAAACACCTTTTAGAACAAAATCACACAATGACTCCTCAAAATAATATTAAATTCCTACATTTTTGTAATAACAAACGCAAATTAGACATTTTAGAAGCCTTTGAGATATACAAACACAAACTCAGGGTACCTTTAATGAATGAACAACTTGAGCTCAGTAATTCTCCGTTACTGGAAGTATTAGATGTTTAATTATGATTTTTATTATTAATTTTTATTATTATTATTATTATTATTTTATCTAGTTACCTATTTTGTATCTACCTTAGCGACGTGTTTGTTTATAATTATATTACCTTTGATAATGACAGCATAGCTGTCGAAACAATATTGTCAGGTATATTTTAATAAAACTGTGAAACTTTTAATAATCTTTATTTATTTCATTATACTACCCCAAAATTACTAAGAGGGTGTAAAATAAGATTCAATTTATTTAAAGTAACAGTCATGAAATTCCAGGAGGTTACTTTCGATAGTATTCTTTATTTATAAAAAATATTGCCATATCTTCCTCCCCTTCTAAATGTTGCCAGAACGCTGTAAATGTTGATTTTAAAAAAGTGACATTTTTGTTATTTTAAAAGTCTTGAAATTTTGACACAATAAATAAAGTAGGTATATGTAGGTTTACATGTTAGTGCGAGCGAGATAGTTATATAGCGGCCTGCGGGTTAGAGAAAGAATCTTATTTCTCACCCTCTTAGTAATTTTGGGGTAGTATAACCCGGCCGCAAGGGGCTGCCAGAATTGACTATTAGTGTTCAGCAGGTATATAAGATTTAGTACCTAAATTTTCACGACTGTTGAAATGACAACTCGAAATACGTTGCTGGCTCTTGGTCTATATTGTTAGAAATACCCACACTCACAATGGGCGATTCAACCAATATTTCAAACTGTAGACCAATATCATTTCTCCGAAAATCTTTGAAATTTGAATAAAATAATTTATAGATTATGTACCAGTATGATTAATTAGAGCTTCTTTCCATTTAAAATTTAATTCTACATTTGCAGTAAAACTATGGAGAGATATATTTTCTAATTCATATGAGCTACAGTTCGTAACATAATACTTTCGAGGCATTTTGAATAATTCTAATATAGTTTATAGAAAATTACAATATATTTTACCACTAACAATAAGTAAATTATTGATGCTAATGTTTAATAAAAATAAACAAGGGGCAATCTAGATTGCGCGCCAATATTGCTTAATCACTACAGAACTCGACAGTTTGATGGCGCCACAATACGTAAAAAGCTATTGGGAACGAAAGATTTATTATAATGAGCAGGTAGCAAGTTGCAGCAGTAACTGCATTGTTTCCCCGCACGTGCGGAAAGAATGCAAACCCTTTGCCGCAGATTTTCTATTTCATGATTCTACCAAAGTTAGAAAGTTTCGTTTTCAATGAAATAGGTTTCGAAATACTTTGCTATGTTGGAAATATAATATACATTATTTTAGTATTCTTACAAAAAAAACATTACTGTTTTCAAAATGTTGCTGATTCTGTTTGTGCAAATCTACGTTAAACATAATATTTTAATGACGTTAACAGGTTAATCAAAGAAAACTAAAGAAACAATGAAGTAATCACACTTTCTATTAAAAGAGAATCAGTTAAATGAATTAATATAGATATTTATGTTTTGCTACATTCATTTATGACGTGTTTTTGTCATGTAATTTTACACACAATAAAACTAAATTAATATATCCATGGATATAGAAATATAATCATTATTTGAAACGACGACTTTGGTCGACATGCTCCGAAGATGGTCGAAAAAGGTACCTTAAAGTACCACGAGAAGGCGCTGAAAATCATAGGGGGCTAGAGTCACTGCATCTAGTCACCTAGGCCAGCTGGTCGATCAGAGTAACGCAAACCGCAGCCATATTGGGGCAGAGAAGGGTGATTTTTAATAATGGACAAATTAAAACCAATGTTTACGTGTTTGACATATTAGAGGTTTGATCTTTCAGAATAAGAAAAACCTTTTAAAGTAAACGTGGATTTGATTAAATTCAATATAGAACAAATAATGAACAATATCGTGCTTCGTTTGCCCCAATATGGCGGCGGTTTGCGGTACTCTGGTCACCAGCTGGCCTAGGTAACTAGATGCAGTGACTCTATAGGGGGCTAGAGTCACCTAGGACAGCTGGTCGATTCAGATTAACGCAAACCGCCGCCATATTGGGGCAGATAAGGATGATTTTTAATAATAGACAAATTAAAACCACGTTTTACGTGTTTGACATATTAGAGGTTTGATCTTTCAGAATAAGAAAAATCTTTTAAGGTAAACGTGGATTTGATAAAATTCAATACAGAACAAATAATGAACAATTTCGTGCTTTGTTTGCCCCAATATGGCGGCGGTTTGCGGTACTCTGGTTTACCAGCTGGCCTAGGTAACTAGATGCAGTGACTCTAATAGGGGGCCGTTAAGCTGTGCACGCTTTTGGCTCATATAAAATGTTACCCCTTCCACTGGAGTTTACTCTCCTCTATACAGTCTTCATAATTGTCATTTACCAAAATGTTTGAATAAACACGGGATATGACCTTTTTTTAGTTCATAAACTTCTTTTATACTGTTGTATATTCGTGCATTTTTATCTCAAATAACAATTGAACGATAATTTATGAAGTACACCTTACCATTTTTAAAAGCTCGCTAGCTATAGTTTTGTTTTTATAAATTTACACGTTTTTATTCGTTACAGAAATAGCTTTTGTAATTTTGTATTTGCTATAAAGCATAATATAAACTGATAACACTCTTTAAAAAAATCTCATGCACAATAATGTAAACTAAGTGCATTTTTTAAAAATTGTGATAAAATTCTTCAGAGCTGTTTAAGCGGTACTTTACCTACGTGATAATGGAGCCTTAATGCCACAAAATCAAAAATAATAAAATCAAAGAAAAGTCCTGTCATAATTTTGGACTTAATTGAGGACTATTATTCATTCATTCACCCATTTTTGAAATCATCTTAATTGGTAAATCACCCCATAAATAAATAAATCCACGAAAATAAATAATAAAAAGCTAATGGATCCGTGCCATAAAGTTGCATTAAACCCTGTGATTTACCCCTAACCTGGTAAATCACCGACACACTTAAGAATAGTGTCATGAAATTAAATACGTAAAAGTCTGAAGAAACTGCTGTAATCTTGAACAGTGGCGGGTTTAACACTTAAGGGGCCTGAAGCGTAACAAATTTTTGGGCCCCATAGTATAAATCAATTATACTACAATTTATATACCTTTTATTATTATATTTTGAAATTAATATATGTATGTAATCGTATCATTTTAATTTTTTAGTTTAACTGACTTATTTGTTAAATGACATTATACCTACTAATATATATTATTAGCAAGCCCAACCAACTGGGTGCTGAATGGGTAGTTAATTGCACAATTTCGTGTAGTCGAATGTATAGGTATAAAATTACGGTAGGTTACGGTACGGTTAGGTATACATGCGACTACACGAAATTGTGCGCTTAACTACCCATTCAGCAACCATGTGGTTGCCCTTGATTATTAGTATATTGTGTTACAAGTGCAGAAAAGTTCCAATTTCACACGTGTAAAGAAGTTGCGGCATGAAATGGAATCGAACTCCGCAATCACACCAGTGTGAAATTGGCGTTTTTGCACATGTTATACACATGGGCGTAACTAGAAAATTTCTCTAGGGGGGGCCAGGCCCCAGGTTAATGGACGGCCCCATAGAGCGCACGCTGGACCGTTTAATACAAGCTAGACGTAAAGAAGTCAAAGTTTAAATTCATTACCAGCCCCATTTTGAAATCGATCACAGATAACCACTGACCTCAAAAATGCATTTACCAATCCTGTATCCCAAATTGCAATTGAGTAATTACACCCCAAAGTTGGTTTACAAGAAAAGTGCAACAGACGACTTTATGAACTTGCAGTTGACGCGCTCTTAAAGAATATGTGTTTTAGAAATTTACAGTCGTCTTAAGTGTTTGAGAAAAATGTCCTATATAGGTGAATGTATGTATTATTTTATTGGCTTAATGAAAAATTTGTATCTCGTGTAATATTGTTTAAAAAAAATCCAAACTCAAGCTATATCTCAGTGTTTATAAAATGCATGTTGATGAAATATTTTGGAGAATCTAAGTATGTATGTTGCGATATGTCACGATCATATATAGCTTAACTCAAAGTTTGAAGTGTCTACTTTCCATTACTATAGTCGGTTGATTTCGCACGGATTTGCATGACACTTTTTTTTTAATTTTCATGGAGTAGGTTTTGCATTTCTCGCATGGAGTATTTTGAAGTTTGGTACTCTACTTCAAAATGTGAAGGATATGACAATTTATTTGTACACATTTCCAATAAAATAAACCTACCAGAAGCTAGTGGTGACTTTGTACGATGGATTAAATCAATCCATAAAAAAATTAACCAGAAAGGGAAGTCAGCTGCTTTCCGTAAAGAATATAGTACCTACTGTAACAAAAAAAAGTATATTACAGGAACGTATTTATTGCGTTCGTACTGAAAGCAGTATCAAATGTGACCGCCTCTGAGAAAAAGGGCACAATTTGTTCTTTGGTTTTCTGCAAAAACCTCGAAAAAAGCAAATCAAGTTGACTTCGGTAGAAATTTAATTCTGTTTATGTACCTATATTATATATTCAATTATTAATGACTGATGACAGCACCCTTGCGCTTTTAAAATTTGTAAATTCCCTGAGTTTTCCTGACAAGGAATTTTTCCTGACAATTCCAGGTTCTCCAGGTGCACAAGAACCCTGGCACTGCTGGTCTTATTGGTTTCATTACTACAAATCATGAATTACTTTTTCTACTTCCATATACGTAAGTTGTCAAGTACAACGATTTACTTGACAAGTAAGATGTCATTGTGAACACTATTATTTAATGAAAAGGAAAACTGCTACGTAATATGTATATTATGCTACAGTTAGTGGGAACATTTTTGTTTATCACATATTTGTGTTGGCGGCATTGCTAGTTATTTTGTCAAAATATTTGACAAGTACAAAAATCCAAACTGTTATTTAAAAAATGTCACACTTTGGCAATCAATTTAATGTGTGGTCGGAAAAAAGATATCGCTCTAGTTGTAAGACAAATTAGGTACGCATGAAATTTCAAAGTGTAATTTGCTACTTACAACCCTCGAAATGTAATATACTATTTCTTTACAACATTATTTAAATCTTTTTGTTAATAATTATAATCTAACTAGTGTAATAAACTAAAACTTAAGAAAGAAACTTTGTTTTTTTTGTCTGCACAGATGAGCTTACTATGTTCACTTAACTATTTTTCTAAAATAGTTAATTATACT
The DNA here is from genome assembly GCA_929113105.1 of Agrypnus murinus. Lineage (NCBI taxonomy): Eukaryota > Metazoa > Arthropoda > Insecta > Coleoptera > Elateridae > Agrypnus > Agrypnus murinus. The sequence goes on along the minus strand of OV816025.1, from coordinate 3,990,717 downwards.
TTAACTACTTATACTGAGCTATATCTACACAAAATATGACGACTACAATCGTTTAAAGTGATATTAGAATTATTTACGTCTAGCTTGTATTAAACGGTCCAGTGTGCAGCGCGGCGAGTTTTAAACATCCATGCTTTTTGCAATTGGCTTTTTCCTAGGTGGTGCCATGGCCATTCTAGGGGGGGGCTGGCCCACCTGCCCCCCCCCCACTAGTTACGCTTATGGTTATACACTATACCTACAACCACAAAAAAATAATAAAACACCAAGAGCTAGGAAAAATACTTAATCTAGAATATGATTTGAGATGTTCTGGATTATCAAAAGTGGACAATGCTCACATTTTGTGGAAAACAGGTGTTAGTTGTAAAAATTAAGAAATGAGTATAACTCAATGTAATAATCATTTATTTATAAAATCAGTACTGAAAGAATAATGATTTAAGTTAATAACAGTAGTTTTGTTGGCGTCTTCAATTTTTTTAAATGTCAGAGACACATTTTTAAATGTATTTTGGATGTTTTGTTGTTCCTGTAATGGAAGTTAATCATAACCTGAATTTTACAAATACATTGAATACCTAATGCTTCATTTGTATATAATTTTATTCACAATCGATACATAATGTGTTCATTACTGACGTTTAAAAAGTTAGAAAGTAGTTTATTATACACCATAGTCAATAATAAGTTCTCTTGGTTAGTAATGAGTTCTCTTGGTTAGTAATATCCATTACTTACCTTTTGTTCGTTCTAAATATTCTCAACAGATGGCAGAAGTTTTCGTATCTATCTTTACTTTTAGCAGGTAACATACAGTCAGTCACTGTTTTAGCAACTTCTCGCAATTCCGGTTGTGTGCAACTTACATCAGACATTTTAAATCGTGTAAATGGCAATTAGGAGCAATGTAATTAAATTTGGTTTCGTAGTGACACGAATTTACTTTGACAATTGTTGCAGCAATTGTCATTTTATCGCCACCTGAATAAAAACGCTGGTGTTGTGTTCTACATATATCAAGTATAAGGTATCAATGTAAGAACATAATTATGTACGATTGTGAATAAAATAGTATACATACCTCGGCGGGAAGACATTACGCGTCGAGCAATTGCTGCCCTTGGCGCTTCGCGCCTTGGGCAGCAACATTGCTCTCCGCGTAATGTTCTACTTCCCACCTCGGTAAGTAATCTACTATTAAATAATAAATTCCCAATACATCTTTAGATTTCCATTTTATAGACCGGTTATTCTAAATTTATGGATTAAAGCTATTAAAAGGATATATCGTGTCTGAACGTGCACGTAGTACATACAGCTGATTTCAAATAAATCTAGGGCAAGTCTTGAGAGTGATTTTTGTGTTTTTAACAACTTGTGAACTAGGTTTTAAATTATATTTTCATAGTTAACTAGATAAAATTTATTAAATATCAATGAAAATAAAAAGCAACATTGACAGTGTGGAGTACTGACTATCCTAGATTTATATGAAATTAGCTGTAATTATTACGGCCGCGAACGAAGTGACCCGCCGAGATACTAAGGCGGTCGGGAGTCGCTCGCTGCATGTACGCATTTTACGTTTCAGTATAATACGGAATTAGCAAATTATAAAAGCTATCATTGTTTTTATTGTAATTTAGCAATAATAATGGATAATATTAATATATACTATTATAGCAATTATATAATAATATTAAAATTAATCAATTTTACGTTAATTCAGTAACAATTTTATAATAACTTTATATAGTTGTAATAACTTTATATGCTGGTAGTCGACACAGAGCTCAGAGATAGAGATGTCGCTCGGAAAGCGGAAGGTCCAGGGTTCGATTTCCAGTCGGGGTGATAACACAAGCCTGCATTTGAATACCTTATAAAATGTGAATTGAGTTTTCCAACTGATCTTGGGTGTTTGAGTGGTGCTGATTTCAAATCTGTTTTCGATTTTTCTCTATCACGTAAGATTTCTGAATAAAATAGTAAAACAATCGAAGAAATAGAGATATTTATATGTATTTAGGGTAAAAAGGCAACAAAAAAAATTACAATAAGATTAGATAGATCCTAAACTCTCGAAAAGGTTTTTTGGAAGTGTTAGATCTATAACATTTATGACCGGTTTCATAAAGCTTGATTAAGTTCTGATTTGCTTAATTATGATTAAACTTGAAATCCATAAGTTTCATTGGCTGAGATTTAAGAGACCTGAAATTTTATTCAATTATATCTTTGAATTTCAAATTTAATCATGATTAAGTTAATTAGAACTTAATCAAGCTTTGTGAAAGCGGCCATTAGTCATTTAGTTCGTCTTGAGAAAATAGTTGCGGTTTAGAGTTTCTTGAAAATGATGGTTTAAAAAATGCCAATTTCTGCATCTATTGAAGATTCGGTATCAACACTAGACTGCAATGCTTTACGTGAAACTGGCACAGGTATATCAACATCATATGGAACTGGTCTCATTTCCAACTGAAGATTGAGATAGTTAATATATTTAAGAGTTCTTGTGTTATTACCCTTAATATCACAAAGCAATAATACCAGCCGCCAGTGGGTGTGATTTCTTGGTTCTGTTTAGACCACTGGTATTCCAAAAGGCAGATTTTTCTTGTTCCTTCAAACCAATGCCTGAAGTGTGCCGAAGGTTTATCAGTATTTTTGTTCAGTATAGTTAACATAGAATTTTAATTTATTACAGATATTAAAATACCCGAAAGTACTGTTATCTGGAAATTACACTCAGTGTTGGGTAAGTTAGGGGTAAGTAATAGTAACTAAGTTATTTCGTTGCTTTACATTAAACTAACTAAATACGTTACCAAATCACAGAGACATAAAAGTAAATGAGTAGTTCTCATAGAGTAACTTGTATAATTAAAGTTACTTTTTACAAATTCTGGCAAAAAATAAAAATGTATAGAGAATGACTCAAATGAATTGGTATTGAATATAATCATTGATAGGTACCTTTGGTTATAAGCAGGTTTCTCTTTAGCCTACCTAAACATGTCGAAAACATCCAAGCATAAAAGCTGTAAAAGAAACTTGTCATAAATATTGCTTTCTTTCTTTCAATAATATTATTTACAATTACTTTGCCTTATCATTTTTATCCTTTAACAGTCCAAATAAATACTTAATGCTTTTATTTGCACTGAAATCTTATTCGAATCATTTAACCTAAAAGAAGACATCAAACAACATTTTCTTGGAAATTGGGATTTTTAATAACTGAAAATCGTACTGACTGCACATGATGCAGTAAATATTTATTCATAAATAAAAATTGTGCCAGCCTTGGTGCATTAGTGGTTTGCATGTTTGCTTCATAATCCAAGGATCGCAGGTTCGATCCCCGGCCGAGCTGGTAATTTTTCATAGCGGAGAAAAATAAAAAACATGCCTTCTTCTCGGATAGGAAGTAAAGCTGTAGGTCCCGTGTCAATGCGATGTTTGGCACATTAAAAATCCCTACTGGGGGTGGAATTCCCCCAGATTCGGCTAAATTCTAGTAGGATCGGCCAAATGATCATAGCAATCGGTGCCATGAGGTACAAAAGATGCTCTGCCATCCTGATTCCTCGCCCAAAAACAAACAACAAATAAAAATTGTGTTATTGGTATTCATTGAGCCATATACAAGAATTACCTGGTTTTGGTTGTCATTTATTGATTTATATATAAGTGACTTTATACCCATCTAGCTCTAATGCTTACTTTTAATTTAAACATATGGATTGGACTCGTAAGTCGCTTATTTTAAAATAAAACATAGCGTTGTTTTAGTTCCGTTTAATAAAAATATAGACACAAAAATGTTATACATGCGAACAGTATAACTGTTAGGAAGCACCTGGTTGCTGTTAAAAATACAAGCTTAAATATTAAAGGGGTTTAAAAGTCCCATTTCTATTGAATACAATTTATGGGGGGCTTATTTAAAGTATCGTTATATCTTACGCAACTTGTCGCACCTTGAAACTTCATCTTTCTAAAAATGTTAAACTTGTTCAACACAAGTGAGTACTGCTGTAAAATTTTACTTTAAAACCTTCATTCATATGAAAGTGCTATTTACACTTTAGCAGATTGTTATTTCCATGTGACGCGTGAATCTACTTTTACTTATAAAACTAAAAATTTAAGAATTATTTAGAGGAAAATAACAAAGTAACTTTAGTACGTTACTGACATACAGTAACGAGTTGTTGCTACAGTTACTGAAATTTGAAAAGTAATTAAGTTACTCGCAAGTTACTTAAAAAGTAACTCGTTACTAGTAACGAGTTACTTCTACTTAGTTACTACCCAATATTGATTACACAGTGAAAGCAGTTGCTATACAGACGGATCTTCTGGTCGAAAGTTATTAAAACGTAATCTTAATTACTCAAATCCGTTGCTTAACCACAACACCATGGCCTAGCTATGAATTGTGCTACCGCCTTTGATTACAAAATGTCTCTTTTTAAAAAATATACAATTCATAAAAAACGCTGGCGAATGTGGAAATAAAAGTTTGTACGTGACACGCTTTGCAATTAATCTTTACTGGGCTCACTGGGTTATGGAGGCTAGCTCCTTCGTCGCTCGCCGCACAAACTTTCCAGCTCACCCATAAAGATTAATTTACAAAGCTTGGCACGTAAATACCTATTGTCTGACTTAGACCAGCTATCAAAAGTCGATACTAGATAGATTTTTAAATATTTTTAGTGATTGTTGTGTTGTGTGTGTGTGTGTGTGTGTATGCGTGGGAGCAAGCGTGTGTTCAGGTGTTATTGATTTGTATTCTGTTTTAATAGTTTTGGTATAAAATCTTTTATGCAATTACTTCCAGAAAAACTTACATCTCCTGAAACAACACTAATTTGTTTGTTAAAAGGAATGTCACGTTTTATTTGGCTTCTAGCTAGCATTGTATCAATGTACTAGTGTATTAGTTGTTATAGGGTTGTAACCAAATCTATTTATGAGCAATCTAGAAGTTTGAGCAAGTAACATAGACTGTTGATCTCTTCCCTCAACTCAACTCCTATAGATAGTGAGAAAGAAAAATGGTTATCAAATGTCATATGCCTAATTAATTGTAGAAACGTAGTTTCCAAATGCATCGTTTTTCGAATAAAAACTTTCAAAAAAATGGTTCGAGAAAAAATAAAATTCAAAAGAAGAATAAAATATTTACCATGGTTTTTCTTGAGAGGTTATCAAACAAATCAACGATTTTGCAGTGGAAATACCTTAGTTTGATTCCTGCATGCATATAAAATGTTAGTTGCCTATATTTTTAAACACACTTGCTTATTTTTATATCCGACTATATAGTTCGTCCTCATCAAAGCAATCTCAAATTAATCACGAATTGTCAATAAAACTGAAGTAATGAAGATTAAGAAACTTTAAAAAGAAATAATTTATTAATATTACCTTACGTATTTACTTATAAAAGATAATTATAAAGTTAGGTACTAAAACATACTGGACTATGACTAATTATTATTTAATCTTCGGGGAACTGGACTGCTTCTGTTTCTCTCTTGTTATTAACATAGCCATAACCTCCTCCTGTTTGGCCAGGTCTATGGCCTGATCCTTTTCCAGGACGGCCATTCTGCTGGCCCGGTGGTCCATTCAGGCATTTAGAACCTTTGACTAGGTCGTTTATTTTGGCAGCTTGAATTCTAAAATTAGTTTCGGTAGGATCCAGCGTGCCAGTAGCAAGTTTCTGGAATCTCATTGTTACGAACCAGATTTCTTGACCTCCATGTCGGTTCGTTATAACCTGAAGATTGATAATCGTGCAAATAATTAACATCGCTATTAATGAACTATTTATTTACTTACTTTTATACCACTCATAAATTGAAGAGTACGATCATTTTGTGCTAAAATGCCAATATTTCTATCTCCATAATCTGTCCCTGTGTTCCAACAGTTAAGGGATAAGTCAGAGACGAGACCGAAATAGGCTATACCATCCTTGTCGATAGCTTCTGCTGGGACTTGTGTGCTTCTTCTATTGGCATATGACTATAAAGTAAATAAATATGAGCAATTTGGTTAGAATTAATTACTTCTTCCTGTATAGATGTACTTACTTGGAATATTTGAGGAGCTGCACTAGGATCATGTTCAAATATAGATTGATTTCTAATGATGGAAGTGTATACCCAGTGTTCAGTGTTGCTGGACATGGCGTGATAAAATAGAATTCGATCTTCTCCAGGTTTATGAGGAGAAAGATCCATTCCCAGAATACCGTCCATAAGTTCGAATTGCTCACCTGTAATACAAAAATTATACAATTACTTAAGTTCTTAGGAGCAAAAGTCAGACGAGAAGCCTCCATAGAGTGTAATCAAACTAGGCATTAGGGTATAACACTTAATTTATTTTACAGAATTGTATTAATATTAGGGAGGAAGCTTTGCTTGCAACCTATAGTATGGTATTATACGGTATGGAACCTTTCGGCGCGAGCTTGTTCGGCGAGAGAACGTTTCGGTGCCAATTCTGTTATTCGCGTTATTGCTATGTATGTATTGATAATTTTGTGAGTATTGCATTCTGAAAAAATAGAAGTAATTTGATGATGTAACATTTTTGTTGTACATCTACTACAGCTGTAAAAATGTGATTTTTATGTACTTCTTAAAATAAATCTTCATTGTTTAATTTTTACGATTTTTGTGTTGCGGATATTAATATTTTTGCCATAATCAGAAATATGTGCTTTCTTAGGATAGAAATTGAGTTCTTGTAGGCAACAACAAATTAATATTTTTGTAATTAAAGTAACTGCAGTGTCACTCGATTGATAAAGGTATACGTTATGTTTCAATAATATAGCATCTCCAGACAACTTCTAAATTGCACACCTTTACATAGTTAGTAATTGACTCCCACACCCACCGACTACTCTATATAATTTACCAAATTCTGATCCAAAATGTAAAGATTTGCTACCAAAAAAAATTTAACCTATCCTGACTTGAAAAGAACCACCTCCCTTCCCGCCGCTCATTTTCCAAAATCTTAGATCCGCTACTGTTTGGAACTGTTTACGATTATTGTTTTGTTATTTATATTTTACCTTAAATCAAATGCATGCGCAACAGATACATTTTTAAAATTTATTACAAGAAAACTGTGCATGTTAAGAAAAATATGGCAAAAAATATTTATAATATGCTCGCCTATTTATAACCAATTTTAATTTTTTTTTCGATAAGTGATGTAGATTTTAATATGTTAGATCTTGAGAGTTACAAAATTCCCAAAATATTAGTTTTTCGTAAATGATTAATGAAAACATGAAAAAATGAAAACATTAGTGATTATTATCTAATACATTTAATAATATGTCACTATTAGCACTGATATTATGACTGTTAGCGCCGAAAAGACCGACGCCGAAACGTTCTGGTGCCGAAACGCCTTCGCCGAAACGTCCTAAACCGGTATTAAAACGTTCTTGGTCTTCGGCTAAGGACCGAAGTTATATTTATAAATATATATACCTATCTTTAAAGACACAAAATAAAATACCAAGTGTTTTCAGTTCCATTTATTACGTTAATGTTGATGTTATCTTGTTATGGCAACCTTTGTATCTGTTCAATTCCTTCCAGCTAATAGGTAATAGATTACATATTATGTAACAGTACTAAAATTCACTACGGTTCGTTCCAACAAATATATTGAAAAGTATAGGCAGTTCTACAGCCGGACACTAACATCAAGTTGTTAGAGATGTGAAGCAGGCATAAGTGAGGAAAGAAAAAGATAGATTGTATATCAGATATTAAGTATGTAACACTTTTAGGTGTAATTCATATTCTCTCCAGTCCAAGAATGTTTTGAAAAGTGTAGACATTTTAGAGCAGCGGATTAACATCAAATTGTACATAAAGATTGGCAGCAGTTGTTGAAAGTGGCGTATAATAAAAAAAAGGGATAGGGAAGATATATTGTCAGATATTATTTGTGCAATGCTGTTAGGTGTAATTTATATTCTGTTGTGAAAAGAAGTGGCAGCTCCAGAGCAGCACATTAGGATCAAATTATATATGAAGATTGGCAACAGCTGTTAAAAGTAACGTATAGCGAAAAGATTATCGGATATTAATTGTGTAACACTTTTATGTGTAATTTTATTCGGTTGATTTTAAGAATATTATAAACAGAAAAGGCAACTATAGAGCGCTATAGCAGCGCATTAGCATCAAACTAGGATAATGGGCCCTACGGGCCTAAGCACTTAAGTATGATAGAAATAGCATTTATCGATTTTTTTTAAAGTAGGTCAGTATTTACATGACCTACATAAATCTCCAATCGATTCTCTATCGATAGAGCACATATTAGTACCAAATAACACTCAATAGCACTAAATAGTACGATAGAATCAGCATTTATCGATTTTTTAAAACATAACCTAATTTAAAAAATTTTAAAACATAACCTAATTTAAAAAAATTTTGGTCGTGCATTATCCTCGGCAAATTACGCGTCGAATGAGCCCAAGCCCATCTCTCCAGCCCTTATAGAACGCGAGAATGGGGCTCGGACACACATACAAATCAACTTTAGTAGTATTGGATAAGCGTTGACCTTCCAACTTTCCCTAACCCATCTCTAACATGACCTACTTTAAAAAATCATACGCGTCGAATGAGATCAAGCCCATCTCTCTAGCCCTTATAGAACGCGAGAATGGGGCTCGGACACACATACAAATCAACTTTATTAATATTGGAGTCGAATGAGCCCAACCCATCTCTAACATGACCTACTTTAAAAAATTTTACAAATTACGCGTCGAATGAGCCCAAGCCCATCTCTCTAGCCCTTATAGAACGCGAGAATGAGGCTCGGACACTCAACTTTAGTAGTATTGGAGTCGAATGAGCCCAACCCATCTCTAACATGACCTACTTTAAAAAATTATACGCGTCGAATGAGATCAAGCCCATCTCTCTGGCCCTTATAGAACGCGAGAATGGGGCTCGGACACACATACAAATCAACTTTAGTATACAAAAAATCAACTTTATTAGTAGTAGATTTTTAAAACATAACCTAATTTAAAAAATTTAGGTCGTGCATTATCCTCGGCAAATTACGCGTCGATTAACGCGAGAATGGGGCTCGGACACACATACAAATCAACTTTAGTAGTATTGGATTATGTACGAAGATCGGCAGTAGTTGAAAGTAACGTATAGCGAAGAAAAAAGGGTATATATTGTCAGATATTAATTGTGTAACGCTTTTAGGTGTAATTTATATTCTGCTCATTGTAAGAGTGCTGTGAAAAGAAGAGTCAGCTTTTTAGCTCTAGAGCAGCGCGTTTAGATCAATGTATGTGCGAAGATCGGCAGCAGCTGTTGAAAGTACCGTATAGCGAAGAAAAAAAGGAAATAGATGGTCAAATATTAATTGTTTAACGCTTTTAAGTGTAATTTATATTTTGTTCATTCTAAGAATGTTCTAAAAAGAACATGCAGTTCTAGAACAGTACATTAACATCAAATTATGTTAGAAGAAATGTTACAGCTGTTGAAAGAGGCGTAAAGTCAGTATGCTGTGAACATTCAGGAAGGGACGAGAAGATGTGAACAACGACACTAGAAGTAGGCGAACACGAGGTAGACAGAGTGCGAGCTTTGGTGCGGCAGACTGACGATTTTTAATGTGGGGTTAATGTTTTAACAGAGGAATTAGGTATGCGAAGAATTCTTACGAAGTTTGTCCTTCGAACTCTGAGTACTCTCAACTCTGTAATGGAGACAATGGCGGCTTAAAATCTCAACTGATATTTTTACAAGTAGAGAGATGTTTATACGGTTATTACTGGGGTAAAGAAACTTGATGTTTCCACTATAACCCAGAAACTAAACGGCAAACCATGTAGTGTAGAGAACATCGAATCTACCACTACGCGACCGGGTGGATCGCAGTTCAATAACAAGTTGGTAATAACAGACTAATCCATCAACAAGAAACTCGACGGTATTCAGAAACGGAATATTTGATATGTTTGATTCATGAGTGTTTTAGATTAAGAAATCAAAACCAGCGGTGAAAGGTGATTTCAAAGCCTCCTGTTTTTCTTAGTTCCTTAGTTTAAAATTCTTAGAATTTTAAAATTATTAGCGATATTTAGCTAGATTCTGAGAAGGCGAGTCTACACTTTTTGGCGATTGGTCAAAAGAAAACTCTGTAATGGAGACAATGGCGGCTTAAAATCTCAACTGATATTTTTACAAGTAGAGAGATGTTTATACGGTTATTACTGGGGTAAAGAAACTTGATGTTTCCACTATAACCCAGAAACTAAACGGCAAACCATGTAGTGTAGAGAACATCGAATCTACCACTACGCGACCGGATGGATCGCAGTTCAATAACAAGTTGGTAATAACAGACTAATCCATCAACAAGAAACTCGACGGTATTCAGAAACGGAATATTTGATATGTTTGATTCATGAGTGTTTTAGATTAAGAAATCAAAACCAGCGGTGAAAGGTGATTTCAAAGCCTCCTGTTTTTCTTAGTTCCTTAGTTTAAAATTCTTAGAATTTTAAAATTATTAGCGATATTTAGCTAGATTCTGAGAAGGCGAGTCTACACTTTTTGGCGATTGGTCAAAAGAAAACGAATCTTAAGAAAATCATATAACTTTGCAAGGAAATAGACGGCAGCGCGGAAGAGACCAATAGTTAATAAAATTTATAAAGAACTGAAAATATTTCGAGGGGGTAAATAAAACACAGAAACATTGATGGTTAGGCCATGTTATGAGAATGATGCCAAAGACGAAGTTAGGAAGAAGCGTGTATGATAAAATAACCGAGGGTAGACCAAGATCAAGGAGGAGTAAAGATGTGAAAAGCAGCATAAAAGCTTTAAAAATATCGTAGACTTGGAGAAAGGAACAAAAAATATGAAAAGATAGTAGAAAGTCGTAAATCAAATCATGAGCCATCAAACCCCATTATTAAATGAGGTTTGCAAGTAATAGCCTAAGAATAGATCTGTTTCGATTTATTTCGTAATAAGTCCGTAAGATTTGTCATGTCAGTCATTTAGTCGGAAAAATACCCATTATTCAGTAGGTATTGTAGTAGTATGTAATAGAGGTACGATTTGAGGAAAACAAAAGCATCCGATCTGAATCCGCAATCAAAACGAAATTGAAATATTCGAATCCGAATTTTATCCGATATCCGATTTTTATCTGATATCTGAATTTTATCCGATAGCCAAATTTTACCCGATATACAAATTTCATCTGATATCCGAATATTTATTCTATTCAATTTTTTGAATTTCCGAATCTTTCTTCCCGAATTTTATGGTTTGTATCTCACTTTTAACAGAAAAATCTTTTTAATAATACGAAAACTTTTCGGATTATCAGATAACTTTCGAATTTTCGGATATTCGAATATAGCCGACCCGATTCGTATCCACCCAAACCGTGTACGATCCGAACCCCACTCGGATCGGATGCAATACGGATTTGGGGGTATTAAAACAAACTTTAAAGCAAAAGTTAGAACTTTGGAACTCTATGATAAACTTAAAAAAACCAACTTTGCCAAACTGTAAAAAATCTCGATCCTAAACTTTGGAACTTTAAACCTGTAAAATATTTTACTGTTCCGAAATCAATATCTACAGATTTCAATATCGAACCCGAGATGCTTCAAGATTTTAACGTGTATAGAAACATTGTAATCTCAAAATGCAAGACTTATTGGTATTTTGAATTTTGGAACGTTTAAAACTTCTAAACTGTAAATAATATCTAAAACTTGCAACGCATAGAAAAGCCCGTGTCTTCTAAATCCGAGAATTATAAATATCTGAGACAAGATTTTTAGAAATTTCGGATAAAGACATGAACTCTATAATTTGCAATTTTGTAATCCTGAAACTAGAAATGTATTTACGAAGTTAAGAACAATAAAATTTTGATACATAAGATTTAATGGTTTCGAATTTAAAAACTATAAATCTTGAAACTATGATATCCTAGACCAGTGGTGGCGAACCTATGACCCACGGGTCAGACACTGACCCACGAAGGCTTTTTAAATGACCCACGCGTTGATTTTTATAAACTTATTTTTTATATCATAAAAGAGAGAACAGACAATCGAAAATATTAAAAAATTAAAGTATAAATATCTAATATCGAATTTTGCTCTTCACTTGCAAAATTAAAAGTTGTAAAACAAAAAGGAAACGTAAACCTTTTTAAAGGATTTTAAAAGTGAGAACCAAAAAAAAGGGTCAACTGTCAAGTTTTTCTGTTAACAAATTTTCGGTGTTTTCTAATTATTGGTACCCTTTTTACCCCCCCCTTCCAAGTAACGTTACTGACTTAAGTGACCCACGGGCTAGTATTAAAAAAATAATGAACTAAATTTGACCCACTTCTCAAAAAGGTTCGCCATCACTGTCCTAGACGTTAAAATCCAGAACTATATGTAACTTCAAATCGTTATATTTCATATAATAAATACTTGCAATTTTACCATCTAGGCCAAGAATTGAATATTTTGTGTACCAATTAGGATTCTACTAATTTTATAGAATTTCAATAAGTAGAGAAACGCGAACTCGCGTCTGTAAAGTGGAAAAGATTACTCATTTTGCACATAAATTAGCAATTAATAAATTTGTTAATAAATTGCAATTCATGAGCTACAAACACAATATATCATGATTAATTATGCCGAATGGGTATGATTACATATATACATGCACAATTTTTACACAAAGATGAGCTCTTTTTACTTATATCGATGGATCGGAGTTTCTTATTATTGTCAGGTAAATTCTTAGCATATGATTACGTAAACAGACAATTTAATACATTAATAATGTATTATTTATTATATAACGATTATGTAAAACTTAACTTTATAATAAGAAGATTAACACTTCAAGGTTTGTTTTTCCAAAAAGTCGAATCTACAACTAACTAAAACTACGCATAAATTGTAATATTTTTTTTCTTAAATTGCCAAATTAAAAAAGCAGTCAACATTGACTTAAACACTCCTTTTAGTAATAAAGAATCAAATATTACAACAAATCTGTCTATGTTGGATAGGTAGGTATGCATTGTAAAAAGTCATTTTATTACCTGCAAGCTTGTACGTTCCAAAATCAGGACTTGGATACATAGTTTTGTCCACAATCCTCCAGGATGTGGCTTTTTTGACATCATGCACAATAAGGGAGTTTGCTTGACAATCAGCTACATAAACAAAGGTATCCTTGCAATTTAAATGGGGATCTCTAACATCCACTATTGGTGTTACTAGAATTGAATTTGAATAGAGTTGATCATCTGGAATTTCATATCTGTGGATTACTTCGTTCTGAAACAAGACAAAATAAATATTAGCTTGTACTGAATTTTAAAAACAAGGCATACTTACGCTTTGTAGATCGAAAGCCAAAATTTGTGCTGGGCATATTCTTTTGTCCACTATACGGCCCGTATCTAATACCCATAAACGTCCACATTCGTCAATCTGTAACGGTTTTAATATTAATTTCAGAATTTAAAATGCTTGATATGATTGTTTTACTTACTTTTACACGGAAAACAGAAACGATTCGGTCAGCTGGACAATTTTCAATATTGTCATGCCAACTCCAAGATGGATATGGTGCGATCACTGGGTTTCCGTTGTAGGTTTTATCAGTAACAGTACCTAATGTTGCAGGCACACCAGTTGGAAAACGTGGTATTGTTACAAATATTTTGAGCTTCTTGTTCCCTGCAAATAAAATAGTTAATACGTGAACGGCTATGTCGGGTGATTTTGCGATGGTTACACCAAGGGTCAAATCTTTCGACTTTTGAAACTTTGTGAGAGATTTTGGCTTTAGTTGGCTAATACATATATGAAACGTTGTTCATGGTTTTAAACAAAACAGATTTCATCGGCGTAACGATATTACAGCTACTTCTTTCGATAGCTGACAAGTAGAAATTACCAATATTATAAATTGGTTAGGATTAGGAATGGTTCTGATAAGTCAAATAGAAATTGCATCTCTTGCTTTTTTATCCTCGAAGAGCCATGCACCACTTTATGATCTGATTTGGAAATTACTATTCTCCATACATTGCTATGGTTGGCCTTTCACATTCTGTATATGATGTTAATGATCGTTTTGGGCCTTAGATCTCTGATATAAAAAAAACTACGTCCGACACATCAAACGTTGCCTTAACTTTGGATCATATAAAATTTCTATTTATCACTTGGATCTTTTCATTGTGCCTCCGTGACCTCCCCAAATTTTTGGCCAATTTGTGCACTATGGTAGGTTACCATAGAGCCTGGTAATAATACCCTCATCATGTTCATTCCATGCAACCTTCCGGGTCATATCTTGAAACAACTATATGAACGTCGTGATTACGATAAACCTAGTCACCAACACGACCTTCTGGCATATTATCAAGCCATTTTTCTTATAATCTTTACGAAATACTCTGTTGTTAATCTTTTAGTCCAGTTTCTTTATAAAGAAGAAATTATACATGGAAAATGTAATAATACAACAGATTTGTGTTAGCTTCAGTAATAAAGATCTGAAAATTTTCATGGATCCATCTAGAATAAAATACATCCTTCATGCGTCACCTAGGTTATAGTTTCGGTAGTTTTAATCTGGTTGTTCTTTTGTAAATTGATTAAGGTACGCTTTGTGATATATGTGCAGCAGCTGATCCTTTAAAGAGGCTTATATAATTATTAGATGGTTTCCGTCACATTGCCATCCCTCAAAATATAATAATCCTTATATTGCTCATCACTGGCTTCTTCCCAAGCAATAAACCAATTATGCTGATTACGATGAATTCATTATTACTTAAATTCCCAACGAATGGGCTTTTTCAACAAATTCATAAAAAATGCGTGATATATTTGATATACATGAAATCGATAATATAATAACCTTGATCGATTTGAGACGATTTATAAATTGGAACAAGCCAAGCTGCTGTAACTCCATACATCTAAAATGTTCTAAAAGCTTTCATAATGCCCTTTAAAATATCATATTCTGTCATTATCGTTAACCTTAAAAACTCTTGAACATCTCTGATAAAATATTGCGCGTTTTCTTATGCCTTCTTATGATGACAAGTGGATAGGACGCTGTCACGTTTTTTAGAATTAAGTAATATCGAAAGCAGTCACTCCAATCTGCTTTTTGGCACCTCTAAAAAACTAGTTATATCAACAGTTTCTATGTGTTTTACTACATAACCATGCTGCTTCTGATTCTCTTCTGAAACCCAGAATGATTGTGAAGATCGTAGAGATGCTCGGGTTACCCTTAGTGAATTGAGCGCAATTCTAAGAATTCTTGGTAACGGCTTTTAGAACTGGACACTTTTTGGAGTGCCAAACTGATTTATTTATAAATTTGACTGGCTGCTATTCAGGGTTTCTTGCCTTCATTGAAACTAGCGCTCACTAAGTCGTCCCAATGGAAAGAAGTACGGAATATAACTTACGTTACCAAAGACGGCGCGAATCTTTAGTGTCAGTTTATTAACCAAGATCGTTTTCTAGATGCTCATGATAGTCGATTTTTAATGATTGTCCCATGTTAACCATTCACTTTTCCTGAAAATCTTGCTTGCAATTTAGGAATGCCAATATGTAAGAATTGTGTCACGAGATGACAATTTTCTAGAGCAAATGAATGTTGACTTGAATAATATGTGGTTTCAGCAGCACGGTGCAACTCGACATAGTGTGGGAGAAGCAATGGCAGTTTTGAATAATAGATTTCTCAGAAGAGCTGAAGTCGATTGACTGGAAAAATTAATCTTTTTTGGAGCCATCTTAAGGGGAAGTTCTATATAAATAGGAGAAGGTCTATATAAATAAACCGGCATCCATTCAAGAACTAAAAGACAACATCCAAGCAGTAATTGCAGAAACAGAGCTAAAATTATGCCTGAAAGTGATGGAAAACTTTGCCTGGACTCCTGGAGTGTCCATACCTGCCAGCGAAGCCTGTGCAGAATGCACTAACACGGTGTTTCAAGTCTAATGAGATAGTTTCAACAAAAAAATTATGCTAAAATATATTAATAAAACTGTATCTGAAAATGAATAAACAAGGACAGTTTAAGATGTAGGTTATTGTATTAAACGAGTTTATATTTATTTACATAATTACCTGAATAATAAACGTCAACATCAATTAAAGCAAGTGCTATTTGATTAAATTCTCCATTATTTATGGCATGTTGTCTGTCTGCTTCTGTTGCATAATCAAACTCTAGTTGCTTCCATTCATATACATGCCTAATAGGAGACGACGAAGTTTGTGCGCCATATCCAGAACTCCACGTCGGTGCACATATGCCCAAGTAGAAACAGAGCCATTTCGCTTCTGCAAAAAAAATAAGTAAATGTTATTATTTGCTTTTCTACTTTTACAAATTTAAGCAATAATTGCAAATTAAGCTATAATTAATATTAATAAAACACAAATATCTATGACAGTCTGCAATCTAGCTTTATAATCTACTGCATGGGTTGTACTATATGGTCTTATACTGAAGATTCAATGTATATGTTCCATAGTTTGTGGTTTACGGTTTTGATGTGTATATTCTGTAGTCTATATCTATAGCATATAGCCTAAGTTTATGACATCTGGCCTAAGTTTATGATATATGGCCTATACTCTATAGTCAGTATGAACCATAGCGAAGTGTAGAGTGAGTGTAGAATTGCTTCACGCAACAATACAGTTTTACGTGCATTTTTTCTTAAACCTTAATATTATCTGCTCCAATTATTTTACAATAAAGATGTTAAGGAATGCTATAAATAAAAAAAAATACGAATTGAATGATGCCTTTGATTACCGACTGCATTTGATTGTAACCGGGAAAAGTAAAGAAAATAAAACTTCCGTTTATGCAAAAAACAACCATGCCTTGGAAACATTCCAACGATAAGAAATCAATTATACTTTAAAAACATTAGAATGACACAGGAGGTATTTGCTTTATACTAAAAATTCGTTTGAAAAATTGAATTCGTTGTGTTTTG
The DNA here is from genome assembly GCA_929113105.1 of Agrypnus murinus. Lineage (NCBI taxonomy): Eukaryota > Metazoa > Arthropoda > Insecta > Coleoptera > Elateridae > Agrypnus > Agrypnus murinus. Next base: position 3,973,577 of record OV816025.1, on the reverse strand, counting down.
CGATATTTTTGGATGCACGATCAACTTTGATCATGATTCTTATTTGTTCTAATAAAATTATAGTTTGCCCAACTTTTAAGAATCTGTATCGTCAAAAAATGTTACAATTTCTTCTCTAAACTATCAATCATAAATACATCTAGTACATGTGGAGTGCCATCCGATTATAAATTTCGACCGTTATAAAACAAATCCAATAGTCAAGCAGTTCAATATAACCTTAAAAATGATATTTAAGTCGCAAATATTTTCCCTTTATCGTTCCAATGTTTCCAATGCATAACTAATGTTTGCAAAAACGAAAGTTTTATTTTTTTTATTTTACTTTTTCCGGTTACGATCAACGGCAATCCGTGTATCGAAGGGCCTCATTCGATTGGAAGAATTTTCTTTTTACAGAACTGTAGAATATCTTTACTGTAAAATAATTAGAGCAGATAATATTAAGGTTTAAAAAAATACATCTAAACTATATTGTGCGTCGGGCTCTTCTACACCCTGCATACTCGGTAGCTTATGTTTATAGTCTACGGTCTCTAGTTTATGTTTAGGGTGAGTTTCCCATAGATTAGAGAGAGTTAAGATTGAAAGGTAAACGACGATGTTGTAGGTATTGCCATCTATAGTCTCAAGGAAAAGTAAAAGTTGGTCGGTAAAAAGGTAATTGATGATCAGTGTATTGGTGTATTTGTTTGTCAACTTTGTAGTTACCATTTATTAACTGTATCTTCAAAATGCGATTTTGAGTATTCTTGTTGCTAGGCCACGTTATGAGAAAAATGGTCTCATACTGTACAGTACAAAATGGCAATAATAATAAAAAGGGTAATTCATCATACGCTTATTTATCATTAGCAAAGGATTTAAGTCTGTAAATATTATTTTTTATATTCCCTTCTCACTTCAATTGTTCTGGGCTACTTTTCAGTTTTGTTTCAGTACAATGATGTGGATGCAGTAAGCAATCTAGAGAGTGACATTTCCAAATTTGAAATTCGTTGTGCTTTGCAAAATGTCCTCAAAAACAGCAGCATCGACAATTATCCTTTCAACAATAAGTATAACAAGAAAAGGTTCCAGTATCAATGACATTAATTATTATTGTTATTATATTATTATCATACCAAATGTAAATTACCTATAAACGTTTAATTTGAGAATTATTTATAGGCTTAACTTGTATATTAGTCATTATAATGTCAATAAACAAATCAATAGATTTATTTCTTTAGATAATATTGAAGATTAAATAACTAAATATTTTTATTTCATTTCGTATTTCAAACAATTGTTTATATACTACAATTAGTAAAATAAAGTATATCTTGATCTCCGTTGTCAATGACACCTGAGTTCAAGACGTTCTTGAGCTCCGTTGTTGTTGGCAACGTAAAAATCATTTGATGTTGCATAACAGCCACACGTGACATACTGCTTTTTATCTCCTTGGTTACGCGTATGATGACACAGACAAGGCAACTTGCTTCTTTATACAATAAATTCGGATGAATTTTAAAAGGGAGAAATTAGGATTGAAATACGAAATAAAATAAAACAACTTATGCAATACGGAGATCAAGCTTCTTTAAATCCTCGAAGATGTTATAACGCCTCGGCTGGCGCCTCTGCGTTATAATACATCTTCTCGGATTTAAAGTATCGCTTGATCTCCTAATTACATAATATATATTGGTATACATTTACTATTTCGAATTTCTCACCTTAATGCAGCGCCAGTCATTATTATGGCCAGCGTCATGTCTGCGTCAGCGAATATGAATGGCTATGATATTGTAGCGATTGTTGCAAGATCTAGCACCCCAGGGAAAATTAAATCATAAAAAGATTGGCTGTTCTTAGTACTCTTATGCTAGATTCCTATCTTAACCCTCTCTAATCTTTGGAGTTTTCTTGACATTTCTGTCTTTGTCTGTCGTTGTTTTGTTTCTTCTGGTTATCAATCAGAATTAATTTTTCTTATACAGAGTTGATATGGATTTTTACCGAATTTATCTTTAGTTTAATCATTTTTAAAGCTGATTTGTTTTATTCCGTAGACGCTTTTGTTTAGTTTTTTTTGTGTAGGGGAGAGCAAGCTAGAATGGGTTGTACAATGGGTTATCGTATTTATTATCATACTCATATGTAGTAAAGCTATAGGCCTTTAGAAGTCACTTAAGTCACAAATACTAATAGACATTTTAAAGAAGGTTTCATTGAGTTTGTTTGGTAGTTGCAAGAAAGATAAGGAAAAACGTATTTTGGCGCCTACAAAGTAAAATTTTATGATTCGGTAATCACTTATTAAACAAGTACCATAATATACAACTTAAGTTAGATTATGTTCAATTAGTTTGTTTATAAAATGACCAAGTGCTCCACTATAGGTCGAATTTTATGGGTCAAGTTGTAAAATTATAATTTGCTACTTAAACTATTAAAATAATCATATTATATTATTATTTAATAATAGTATGTATTATTGATTAACATAATTTAAATATTTAAATAAATAAAATGTATATTTTTATAATTATTTTGAGTTTTTAATTTTTCGCCTATACTACGGGAGAACCAACAGCTAAGGTCATATGTCCCCCATTTAATATAAAACACAGTCAATCACCCATAGTTGAGGTGGCGGAATTTTCCAATTAGAAAAATACCACCGTCCCAAGTGGTACTGGGACCCAGGATCATTTGTTATTTATATTATCTATATTGTGAAATAAAACTTATTATTTTAAGTGTTTAATATACAGATATTATTGTCAATTTACTAATCTTTTAATTTCACTTATTCAAAAGTTAAATCTTTTTTAATGTAAAAAAATCAAAAAACTGATTATTGCTCCATTGTGGCTCTCCCCTACATATAAAAGATTAAGTTCGTTATTATATCACACACCTGTTAAGTACCTTACTACTTTTTAGTTATTGAGATATTTTTTTTATGGATGTAAATTCTATATAAATTTAAATATCCCGCACTTATTTGTAATAATATTTGATAATAATAGTAATAATAATAATAAATGATGACTGGCAGTTTTTTGTTTTTAAATTAAATTAGGACTTTTTATTTATTTGCTTTAATTGTTATATTTATACCACAACAGTTAACATATTTTAAGATAGATCATCTAATTGTCGGATTATATCCTAGCAGTTTTGTGTTAGTAGAATTGCGACATCAGAAAGCGTCTAAGAAAGGGCCGTTGCCCTGTCAGTTAACGAATATCGTGAGCCACTCAAATATTTACAATCTGCATAACCTATTTTATGTGTTAATATACTAAGTATTAAAGAAATTGCAATTTCTTATTAGTATGTCTAAAGATTGCTTAAAAGACTGTCTGCAACCTGTATATATGTACAAACTTTTAAATAAGATAAATAACTTCTGCACGTAACTAGTTCACTTCACAGAGTTAAGGCACTCTTTAATGAAATATATCTATTTAAGTTAACCCTTGACTGTTGAATCTAGTTATTTAGATTTTTCAACATCAAAATATTTACATTTGATGTCTAAATAAGATATAAAGTCAAACATTTTATCAATACCAAGGTCAGTTTCAAATTTAAAATGAATTTAATTATTTTAAAAAAATGTTTAAAAGTAAGCTTTCTAATAATGCTTATAGTTATAATAAATATTTATATATTTCACTAATTATTCTTTAAAATAAATGTTAATTTATAGCAATATGACTGTAATTTAAAACTAAATGTGCATGCAATTTATGCAATATTACCAATTAACAGTGCAGTGCAGTCGTGTGAAAACTTGAATGAAGAAATTCTATTGGTTAACATTTCTGTTATACATCTTCATGCTTATTATCACGTTGATCAATATTGATTGGTCAGTTTCTTATTAAATATAAATAAGAAGGCATTTTCTTTAAATATTTTATTCTTTAAGCGGATGTTTATTGTCTTTAGTTTCATCTTTTTTTTGTATGTACTACAAAATAATTACTTAACATTTATTTTCTAGAGGTTATCTGTTTTACATCAAAATATGTAATAATAAGTCCGTTTTGGTACATGTTTACCGACCTAGAAAAACAAAACAAAAAAGTAATTATTTTTACGTTTTTCCGAGATAAAGCTTGTAGTATTTCTGGTATGAATAAGCTCATTGCCCATGTTCATGTAGCGGGCAGGCATTCTGTTTAAATATTCTTCGTTAAATTATGAGATTATTATGACATGAAGTTGTAGATTTTATCAATCTTCTTTACTTCGCAATCCTTGAACGTTTATTTCCCTTTTAGAATAAATTACCTTTATCTAAATTATTTCAATGTATTCAAGAAAAAAATAAAATTATTGTTTCTCGCAGGAGATTATTTTAGCATGTAATACTTCTGGTAAATATTCATAATTACTATAAAAATATGTAATTTGTAATCCCACGGTATTTCAGTAGAATGAAATGTTTAAAAATGATAGGGATCTTATACATTTTTGAAATATTTTATACATAAAAATTGTTATTTATTATATAAGGAGGAAAATTACAAATTTTAACGCAAGGTGTGAAGTTTGTCTTCCGACGCGCAACGGAGGGTCATCATCAACATCAAACAAAAAAATATATATTTTATATCATACATATTAATTATTATCTAGCCCAGTGTTTTTTAAATTCCAGGCCACGGTGTATTCTTACAGGCTCCGAGATAACTTGTAAACTAATGTAGCGAAACTAAACTAAAGAAGATAAAACAGAAGATTTGGTTATATGGGTGAAAACATTTCGGAAAAATTAAAATTGTTCATCCAAAAGGCTTTTGAAAATTGTTAACGTAAGTGGATTTTCTAAAACAAAAAAACTAACAGAGGTATCGAGCACAGGTTTTGAAAAAGGTTTCCTCTTTACTGTAAATTTACTTCTATGACAGAATTTGTACTAGATAAAAGGTCAATTTACTACCTCGAAAGTGGTATTATGCGAAAAATAAAAACAATTTAACATTTAATATTTTGGACATGTACAATCCATCAAATCATTTGGTTTTGTATTTTACATTTACGTCATTTTAAATGAGTGTCAATAAAATTCTTGTAAATAATCTATATTTAGTATAGTTTAGTGTGCCTAAATACGTATTAGGATTTTCTATTCTTTCAAAGCAAATGTCTGCTTAGAATACTTATTGTAGGAACTACTGCAAGAAAGTAATATCGAAGTGTCATCAATATTAATGAATTAGTATTAGAATGTAACCAACCCTCTTCTACATTTTGTATTCAGTCAACACATTCACGTAGGTGTCTTTAACTAACTGGTTTTCAATGTTAAGCATTTTCTATTTTATGCTAAACATATATTCTACTGACATTATCGCATTTTTGAAATTCGATTTTAAAAATACGAATTTATACACCGACGAATAAACAATAAACTGTAGTAATTGTAAAAGTTGCTGTTAAGCTTGTTTTATATTCCTTAATTTAACCATGGTTTTATTTCCATCTAATGAGATACATTCTATATCACCTCAAATTTTATTGTATGTATATCTAAAATTTTTAATCTTCGTCCTTAGGATATACACGGTGATTTAATAGCCAATGATCGGACTTTGAGGATAAGCTTCTCAGGTCATTACAAACATAAAACCTTAGTAACATTTTTTGACTAAATGAACTTGGAAATTTCGAAATTCTTGCACGTTTTTAGAAAAGTATGTATAATAAATCCAGGTCAGTGTTAAGTCTAATAGAATTAAATGCAAACTCTATAGAAATTTCCACCATCAGCACAAAATGTGAGATCTGTTGAATGAACATAACAAATATTATGACCGCATATTCCATTTTGGATGTGGTTGAAACAACTTAAAATGATCTAAGAATAATGTAGTCAAACCCCAGAGTCCGTGAAGTTATCCTGTGTTGTAGTAGGGAACGCGAGCAGAAATGACATCATTCTGATACTGATTTGTTATTCGTTAATAAATAGTATTAATTAGAAAGTAATTAACTAAAAACATGTTGAGATAATTTAATCTATCCATTAATAGGTTGTTATTTTTTATTAGAATTCTAAATAGAGCAGTACAAAATACCTTTAGTAAAACCTTTATTCTTATTCATGTTTTGATAGAACGACCCTGACGGATGGTACTTTGTTTACACAGAAAGCAGCTACATAATATAAAAATACTACAGAACAGTATGCGTAAAACTGGTACGGTTTTACTAAAAACTGTAGTGTAAGAGGTTTTCAATTTGTTAGACCCTAACCTTGACCGAATGTTTGAAAGCATGATAATATCTCGGGTTGTCTTGGTTATCTTATTACAATGCAGCTGTCCCAATTATTAATAGTCACAATTCTTGTGAATACTTAGCAGCAGGTACTATGTTCTTTATGGAAACAAATATTATCTAATTATTAATTATTAATAATTCTAACTACGAAAGTGCAAAGATGAGTTGGTAAAAGGCTTTTCCTTTCTTTATGGTTTAACAAATTCGTATGGATTGTAGATCATAAAGGCGTAAAGATTAAATTTTAGATTCCAAGAAATTGTAATTGAAAGATTTAAGTCACAAAGAAGGTTCGCAGCTGTGTTTGTGTTCATTGAAATAATAATAACAACAACGGTACATAGAGTATTTATTGTTGATTTATCTTTCATTACCTGCTACCATCCACATTTTAGGAAGTAAACAGATTATTTATCTCCTTGAACTTCAAAATATGTCATGTAGGTAGTACATTCTTACTATTCAATTTAAAAACTCGATGACGTTTTCATCAAAAGTATAGAAATACGAGAAAATGAATTTTAAAGTTTCATTGATTTTCAAGCCCGACTCTGTAACACTAACCTACCTTAATGCGTACAAATGTAATTTAAAAATGTGATACCTTTTATAGATCTACGTGCCTTTTAAAAATTGTTATTGTATGTTACATAAAAAAAGTAATTTATGGATGTCTGAATGTCTTAACGTAAATAATAGTACTTTTTTCGAAATATGATCCGTTAGTATGAAAGGGATGCGTCATGCAAAAACTTTTATTAAATATGCATTTGTGTTGATATTAACTAACAGATGTTACAATAAAACATGGGGCATTTACACCTAACGGTAATTATTAGTTATGAAAGATTTATTTTACAGCATATGGGTTATTTGTTTATCTACACAAAATATTTTATTTTGGTCAATCCGTCAACTTACAATAATCCGGTGTAATTAATTTTTCCGCAAGTGTTGTCATATTTCCTTCAACGATTTGAACGTAGATTAGAAATGCCTGCCTGAAGGAGCACATTTAAGGAACTTTATAAAAATACAGATAACAATAGTGTCTAAAAACGGGCAATTCAATAAACATATCACAAAACTTTTCAAAGGAATGCGGTACATCCCTTCTGCGAATTCTTAATATTTTGTTAGATTTATTTACAATACTAGTAAAGTTCTTTTCAAAGCGGTAGTTTTTACATCTAACTAAGTATCTGCTGAATGAATTAATTATTACGTCACGTCATTAATTATTACGCTATTTTAAACGATAGAAATGATCGTATACCATTATCATGCCATTGTTATTTTTAAAATGAACGATCTTGTACGTTTTTAGTAGTTTAATGGCAGCTATGCAAATGATAATTTCGGGATAAGGACATGTCATGTTTTTAATATTTCGTTTTACAGAAATCTTAACTGTTAATTGATTTTTATTAAGCTACCGATTTACTTATTATTTCTAACGATGTCCGCGATTAAATACAATTCAAATTCATTAATATTAATAAGAAAAACGGTTTGCAACCTAATACGAAGATTCAGTAGTTACAGTGTAATAATAACAAAAAAAAACCCTATTTATTTAGGTGCTGTCATTGTTTAGTCTACTGACAAATTCACGTATTTATTACTACCTATAAACAGTTTAAATAGTAAACATCGTTTTGTTTGACATAAATTAAATGATCAGCATAGAAATAATAGCTCCTCCAGACACCAGGGCCGTCTTCAGTTTGATTAATTTTCCGGGAGCCCAACAATCTTAATGAAAATTTATTTTTGAGATGGTGCGGAATTTTATGCATTTTTGCCTTCTTCCGTTATTCATATGTTTAGTACCCATTAAGCCAAAACCCTTTATATAAAAACACCCTGTATACACTAGTAGATATCAATAATATTTATAGTTTAATTTTACTTTACTTTTACTTTTATTTGATTTACAGCAGGCTAAATATTTTTTTAAACTAATATTATTTATTATTAATATACAAGATTATTGAGTTTGCATTTTATCGGGGTATATCACTTTTCGTGTTTACTTTAATTTATAAAAAGTTTAATTAGAATTTGAATAAAAATTATAAAAAGTTGTAGATCATAATTAATATCCACAATTATTAAAAAAGAACATATCTTTAAAACGAATATCGAAAGTTTTCAATAGACAAAATATGTTCATGGTCTAATAAAATTACAAGGGAAGTCACTTTTCTATGTAGGCAGTAGTTAAGTGTATAATTTACTTAAACATATACAATTTAGACGCTTCTGATTATAATCAATATCTATACTTCATAATAATGCAATTTTTGATAGTATTACTTATTAGGCAACAGGATAGAGCAAATGATGTCAAATTTCTCTTGGTTTGATTTAATTATACGTTTAATTATTTTTTTCCAATAAAAATCATTTTTATTCTTCAGGTAAATCTATTATTCAATTTGGTAGAAACTTGTTAATATTCAAACCACTGTAATTAAAATTAGAAGACGGTATAATTATAACTATATAATAATAATAATAATAATAATAATTGCTACAACCCATAGCCTGGAAACCAGGCCCCAGAAGCTATAAGCTTGTGCGGGAGGGAGGGGGCGATTATTATTATTACGTAGGCCCTAAGTGCGGCTGCAGCCGACTTACAGATGGAACAGCGCAAATCCCACATTTGTGTCACAGCTAAGGAAAACTGCAGAAAACCTTAACCAGATCTGCCGGCACCGGGAATCGACCGCGGGCCGCTTGGGTGAAAGTCCTATAGTATGTATAGTCTGAAACAATGACAGTAAAAGTGATGCTATAGTCAAAATTGTGGTTCACATAACAATGTTATATAGGTAATTCACACGTTTATGCATAAAAAACTATTTCATTTTCACAATCTAATAATTGTTAAAACATCAACTAATTACCGTTAATTTACATGGTTATACTGTGTATTAAAGTAGAGATCTATTTACATAAATTCCTTATTATTGATTCCATAGCTTTAGCACGAACTAATTACGTGCTTGGTTGTTTCATACAATGCTAATAATTAAAATACATACTAATTTTGTTAGTATTGAAAGTAAAAAACTAATTAATACAGACATATACATAAATAGATAATCTGCTCACTTGTTGCAAGATGAAGATTGAGATAGATAATTATTTTTATAGTTGTTTGGTGTTGCCTTTAATTCATACCAACAGTAAAATACTCTTAAGTGCAATTCACGCAAATTTAGCCTTTTCTACCCTTTTACCTAGGTACTTAGTTTTCGAAGATTTACTAAATTTAATCAGTATTTATCGTCTTATACAGATGATATAATCACAAATCATATAAATATTACCTATTCGATTTTTCCAACATCATTACAAGAATACTTTTCATCGATATATATTGCGTTAAATTGTTCTGGTCCAGTAAATTAGTTAAACAATTTACATAAAATGAGAGAATGGGTACATTCATTCCTAATACGTACTTATGTTAATGCCGTTTGATAATGCAGCAAATATCTAAATTAAAAGATTTTACAAATCTTAATTTAATCTTAAGACTTTTTAAGCGAGTAGGTTTACTGAAATTAAGTGTAATTTCTTATAGATAATAGTAGAAGAAATTTCCTACACGTTAAAAATAAAAATTTACACTTTTACCATACAATTTTTTAAATTATCATGATTCAACTGGGTAATGCTTGGTAATCCCCACGTTCTCTGTTTCGAGTAATTTAAATTAGCACATTAAATATTTTGCTAGCAATTAATGTCTGATAACAATTTCGAATAAAATTATTGTGAACGCCCGCGTGCCTATCGGCCACTTTTATCATCCGACAGCTTTTATCACAGCGTTTTATTACAATCATATGATTGAATTTGCTAATGGTTGTTAACCTACACGTTTTGGGTTTAGTATAATTAAAATTAAATAATTAAATATTTAAATGTCTGATAACTTCGAATAAAATTATTTTAAACGCCAGCATGCCTGTTTATCATGTACCATTTTTTAAATTTTTTATAGGCCACCAACAGCGTTTATCAGTGTTTTATTACAATCATATTATTGAATTGGGCAATGGTTGTTAACTTCCACGTTCCAGGTTTCGCGTGGTTAGAATTAACTAATTAAATTTTCTGCTATCAATTAATGTCTGATAACAACCTCGAATAAAATTACTTTGAACGCCCGCATGCCTATTAGCCACTTTTATCATACACAAATTTTTTAAATTTTATAGGGCCACCCAACAGCATTTATTACAGTTTTATAATTATAATTTGTAATTGATTAAATTGGGCAATTCTTATTAACCACTATGTTCCGGCCTCCTGTGTTGAGTAATATTAAATTGAGTTAAATTAACAAATTAAATTTTCTGCAATCAATTGATGTCTGATAACAACTTCCAATAACATTATTTTAAATCCTCGCAAACCTATTAACAACTTTTAGCATGGAACTTTTTAATTTTTGTGCAACAAATTGAATATATCAGTATTTTATTACAATCATATTGGTAGTGCTTGTGAATCCTCACCTTCTGTGTTTAGAATCATTTAAAATACAAATATTCAATTTTTTCAATCAAGTGACGTTTATTTAATATCAATTTGAATAAACTTATTTGGAACTTATTTTTTATAATCGTATGATTGAATTGGGTAATGTTTATTAACCTGCACGTTCTGGATTTCAAATAATTTAAATTAACTAAATTAACAAATTAATTTTTATTGAAAATTATTTTGAATCCTCGCATATCTTTTAACCACTTTTAGCATATATTTCTTTAATCTTGTTTAAACGCAACAAACAAAATTTATCATACTGTTTTATTACAATCATATGATTTGGGTAATGCTTGTTACACCCACACCTTCTTAGTTTCGAGTAATTTAAAATCAATTAATTAATGCTAAAATATCGATTTGGATAAAATTATTTTGAATCCAACATACCTATTAACAACTTTTATTTTAGAATTTTATGTGCAGAGAAAGAAAATGTTTTAACTGTTATATTACAATCATATGATTGAATCGGGTAATGTGTTTTAACTATCATGCATTGTCTTTTATCAGTGTTTTATTACAATCATATTATTGAATTGGGTAATGGTTGTTAACTTCCACGTTCCAGGTTTCGCGTGGTTAGAATTAACTAATTAAATTTTCTGCTATCAATTAATGTCTGATAACAACCTCGAATAAAATTACTTTGAACGCCCGCATGCCTATTAGCCACTTTTATCATACACAAATTTTTTAAATTTTATAGGGCCACCCAACAGCATTTATTACAGTTTTATAATTATAATTTATAATTGATTAAATTGGGCAATTCTTATTAACCACTATGTTCCGGCCTCCTGTGTTGAGTAATATTAAATTGAGTTAAATTAACAAATTAAATGTTCTGCAATCAATTGATGTCTGATAACAACTTCCAATAACATTATTTTAAATCCTCGCAAACCTATTAACAACTTTTAGCATGGAACTTTTTAATTTTTGTGCAACAAATTGAATATATCAGTATTTTATTACAATCATATTGGTAGTGCTTGTGAATCCTCACCTTCTGTGTTTAGAATCATTTAAAATACAAATATTCAATTTTTTCAATCAAGTGACGTTTATTTAATATCAATTTGAATAAACTTATTTGGAACTTATTTTTTATAATCGTATGATTGAATTGGGTAATGTTTATTAACCTGCACGTTCTGGATTTCAAATAATTTAAATTAACTAAATTAACAAATTAATTTTTATTGAAAATTATTTTGAATCCTCGCATATCTTTTAACCACTTTTAGCATATATTTCTTTAATCTTGTTTAAACGCAACAAACAAAATTTATCATACTGTTTTATTACAATCATATGATTTGGGTAATGCTTGTTACACCCACACCTTCTTAGTTTCGAGTAATTTAAAATCAATTAATTAATGCTAAAATATCGATTTGGATAAAATTATTTTGAATCCAACATACCTATTAACAACTTTTATTTTAGAATTTTATGTGCAGAGAAAGAAAATGTTTTAACTGTTATATTACAATCATATGATTGAATCGGGTAATGTGTTTTAACTATCATGCATTGTCTTTTGTGTAATTCAAATTAGTAATTAAATTTTCTGCAATCAATTAATGTTTAATATCAACTTCGAATGGAATTGTTTCGAAGGTCCGTATACCCGTTAACCACTTTTATCAAAACCAATTTTTAATTTTCTTTATGTTCAGTAAACAAAATTTACTATATGACTGAATTTATAACAGCGGTTTACTACAAATGTTTGAATTGGATAATTCTTGTTAACCTTCACGTTTTGTGTTTCGCGGGGTTTTAACTAACGATTAAAGTGTCTGCAATTAATCAATGCTTTTAACGCCAATTTCGAATAAAATTAACAAATTTTACTATAAATTTGTTTAATATACAATAAACAAAAGTTATCATGTTGTTTTATTACAATCATATATCTGAATTTATCAACGCTTGTTAACCTTCACGTATTGAAGTCCGAGCAGTTTAAATTAACAATTAAATTTTCTGTGGTCAATTAATATTTAATATTGACTACGACTAAAATTATTCCATGTGTTTATTTTATTACAACCATATGATTGGGTTAGGTAATGCTTGCTGATTTTCACGTTCTGGGTTTCGAAAAGCTTTAATAAACAATTATATTTTCTGCATTAATTAATGCTTAATATCAAATTCGAATTATATTATTTTGAACCTACCGATCTTCTAATTCATTAAAATCAAATAATATACTCTTTTTTAGAATCTTATTTGTACTAGTTACTTTACTGGATTCCAATGCTAGCTGTGGGGCATGGTTTGAGAAAGGTAGCATTCAGATTTATTTGATTTGGATCTTAACTTTTTATAAGGTGCGCTTTTGGCGTTACATAATACATGAGCTTTACATAGCAATATACTCTACTGTTTGTTTAAAATTTATTAAATAATTAGTAAAATTAAACCTAGTCATAATTATTGTATATCATGCTTCTTGATTAAATAAGTCAACTTCTTCTCATAAAAAATTAATTTATTGACCTACTTGTTTAAATATAATACACACAATCTTATGTAAGGGGTTTCTATATAAACAATTTTTAAAACAAAATTCGTAACGAAAAATTACTATTTGCATGCAATACTAAACAGCCATTGTTTTCTAAATTAACAATTACACAACCCTTTAAAATAAAATTAGATAGAAAAAATAGGACTAAAAAATAGTAATAATCAAACAGTATATTTCGTTCTGTAGTAATGGTTTTTATTTCCGGAATTCCAAGTGCAGACGAAATGTTAAAGTTATTCGAATTTCTAATTGCATTAACTTTTTGTACTAGAAAAAAATAATTCAGTGTTTTACACTTCAAGAATTCCTTTATAATAATTTTTGCAGAAGTAAAATCGACACGGTAAATTACTGCTAATTAATGCAATTTCGATGATTTGATTGGCCATTTGATTGTTTCTTTAAATCTATAACAAACGAGTGCGTAAACACCTTCGTTATTAATTATATAATTACTTTTTCCTTTTAAAATAAAACCATAAAAACATGAAATTAACATAAATATGATAAATATTGCAACTAAATATAAAGTATCAATTTCCCATATCTGACAAAACAAAATTAATATTTAAGTCTTTGTAGTAATTTTTGCACTATTATTTTTTATTATGTTCTATTATGTTCTGATATTTAGAATTTTAGAAAGTGGTAGTAAGCTATTATAATGTGTTATTTATTGGTACTTCAAATCATAAAACCCTCCATGAAATATTCAAATTGATTCAATAAATCGATTTTTACTGTTTTCAATTATAAATTACTAATTTCCTAAGAAAGTTTTGAGTTTAATCTCATGTTCCCTTTCTGAAGAAAATGATTTTTATAATTTTATACTGTTTTGAGGTTTTACAAAAGCAGAACTCTTTTTATTAGTCGGTTGTATTATACAATGTATGGATCAAATTAAACTTTACCCTTCATATACCCATAACGAACGAAACAAATGGAATATAAAATTAAGCAAACACGGAGAGAGTTGAAGGGCACAGTGAATTGCCAGGTGAATTATGCCAGAAACAAAACCTTTTCTGAGTGGATGTAAGAAAGGAAATATATACGAGCCCTGTCTCACATGAATTGGACTATATGTTTCATTAATTAATATTTAATATTCAACAAATAATTATCAGTGATTAAACGATTGTTATTGATTGTGCATGATGTTAGAAACAAATAAATTACTTTAATTCGAGATCAAATATAAACTGCCAAACACAAATTAAAAATAAGATTTATTGCTTGCTCCAATTCATGTCAGACAAGGCTCGTATAGTAGGAGTGAGCGGAGTTCGGGTTGATCAACCGTACGACTGCTCAGCTCAGCGCTCGCTTCGCGCAGCGGAAACCGTTCGACTGATCACGACCAGTGGATATCCGATGTCTAGACAGTCTAGATTTTCGAGATGTTGGACGTAGATCTACATAAAACAGACGATTCATCGAAGCGAACTTCATGTCTGCTTTTATGCTGATGTTCTGCAATAGCCGAGTAAACAAGACCTGTTCTCACTTCGTTTATGTTTGGAAATGCTCGTTCAATCCGATGGTAGTGTTTTTCTAATGTAAGCAAGACCACAAGATCAAGTAATGCTGTATTCTCCTTTAGAATGAAAAACTGGAAGACTATCCTTAATGCTATACCATCTGTAAGTCGGCTGCAACCGCACGATGGGCCTGCGTAATAATAGGAATCGCCCCTTCCTCCCGCACAAGCTTCATAGCTTTTGGGACCTGGTTCTTTAGGCAATGGGTGGTAATTATTATTATTAAATTATTATTAAAAGTAATTATTACTATGTTCCTGGTAAGAGGTAGTGACTCATTAGGCACAGTATGTCCAAGATGAAGTTGACAAAAAAAACTTTTTGTTATGGTATAAATAGAAAAGAGTAACTTTACAACATTGCAATTGTTTCAAAATTTGTAATAGTTCTACCCAAGTTTATTCAAGTGGTAATATCAGAACCAGTTCTGCTATACTTGCAAAGAATTTTGAAAATATTGTATTATATTGTTCTAAGTTATTTTCTAATAGATAAAACATAAGAAATAAAAGATAAGATTCACACAGAGTGAAGGATACAAACGACAGGTACACAACATTATTTTTTTCATATTTATATCTAACACTAAGTATTTTAGCATTTAAAAGATAAACTAATACCCTGAATATTGGGTTGACGGTTCATTTTACGGGAATTTAGATTAATGTAACACATTTCAAAAAAATAACTAAAGTTTAAACTTAAGGAATTCATTTTTCACATGTGTACCCAAAGCTGTCGAATTTTTATTGTTTTTAATATCGTTTTTTATGTTGATTTAATGTTGATGGTAATTTACGGGAGGTCTGGCCGATATAAATTTTGTTACAGTTATTACAGGGAATTGGGTGTATTAATTTTGATCGTTGATAAAGTGGAATTTTTCAATCTTGAATGAAGGTCGTTAACTGTTATTAAATTTCTTTGTTAATTTTATTTCTGTTTATGTTTTTAAGATGAAAATAATTCGGTTTGCTAAATTTGGAGTGTCAGAAAATTAGTTTATAAATAATGGTATCGTTTTTATTTTCAGTAGGTTGTTGGTCAGTGTAAAATTTCTGTTAAAGTTAAAGTTTCTGTAGTAGAACTGTATGTCTTAAAGACAAAATTATATTCTTTGTTATGATTATTTGTATGGAAAGGACTGTCTAGACTCTATGTTATCAATGCAGCTTTTGGTTTTTATTAATTTCACTGATCGTTAGGATTGTTTTGAATTTTTTTTATAAGGTTTTTTCTGGCTTTTTATATGTCTGGTTATCTGATAATAATAATAATTAGAATGCCTTACCATCATAATCTTTAGCTGTCATTGCTACAGTGATATTTCCTTGACAGATCCAATTACAGCAAAACCTCGATTTTCGGCCACCTTTTAAAAGTGGTCAACGCTAAAAACGGCCAGTTTTTAAATTTTAAAACCAATTATACGAGAATACCCATACTAATGACATACTTGCAATTTTTACCTCTCATGATCGGCTTTAAATTGTTTTGTTGACCTATAGTGCAAAGGAAATTTACAAGTAAAAGCTTATCAGTAAAAACCCTAACTGTATTTAAGTTTTTATTGTACATAGGTACTTTGAGTTAGTTTATGTCTAACTGTGTTATTACAATCATCATGTTGCTAAAATAAAAACGTTTGTTTCTTAAAGAGAAAATTGATATTAATGTGGAAAGTGAAAAGATCAGTACCAGTACTAGAAAGCTGACTAAAAAGTTTGTTTTGGGAAGGACATCAATTAACGAAATTATAAAAAAACAAAACCGACTTAACTGTTTGAAGCTCTTTGAAGGATTCAATGCAGAACAGAAGAGAAAATTTCCCAAAACTGAAGGATCGACCAAGTAGTCTACAAATGGTTCTGTAAAGCCAGAAATAGAAACATCTCTATATCTGGACCTTTAATAAAAGAAAAAGCACTGGAAACAGTTGAAAATTAAAAAAGAACGAGTTTTAAAACTTCAAATGGGTGTCCTGAAAAATCTTGTCAAAGACACAACATAAACTTTAAACAATTTGCGGAGAGTCAGCTGATGTTGACCTGGACAGTGTTGAAACATGTAAAGCAAAGCTTCAAGTAATGTTGTAGGAGTATTCGCCAAAAAAATGTGTACAATGCTGACAAAACCGGACCTTTTTTATCTTGCATTTCCAAACAAAACGTTCGCTCTAAAAAGCGATTAATGTGCTGGTAAGAAAATTGCAAAACAAAGAGTGACATTCTGTTTTGCACAAATAAGGAAGATGACAAGGAAAACTCGTTAATAATTGGGAAAAGGAAAAACCCACGATAATTTAAAGGATCTCATATCAACAAACTGCCTTTAGAATGGATATCTAATAAAAAAGCTTGGATGGCCTCAGAGATTATGATTTCGTGGCTGAAAACAATGTGACGAGAAAATGAGAAAATAAAATAGAAAAGTCGTATTATTCATTTCAAAAAAAAATGTAATTTATATAATATGTCAAGCAATGTTTAAATATGATACATATACTATACATACAGAGCTATTAAATTAAAGTGCAATATGTGCAATTCACTGTATGTTGATATGCATTAGAAAATAATCAAGTCAAAGCATTATGCACACATAGGCAACCAATTATACAGCACGTTCTTTTGTACTAGTATTTACATATATTGCATGGTAAATAAATAGCACTGTATAGTGTATATACATATTGTGTTTTATTTTTCACCTATTTTTTTTAATACATACCTTATTTGTAGATATTATATACATAGTATGTAGTAAGCTTTTTAATGTAGTTTATAATTTGATGTTTCACCATTCTCGTAGGGGGTGATATGAAATAAAATTGAAAGTCGAGATTTAGGGTTGCCCTATTAGTAGTGTAATAATACATTTTTTCTACTGATATATGTGAAAATGGCAATTTTCTCATGGTTTACGCTATATGAAACCGATTCATTTTCATTCTAGAGATGAAAATTTTTTCACATCTAGAGATGAAAATGAGAATCTCAAATTTTTGATTTTCTCGATTAAAGAATTAAAACAAATTTTCATGAACTTATTAATTACTTCAATTTCAATTAAATGTTTTATGTACAAACTAAAAGTAGCCTGAAACTTTTTAAAAAGCCCAAATAAGATAATAAAATTTGTCTTGAAAAATATCGTATCTTTCATGATAGTGCATCAAGTGTGTATTAGTTACAATAGCAACCACCAAACAAACAATTAAATTTGTTCTGATTAACTTTATATTGAATTTGTAACGTTACAATTATGGAATTTAACGAGGAAATAAGTGAACCAGGCACACCACCAAATATTATACAAGCGGCCAACTCTACTTCTAGTAACATATTACCCGAAAAATCCAGAGACAGGTACGAATTTGTGTACAAAAAGTTTATGGATTGGAGGCACGACAATGGAACAAACTCCTTTTCGGAAAACGTCCTTTTGGCTTATATTGGACAAATATCGAAGAATTTGAAACCATCTACCGTTTGGAGTACATATTCCATGTTACGCAACACCATTAATATCAAACATGATGTGGATATTGCAAAATATGCTAAGCTCAAAGCATATTTAAAACGAAACTCAACAGGATTCAAGAGCAAAAAAGCCAAGGTATTGACAGCACAACAAATTCAAACTTTTATTCATGATGCACCTGATGAAAAATTCTTGTTTACTAAGGTAATTACATAATACATTTAATGTCTGTACGTATTCATACATTTTATTCATTAATTGTAGGTAGCATTAATTTTTGGCATTGCCGGCGCGTGTCGTTCTCATGAGTTACGAGATTTAGAAGTACAGAATGTTCAGAATTTGGAAAAAGCCTTGCTTGTGACTATTCCTAATACAAAAACCCATACGCGCCCCGTTCCTTTACAATTGTTGGCACTTATTATGACATTTGTAAAAAGTATATTAATCTTCGCCCGCCAGGAATAAACAGAACAACACCCCGATTCTTTTTAAATTTTCAAAATGACAGATGCACAAGACAAGTAATAGGCATCAATAAATTTGGAAATGTTCCAAAGCAAATTGCTACATTTCTTAATTTGGAAAATCCACAATTGTATACGGGTCATTCGTTAAGAAGGTCTTCTACCACTGTTCTTGCGGATACTGGAGCCAATCTTACGGAAGTAAAACAACATGGAGGTTGGAAGTCGAGTGCCGTAGCCGAGCAATATATTGAAGACTCGGTGAATAATAAAATGAAACGAGCACAAAAAATATTCCAGTGTATTGAAAATGTACCAGAAGCTCCAAATATACCTAAAACTACAACCGACCTTAATGATCAAACCGAGGACCAAACACTTGACTTTGAAAAGCAAACATTACCATCACATCTGTCTGTAGCAACCACTTTTGGAACTCAAAACTTACCTTCGACAAGTACCACAGAAGTCAGCACTGGAGGATGGAAATCAAGCACATCAGTAACTGAGAGATATATTGAAAATTCAATAAATAATAAAACAGAACAAGCACAGACAATATTCCAGTGTATTGAACATACATCAGAAGTTGCAAATATACCCAAAACAACAATTGGTCTTCATAACCAAACAATTAACTTCGACACACTACCATCGAATCTGCCTGTAGGAACCACTTCTGGGAATGAAAACTTACCTACAAAAAGTACCACAGATGCCAGTACTGTAAATAATAAACCTATAATCAATAATTATTACAATAATTGTACTTTCCACATTTATAATAATAATAAATAATGTATTCAATATGATAGAAAATTTCTATTTTCACATAAATATATCAGTAGAAAAAATTGCATTTACTACTCGAGATGAAAAGCGGCTTTTTGGTTCGGTGTGATTGCCTCACTCGCTAGCGCTCGTGAACAAACTCCCACCTCACCAAAAAACCGCTATTTTCATCTCTTGTGGTAAAATATACTATTCTGCAATCGTATCTGCATTATTACCTTTGTTATATAACTTTTAGATTCTAATCTATCTATAGCAAAGGTCTACGAAAAGCGAAAAGCGAAACCCTACAATTCGGTGCGGCCATTTATGTGCAAATACAGTAAGTATGTGTAAATACAGTATGATTGATGAAATGCAGTATTCGATAAATACGGTGTGATGAGAAAAAAATCAATATTTGTCAATTAACAAAAGCTCGTATGCACACTCTAAAAAATTACCGGTGAATTATACCCTAAAAAATGGAGGCAACTATGTTGCCTCCATTTTTTGGGGTAAATTTACTTCCAAGTGTAATTTTCATAGGAAATGGGAAATTTCAATATTAGGTCAATATTAGGTAAAGTTATAACTTTACGCAGGTGTTTTAATATTAAAATGTAAGATTGAATTGAGATCGTAATTTTAATCTGTAAATTTATTTAAAAAGGACACATGACTCCATTTTTTAGGGAAATTTAAGGGGAATTTTCTAGAGTGCACTGTAAAAAATACCGGTAAATTTACCCTAAAAAATGGAGGCAACTATGTTACCTCCATTTTTTGGGGTAAATTTACTTCCAAGTGTAATTTTCATAGGAAGTGGGAAATTTCAATATTAGGTCAATATTAGGTAAAGTTATAACTTTACGCAGGTGTTTTAATGTTAAAATGTAAAATTGCATTGAGATCGTAATTTTAATCTGTAAATTTATTTAAAAAGGACACATGACAATGCAAATTTAACCTAATATTGAAATTTCGCACTTCCTATGAAAATTACACTTTGAAGTAAATTTACCCCAAAAAATGGAGGTAACATAGTTGCCTCCATTTTTTAGGGTAAATTGAAGGGAGATTTTTTAGAGTGCACTGTAAAAAATACCGGTAAATTTACCCTAAAAAATGGAGGCAACTATGTTACCTGCATTTTTTGGGGTAAATTTACTTCCAAGTGTAATTTTCATAGGAAGTGGGTAATTTCAATATTAGGTCAATATTAGGTAAAGTTATAACTTTACGCAGGTGTTTTAATGTTAAAATGTAAGATTGCATTGAGATCGTAATTTTAATCTGTAAATTTATTTAAAAAGGAAACATGACAATGCAAATTTAACATAATATTGATATTTCCCACTTTCTATGAAAATTACACGTTGAAGTAAATTTACCCTAAAAAATGGAGGTAACATAGTTGCCTCCATTTTTTAGGGAAATTTAAGGGGAATTTTCTAGAGTGCACTGTAAAAAATACCGGTAAATTTACCCTAAAAAATGGAGGCAACTATGTTACCTCCATTTTTTGGGGTAAATTTACTTCCAAGTGTAATTTTCATAGGAAGTGGGAAATTTCAATATTAGGTCAATATTAGGTAAAGTTATAACTTTACGCAGGTGTTTTAATGTTAAAATGTAAGATTGCATTGAGATCGTAATTTTAATCTGTAAATTTATTTAAAAAGGAAACATGACAATGCAAATTTAACCTAATATTGAAATCCTCCATTTTTTAGGGTAAATTGAAGGGGAATTTTTTAGAGTGATGCACTGTTAAAGGGCTTATCAATTATTGCGAGTGAGTATTCTTTATTATTAGTGTACATACTAGTGCTGTTTAATTAGCTAGTAGAAACTCTTTGGCATCTGCAAATGAATGTCACCAAAGGACAATGTCTCCTGAAGGGCCGGACTTATTCATATTATCCAATATATAGTGATAGTCCAAAAAAACCTTTTTTTTAATATCTCTGAAAGTTTTACCCTAAATTGCCGCGGAAAAATTTACATGTGCCGAAATATCTTCGTCTTATCACCGAAGTGTGCCTGCGCCGAAATGTCCATGAAGCAAATTTCCATTGTTTTGTAATTTCCATAAATGCTATCCTTGAGACCTTGACATAACAATTATTAATTTATTATTAACACATGTAAGAAAAAATTTAAAAAGCCATAGATAAATAATAGCTGTTAATGGATGTTAAGTTTCAAAACTGTACTCTGAATATAAAAATACAAAGAGAAGAATTTAATGAATTCCAAGTATTTACTTGAAAACACATGCAGGATAGTGACATTAACCCCACATATTTATATACACCTTGAAACAAAGAAAGGTCATTGCTTAATAATTATTATTACCAGAATTTTTCAAATTTGGCAGATCTTTTAAAAGTGCGTATCATTTTTTTAGATACTAGAATTAAATTTTTCTTTTTAAAAATCACCAAAAAATAATAATATTGCTCAGCATGGATCTAGTTTGCATAAAAAGATTTTTTTTTCTGACTCACAGACTCCATGCAGACAGAATGGAATTATTGTTGTACGCTGTTATTTAATTATTTCAACTAAACAACCATAGAACATTTTGGTACGTTTGTATGTCACTTTCGCTAGCTGTGAAATACTGACTGCATACATATATAAGTATATATTAGATATTTGCAATAATATTTTAGAATTTGTTAATTATGAACCAATAACTAAATATAAATGGAGCAATTACAAACCTACACTCGAAACTTCCTTAAGATTTTGTTATTTTATTTTTTAGTTTTACGTGTGTAACAGGAAAATTAATAAAAATTAATACACTGAATCTAATGGGGTTATAACGTCGAAAATGAAATATTATTAAATTACAAACCTGCCTCTTCGTCATAACGGCGGTCATAATTTCGATCATAACTTCGATCATAACTCCGATCATAACTCCGATCATAATCATAATATTCTGGATAACTATTCTCCTCGGAATTTGTGAACTGTCTGTCGACATACTGATAAGAATAAGGCTTCTTCCTTTCGCGTCTTCCTATGTTGACATCAATAAGACACACAATCATCCACAAACACACAATCTGCACATTTAAAAATAACTTTGGCATTTTTAACTTTTTTTTTTATAAATCTACACTACTGGTTACTATTAAAAAAAAGAGCTTACATTTCACAATTATTTCAAAGCCATATTTTCTCTGTAAAATGCATTATTTTTTAAATTCTTCAATCAAAAATACATTTTAAAATTGAAAGAATAAAAAGTAGAAAATGCTAATTTAAATAATTAAAACCGTTTTAGTGTATCGAATGAAAAGCGTCACTGCGTTACACACAATAGAAAATAGTTAGGTATAAAACGAGCGTTTTGGTGAAAAAGTAGTTCGTTACTGAACTACCAGCGGCTCGCACTACGTTGATCAAAATCAAGCAGTTTCTTTAATACTTTCGTTTCTTATATAATGTGATTATTTACCATTTGATATATAACACATTATGTGGTGTTCCAATGAGTGGGCAAATACATATATGTAAAAGAAAGAAGTACATGTTGAAGATATTTGAATAAACAATCGATGATAAAAAGCTAATTAAAGCTTATAAATAGATCCACTAATTTCTGCCATATCGTGATGGTATAATAAACCTTGACTTAATTATTTCACTGATTTAAGTAATCAGGCAAAAAGTAAATATTGCAATTGTGTGGATTTAATTCAAATGACTGGACCAAAAATAAATAACAAAAAGTAGAATTAAGTAATTAAATTAATGTATTGATTACATTATTAGGAAATAAGAAAACACAAATAACACACTTAGAGATCGGATGTTGTGGATAAGTGATGTACTATTGTACAGAAATATAAAATTTTAAAATATACAGTTCAAAAACTGGTAAATTGTGGCTTAAAATTATAGGTATGGTCCAATAAGCAATGGTGGTACTAATGAGAATTCAGAAACTCAAGTCAACAACCATCTTAAAGCATGCATTTAGATAAAACCATAAAAACATTTAATAAAGTTTTAATGTATTAGCTATTCAGATCAAATCTCCGTCGAAAGCGTTATTATATACTGTGTCCCAAAAGTAATTGTGAAGTGAAAAGAAAATTATGTAAAAAAGTATGTAAACTTTGTACAAAGTAAACCACAAGAGAGAATGAGAGATATATAAGGTCGAAACATTTTTAATTTTGAGTTATCTTCGAAGTAGTGGACAGTAAACTGTATATTTGAATAAATCTTTATAAAAAGCACATACTGGAAAAAATTAACGATAGTGAAGTCTCGGCACAGTCTTTATGATCAAAAAGGTTTATACCACGTTTTTTTTCTTTGTCTTTAAATTAGCTTAGAAAATGTTCATTCTTTTAGGCGGCACTCATACTGAAGTAATCAGCAAATATCAACACGCAATGTTATTGCAATTGGGTTGTTTACATTAAATTTGATCAGAAGTCTTACACCGGAGCAACTTGTTATCCCTTCTTAAAAAATGTTGCGAAGTTGCTTCAGTATGAGACTTCTGATTAAATTCTATGTAAACAACTCGATGGCAATAATATTACGTGTTGCTGATTGCTTATTGTTTCAATGTGGGAACCGCCTTAAGGTGAATTTATAAAGTGAGCGATTAGAGCATTTTAAAGTAGTAAATAAGAAAAAAATTTGAAATAGAAACTTTTAATGCTTAAAAGTTATGAAACACTGAAAATCTTCGGATTGGTTTTTAGAACTTTGATGTAGGACACACATTTGGCAACAGGTTGCCGAACTTATCGCGCAATCCCAGATGCAGATGAGAACAGATGCTTGAAGTGTGGCAATTAGGAACTTGCCCTGCAACTTTTATGATCATCACTAATAATAATTAATAAATTAGGAATAATTAATACAATAAAGAATAAACAACCCGTTGTTTTTTAAAAGTACAACATATCAATGGTTTTTATAATCTTGAATTTGTGACATCACCCGAGCAAACAAAATAATTAAGGGCCGCTGCTCTGGTTCGTTCAGAAGGAAGTGTTGGGGCGGGTAGCCAAATTGATTATGCTTACAATACGAGCTTGCAAACAGTACGAAATAATAACGAACAATAATCTACAATTGTGTATTAATAAAAGTACATGTATGTACACTGCTGAAGGCTCTTCTACTACTTACTTTAGTTATTATAAAAAAATGATATTTATAAATGATATACTATAAATACCGAACGAAAATTTTCACAAGGGCAAACTATGTCTAAAAGTAAATAAGAAAATATAAAAACCCGAACTAGCGCACCAAAGAAATAAACCTAACCTCACTTTCAAAACTCGGCTAACACATGGAGTATGTTTGAAAGTTTGATGTCAGTGATGTCAGTTGATAAAAATGAGTATAAAGTGGGATTTAATTGGGATGAAACAAACTAACAAAATGCTGTTATGTTCGTCTAACAACCCAAACATAGGTCAGGTCTAATATTATATGGTAACAATGAGAGAACGCCAAATAACATGTGGTTAGCAATAGAAGTAACTCCAACA
Organism: Agrypnus murinus; assembly: GCA_929113105.1. Lineage (NCBI taxonomy): Eukaryota > Metazoa > Arthropoda > Insecta > Coleoptera > Elateridae > Agrypnus > Agrypnus murinus. The sequence goes on along the minus strand of OV816025.1, from coordinate 3,948,367 downwards.
ATACTTACAATACATACTAACCTAACTCTAATATGAGTGAGAGTAACCAGAGTGAAGCACATCAACATAGTTAACAAAAACTACTAGCCGGCTAACAAAGCTCTAAAATCTCATCATCACACAGCCTGCTGTATTCACTGCTGGGCATAGGTCTCCTCTAGACGTTTGCAGTTCACCGTGTTTTGAGCAGTTGCAATCTGATTTGTCGAGATTCTTTTCAGGTCGTCATTGTTTAAACACCGTCCGCTTCAATCTCATTGGAATGTCTGGTCTCTCATTCTGCCATATGCTAGACACGATAAAGTGACCCTTTTGGACAGTTCGCAAGTTTAATTATTCCTATCAGTTTTAGTCTCATGCCCGAGATATACATACTTGTACTTTGAGTTTGTGTTCCTATGTTAACATTTTAAATGCGTATTCAAGAATTGAAATGAACATTCTCGGCGACGTACTATCACCCTGCCTGACTCCCAGCTGATTTTTATCTTTTTGGCGGTAGAGCGCAGTTTTACAAGTGGTTGTTGTGAAAATCAACAAATTTCAGAACCAAGTGTCGATTGGATTCAATTGTTTTCTCTATGAAAGCTTTCAAACATTGCAGCCAAAACAAACCAACCAACCCACAACAACCGATTTACTACAAGAAACAACTTTTAATGAATCGGTCAAGGCTGGCAGGAGAGTCTTATTTTGATAAACAGCAATTAAAAAGAATATTCCATACTGAACACGGCCGTAGTAAATTGTGTGACACGTGACACGCATCACCCATTTTGACTAAATGGTTCAGAACACAATCGATAGCAATATATCTTTAAAAGTTGCAGTCAAACCAACCCTGATCACCAGCACGCCTGGACAAGTTGACCCACTCAAAAACCCCAATAACGCAACCGCAACCAAACATGAGTGAAAAAATGCAACACAAAAAACGCGGGTGCAAGGGAAGGGGGAGACGTTAACCCTTGCAAACCTGTTCAGTTGATGGTGATGAAAAGTAGCGCAATTTCTTGTTTCGAAAGCAAAACGCCATTCTTCCTCTTGCCAGGAACCAACTTTTTAACGTGGGACATCCAACTATGCGACAGTCTGAAGACTATCAAAAAACCCCAAAATATCTAGAAGTTGAAATTTACCAAACAAGACAGTATTCACACACACAAGCACCAAAACAAACAATGCATGAAAAAGTACGATCACATATAGAAAGGTGTAAGACAGATAATGAACACAAGACTTGTATAGAAAATGTCAGAGGCGTGTCCAGAAAGGAAAAGTGGAACCGACACACCCACAAACACCGCCTTAATAAGAAAAAACTTGTAACGTAAATGTTACAAATCCAAGATATTAATTGATGGGGGAAATAATTGAAAACTTGGTGAGAAAAGTCTACTGGAGGTGGGAGGTGTCGACAAAAATAGCATTAAAACTGTCACATGAAAATAATTAGAAGCGAGTTGATGTTTGGAAAGATCAATTAGAACCTTATTTTTAACTTTTGCAAAGTAAATATACACAATTGTTGATCTTAATCATATGAGTCGTGATCACACATGACTATTACAAAAAAAGTAGGTTTATGAGCAAAAATTCTAGGGAACGTATTATTGGCTCTACTTTGTTGATTTAACCTTGCTTGGTGACGGATTCCTGCAACGACTGCAAACAGAGCAAATCGAAGATCAGTGGGAAGATCAGGATCATTTGTTCCAGCAAGAACAAACCTGCCTCCACACTTTCAACAGAATGTTCGTACATACGCGAATGAAGTACTTCCAAGTAAATATATAATTAGGGATTTCTCAAATGACCAGTTCGATCGCCAGAGATTACACCCCGCGACTTTTCGTATGGGGTATTTAAAAGACATTTAAGAGGGTTTAGAAAAAAGGTAAATAAAATAAGGTAAATAATTAGAAAATCCAGTTTGAGTTTTTTATTATATTTGCGGCTGTGCAGATGCCATTCGAAGCATTCGGGGCACCCTATACATTATTTTTAATGTTTCAATGAAAAAAAAAGCTTTCAAAATATCTGAAAATTCTGCATGCCTTCCGACACAATTTTCTGGAAGATCTTTATTCTTTTATTATGAAAAGTTTACTTATTTTATTGCTCTTTATCACCTTCGTCCTTTTTCTCCTTTTTATTATAATGAACGCTATGTCGCTATGTAAGGTATATCTACTTATCACCATCTTGGATAATTTTCATTTTCCTTCTTATTATAAACTCAATTTCATTTATTGTGGCGCTATCTGGTTGCAATAGGAAGTAGAGAAGCATGCCTCCTCTTTTATTCTTCTCCAAAGCCCCAGGGCAGGGGTATCCTCGCATTCGGCATCATCTTCTGTAGGGCCACGTTTAGTGTTAAATTCCATCAACAAAGTAGAATAGTTAGGTTGCTGTAAGTTGCAAGTTTCGGAATAATGGGTTTAAGACAAAGAAAAAGGTTTGTCATGGATTGCTTTATTATTAATTACTGTTAAATGAACATAAAACTATTCAGCATAAAAAAGCTTTTAGTTATTTAACTACCATTTTATGATGATTACAAAAAATACACGCGAAAGTAATAAACAAGACAAAAAGAATAATAATAATTAAACCTACAATGACAATCCTTTTTATATTATTAATTTATTAGCATTAATAGGGAGGTGTGTATTGTAAAATAAAGGAATTTCAAATGATACTCTTTTGTGTAGGATACGCTATCGAATAGCAATAAATATTAATCTGTAATTGTATAATTTATTTTATTGGTACTTCGAGTTTCAATTCTTAAGAGGATTAAAAAAAGAATTAGCTTAATTATTATTAACAAATCAATTCAGTTCTTAATTGGAACGGATTATAATTATAGCCTTTTAAAAACTTTTTAGCCAGCAGACATTGTAGACGATTTCATAATTTTACTTTTGTATAAAAACCACCCATGTCTAATAAACTTAAACAGTCCATTGAATAAAATGTGTTTTAAAATAGACAATTGATACTGATTTTTCTTATATGTTGTTTATTAAGATAAATCTTAAGATGTTCAATTATTATAGTTTTTTAATGATACCCGGGGTAGTTGGATATTATTTCTCTTAAAGACCAAGAAAGATATTTGTCACGAATTAGTATTTTATTATTAATTACAGTTAATCGGTCATAATAGTTTTGCATTATAAAAAAGCTTTGATTTGTTTATGATTTATTAATTTATTTTTCTTATGATTATGTTGTTTGTTAAGATTAATCATAATTTCCAGTGAAGTCGATAATTAAGAAATTCTTTTAATTTCTAAAAAATTAACTTGAAAAGTATTTTAGAATTGAGATTTATTATATGTAATAATATCTTGTTATCTTCTGTTGTTTAACTTTACAGATATGCATGTTGCACACATTGCATGCAATTTAAATATTTTAAAAAATAATTTAAAGATGTAATTATTTCATTAAAAATTGATTTGCTTAAGTTTTACTGTTTACAGTTGTCTAAAACATTAATATATAAATTTGAAATGTTTTTATATACTTAGTAAAATTGAATGTTTAAACAACAAAAATGACTTGATAATGATAATAATGAATTAATAATTATTAAAGCGTGGCTATAAAATATTTAGTGACAGTATCATACATGTAAATATTGTATAATGCTAGTAGTAATACTTAAAACACTTATTATTAAATAGTCTGCACTAGAATATACTAAAGTAGATATACTGCAACAGTTCTAGCCCAAAATCCCATGTTATTTCTTATGGTGGTCCAAGATAGAATTTTTGGTCAATTTCAAGGTCATTCGCGGTCTAGCGCGTGACCTCACCGCGCTCGCGTTATACACAGTACAGCGTGCGATATTACCACGTATACGGATCAAATCTACATATTACATTATGATTGATGCAGTCGTCCGAGATCGTAGTGATTTTATAACGAAGACATTGCGGCATCCTAGAAATGATTATACTTCTACGCTCACATCTGACTAACCATGTGATCATAATATTCGAATCAAACTTTATACGTTTATTCATCTGCTAGCCAACGAGATCCAAGAAATTTAAAGAAACCTACAATAATCAATTTATCTGCGAGGGTTGCAAGCTCGACTAACGGATAAATCTATGTCGGTTACTACCCTTTCGTAAAGGGCTTTCGGATCTCAAGCTTAAGAAAATATCATTATTGTAATATTATATAATTATTTTAATGAATACTAATCGTATGCTGACGGCACCAACTACACGACTGTGCTCACAATCTATTCTAACGCGACATCTAATACTCATATGTCTATACATATAGGTATTATTTAATAAAGAGCTGTAAATAAAACACACAAATATGGTTTATACACTTTTATTTTATTTAACTATTGTACATTTCAAACTAAATATATACTTATTCATAATTAAAATGTTAGCTTGTATGATCATCATTAGTTTAAACTAAACTACCTATTAAGAAATATTAATTAACAAGACAGAGTCAGGACTTTTAGCAACATCTTACAGGAAAAGAATATTATAGACAATCATTAACATAGAAACAACAAACTAAACATATTTGCATAATCATAATTAAAATGTTAGCTTATATGATCATCATTAGTTTAAACTAAACTACCTATTAAGAAATATTAATTAACAAGACAGTCAGGACTTTTAGCAACATCTTACAGGAAAAGAATATTATAGACAATCATTAACATAGAAACAACAAACTAAACATATTTGCATAATCATAATTAAAGTACTGAGTTATATGATTATCATAATGAATATATTAAATATTAAAACATACATACAATATACAACAAACATACACACAGATTACATTAATATCTAACCTTACAGAATTTTACATTACATATAGGATTTTTCAGTGAGAACACACATCAGTCTACATTCATTAGTTCTAATATTGAATAATGTCCTAAAGGTAGAGTTTCATAGGAGCCGGGTATGAGGTATCGTTTATCATCATATGGGCTAAGCGCAATCTTTTGCTGAGTGATCGTATGTACATGATGCCTCTCGGATCTGATTATATTTTGATGTACACGTTTTTCTATATAGTTTTCAAGACATTCTACATAGTCTTCGAAGGTAATTTTCGTATAAACAACTGATTTTTTCACACCTTTAGCCTTTTTCGTTACATCATAATTAGATATAACATCGGTGATTTCATCTTCTTCATATTCTTCGTTTAGTAAGCGATCTCTTAATACTTCGACTTCATTTTGCGAAATGCTAGTTTTTATTGTGTATAATTTTGATCGGAGTCCAACGTAATGAGTCATCGGTACTCCATTACATTCATCCTTCATTAGCCCAAGAACTTTTTTATTAACGCGCGGAATACCGTATACATTATTCACTGGGTAATCGCTCGTATCAAAATACTGTAGGCAATCACTCTTCATAGCTTCATAAGGATCCTGATTACGTATTTCATATATAAGAGAATCAGTATCTGAATATAACACAGAACACCTATCACCGAATGTACTCTTCATATACCCATAATGGAAATCGTAGATGGTAGTCTTAGCAAGATCCAGAATGCTCATACCGACATAAATAGGTTTGTTCAGGTAGATTTCGGATTTTCTTAACTCGATTGCTACTAGATTCTCATTAAATATACTACAAGTTTTAAATTCAGGCTTAGAGATGTAAGATTCAGCTCCATATCTACCAGCCCATTTAGTTAGAAGACGTATATTTACCCGCTTCCGTAAATTTTCCATAGTCTTACCAAAGACCGCGTTATTCATAAGCTTATAGAGATTCTTCTCAAACTCATTTCTTGCGTTTTGACGTAACTTTGTGTTTAAGTCGATATATGACTTTAGCCACGCCGATTGTTTAAATTTAAGCACTCTATGAACTCGGGTAAGCTTCAACCCATGCTGCAACACCTGTTTTAGAGCTCTATAATGGATAATATACTTTTCTTTATGATGAAGAGTAGCCATCAACTTAGCTTCCTGAGAAGAAGATGCGCAAGGTTTTTCAGTCTTCGGATTAACATGCTGCGGACAGAAAGGTAGATCTTTATGAGTATCATGTAGTTCCCTAGGGTATTCCAGATCAATCTCTAATATATAACCTTCAGGAGCATTATCAGCAATGGATAGCACATCAATACTATCTGATTTGACCCATTCGAAACCTCCATAGGGTAGGTACTGCGACATCGCCCAACCATACTGATTATTGACATCATAGTACATTAAATAATTTTCAGGACTAGTCGGATCATATGTCGGAATGTATTTATTGTTAGCTGTCGATCTCCTTTTAGAGCAAACTTGACTAAGACCACCTCGGATTCCGCGTTCAACAAAGAGAAATTGATCGAGATCGGTTAGGAGCTCTAACTCTTGTTTTGTATGCTTTAACATACAATCCCAAGTGAAACCAGGAAGTGTAAAGTAATGAGCAGGGTCTAACACATATGTTTTCAAACAACTGTTTCGGAATTGCTCAAAAACGTCTGCTAGTAACAGAATATCTGTTTTCATATATAGATCGATGTACTCTCCCAAACTGCTACAATTGAATTTAGACCATACATCTTTAGCTCTCCTATACAATTTTCTTGAACACTTTTTATTTTCTAGTTTATTATAGAAAGCTTCAATAGGCGGTAAACAAGTTTCACTAAACTTGTCAATGCAATCGATATAATCATAGGGCATTACACCCTTTTTTGTTAACATACTGAAGAGATCGTGAGATATATCAGAAAATTGAGATTTCAAATTTGGAAAACTATGTAGATATGAAGCTAACTTTTCTAGGGAGGACGCCATAAATCGGAATGAATCGATAAACCGGAACTGAACCAGAGAACCGTTTATATGTTTAGTAAAAGAGATATACTTTTCTTTAGTTATAGGAAGTAAATCAACAGCACCTTGCATTCTAGACGCTATATCGGCAATTATAAAATGAGCATCATAACCGCTTAGATTATGAAAGACAACAGGAATAACCCTTACATCTTTGTAGTTAATATTGCATTCTTCATGGGCAGGCCCCCTGTAATTATTTTCAGAAATTAGATGCGTATGATCACGTACTTTTTTATCACCCGGTCCAAAAGGTTTTTCACAAATATGACAATGAGTAGATTTTCTAAATTCTTCTTCCTGTTCAGGTGTTATATCAATATCGTAAGGACAAAGAAATACTGTTTCCAAATCCTCTGCCAACTGCTGAATCTCATCGGCAAACCATTCCATACAATCCAAACCTCGATGGGACCGGTAAAAAGATAATGAGTCATCATATGAACATTTGACATAATAACCTACAGCAGCGGGAATGTGTTCTTGATACATATTTTTATTATTACACGGTTTCAGGATACTCTCCAAATCGGCATATACAACAAAAGGAGCCTTCTCTTTATTTTTAAAATTCTTAAATTTTAACAAGTTCTCGCCTACTTTAGGCATTTTGATAGCACAATCGTTGACCTGCTGACAATCTTCAATATGCTTATTTAACTTTTCTTGTGATCTAAAGTAATGCAAGCATCGATCGCAGAAATATTTTCTACCATCTTCTTTGCTAAGTTGAGAGGACAGCAGTCGGCTTAGATTCTTTATCCAAACGAAATGATAACGAATAGGTGTAGTGTAGTTTTCTGTATTTTCATCGTCATCAAAGTACTTATCTTGAACGAGAAGCAAATTCACATGTCGTTCTACTTTGTTTTTAGCAAGATATGTCGGTAATGTCACATAATGCCGGTTTTTCTTCTTCAGGGAATAAACATTAATGGATATATTATTCTGTTTTTCAAATCTAGGGATCTGCTTGATTGTCATCGGAAACTGGATACCCGCCAAATTTAAAACCTTAGAGTAGTGCGGATATTTCGAGATACGCTGAGGATGTTTAACAACAGGATGTAATGCACTGACTACAGCCCATGCAAAGCACGCCTCATCGTCATTCTTGACATTGATGCATGCTTTCTTCATATTTATTTGCTCGGGCAGATCGATGTAAGATGACCCAAGCTGAGGTGTATATTTATTGATATTAACTTGAAGGTTAATAATCGATTTCAGCGTCCAACCACTCTCGCGCTCTTGGAATTCCTCCAGCTCAGTTAAAATCGGCTTTGTTACCTTATCACCAAACCATGAGTGTAGATCTGTATCTCTATATATCGGAGAGTTCGAGGTTGTAAAATGTTTGTTTTCATTTAGAAGCAGATCACCTCTCTTACATTCAAATTCTCCCATGAAAATGACATTAACTTTTACTGCTTCATACTCTTTCAGGATATTAGGAATCCTTCGTTTGAAAAGAGTCTTACAATCCGTGAAGAACTCTTTAGGATCCTTATGTTTAAGGTTACTGATCACCCCACTTCGAATTCTATTATCAAAAGCTGATATGGAATCATCCCAGTGAACTCGATGTTTAGCGGTTTCTATAGTTTCCTTCTTCGATCCAGCACCACTTTTCTGAAGCGTTTTGAATTGAGATTTAAAAGTTTTTACTTGAGCCAATTGAGTCATGAGATGCTGCTTTTCACCAACAGACTTAGCACACTTCAGCTCACGATAGATTTTTCTAATAGTTCGCGTACATTCCTTAAGCCCTTCTACGATACGATTATTAGTCGGAACAATCGACAGAATACCGGCCAAGGTTTGAATATTACTGACTGCAGCATTAACTAAAGACATCTTAGATATTATGATAAGTGAACTAATAAACCGATAATGAATGTAGCAACTGATGTTGTCAACACGAAGGTTGTATTAACAATGAACTAGCGTAGATGTTGACGTTTCTTATATACTCTCTACACGTACCGCCGAGAAGATGATGCAAAGATGCGTCGATAAATTCAAGAACCTGCGAGAAATATTGAATATTATAGTATGCAAGATAGTTAAAGAAATGATGCTTTTTAGCTAGACAATAAAGGTTTGCTGAGATTATATATAATTTACTTCTATTAACAAGTATAAGCTATCAAATACTATTAGAAGGCTGATGCTATCATCCTCATTCATAACGCTATCAGCCACATTTACTACACTACCAGCCTTTAGATTATCAGAATAAATGAAATAATAGAGTATGTTTTATAGCCTATCTATTATTTATCAGTAATATTTAATTTATAATATTATAATGAAATAATAGAGTATGTTTATAGCCTATCTATTATTTATCAGTAATATTTAATTTATAATATTAATTAAATTTAAAAATTAATTACACGTAAGTTAACCTTCAACCAACACATTATGCTTAGACATGTTAATTTATTCACATTCTTTCAGAGTCAATTCAATGGAAGGTTTATATGAAGTATTAGCATCGACAATATAGCGTTTAAGTTTTCAGGAAGATTAGTATTTTTTTGTATTTGCTTTACTCTTAAGATCGAATATTTATTTATGATATCATTTTCACATCAACCAAGATGACAACCTAGAAATCTTTTTTTAATTATCAACATAATTTATAAAATTAGTAAATAAGAATATTAATTCATAAGATTGAAAGTTGTGTATACGTCAACTTAGAAAACCGCAAATAAACCTCGAATTTCGCGGATAACCTTGAAATGCAAAACATGCTGAGAATGAAAAAATTTTAACTTCATAAATTCAGACAATCGAAACATAATTTATATAATACAAAAATAATTACATAATCGAATCCTACCTTTTTTTTGATGTACAGGATAGCGCAGACGACGTCTTTAACGTTATTATGATGAGTGAACTAATAACTGATGATGAACGCTGCAACTGATGATGTCAACACGAAGGTTGAATTAATAATGAGCTAACATAGATGTTGATCTTTCTTATATACTCTCTACACATACAGCTGAGGCACAGGCTTCTAGCACCACACGAAAAAGATTGAAATATTCAATATAAGAAGCGTAAAGAGAAATAAAGCATTACATGGGGTTTTCATCTGGCGCTTAACGTTAATAATCGAAAAAAATTACAACGCTACAGAGTACACAATAAAAATTAAATAATAAATTTTATAAAATTATTTATTAACATCGGTTAAAGCACGGTTGAAAGTTAATTAGAAAATCTATTATTACGGAGATATCGTTTATTTAATTTTATTTAATTCCCACAACCAGTTTTGATTGATATATCAGTGTGTTAACATTAACTTTATGAAAATCAACTAAGAAGATTATAATAATTGAAATATTAACATATTCTATAAATAAACAAATCTATTAGAGTCTAAAAAATAAAAAGGGGAGAACGATCATATTAAAATTAACTTGTATTACAAATTTATATTTGAAAGGTAAAATGTAACATAGATTAAGGCAGATAAGAAAAGTTGAAACTGAATACAATTTTACAAAACGTCAGTAAAAGTTTAATTAATGAAAGTCTTAGGCATTGAGATTTAAATATTATAATTATAATGCAATAATAAAAGTGCGTACAACATTGAAAACTAAATTATGGGAATTAAAAATGTACGAGATGTGTTAACCCCTTTGACTGTACTTACACCTACTTGTTCTATCGGATTATTAAATCTAACTGATATATTGAAGTTTTAGACAAAAAAAAAAAGAATTATGTAATAAGCTTAATACATTATTAAAAAATTAGATCAGAAACCATTCCGAATATATTTAAGTTTTACAGTAAATAATGATTAACATAAGACCTACCTTAATATTAACAGCGAAGAGATACAATAACACAGCTCACTTTTCCTATCCAAGGATGCTGACAACAGTAAATCACTTTAACTATCAAAGGCGCTAACAACACTAAATCACTATAATAATCAGCTGTGAACTCCAGATGGTACGGTGCAATCTAAAACAAAGTTCACAGTCATTAGTTTTCATAATATCATTAAAATCGGAAGAGTAACTTACCAAATTGGATTTCAGAATAAAACAAGAAAAAATATATTAACCGATGATGAGAGCCTCATATAGACGGATGAACTAAACAGATCTAAAAGCACTGTAATAATGATTTGTGTTGAAGGATACCGTCTGATTCATATTGGGGTTTTTTTTTCATGTCATAACAAGAACTCGCTTCCAGGAAAAGATAATTCTTTTGTTATATATTTAACATTCACTAAAACTTCGACATATAACAATATATTTTAAAATTATGATGCGTTAGTCATCCTGAGCTACTAATTTAAAAAACATTTTCGTATTATGCTATTTCTTTTTTGTTATGATAAGAAATTCCAATCATTCTGTTATTGTTGCTCTCTCGCTCTCGTTGGCTTTCCAATTCGTCTTTTACCGCAATTGGGTGTAATTAATTCTTACACGAGTGGTGTCTGTAAAGTAATATTTCCTATGCCTATTGTGAGGTTCTTTGAGTAATTAACAAATTTTGCAGATCTACGAGTCGTGATCTATCAAAATTTTCAGACCTGGAATCTGCTTTAGCAAGAAGCCATAAAGTTACCTTAATGATAATTTATACCTATTTTATATGTTGAAAGTTTAAAAATAACAAAATCAATCTAGTTGATTATTAGAAATAACAAACTTTTTAATTATCTTGTTCAGAAAAACCCTAATGATTCTTTTATCGAATTTTTAAATTATTATTCCTAGATATAACAATTTTTAATATTTTATAACTAAACAATGAATCAACTAGATTGATTTTGTTATTTTTAAACTTTCAACATATAAAATAGGTATAAATTATCATTAAGGTAACTTTATGGCTTCTTGCTAAAGCAGATTCCAGGTCTGAAAATTTTGATAGATCACGACTCGTAGATCTGCAAAATTTGTTAATTACTCAAAGAACCTCACAATAGGCATAGGAAATATTACTTTACAGACACCACTCGTGTAAGAATTAATTACACCCAATTGCGGTAAAAGACGAATTGGAAAGCCAACGAGAGCGAGAGAGCGGGCCTGAACCAAGCGAGAGCGAGAGAGCAACAATAACAGAATGATTGGAATTTCTTATCATAACAAAAAAGAAATAGCATAATACGAAAATGTTTTTTAAATTAGTAGCTCAGGATGACTAACGCATCATAATTTTAAAATATATTGTTATATGTCGAAGTTTTAGTGAATGTTAAATATATAACAAAAGAATTATCTTTTCCTGGAAGCGAGTTCTTGTTATGACATGAAAAAAAAAACCCAATATGAATCAGACGGTATCCTTCAACACAAATCATTATTACAGTGCTTTTAGATCTGTTTAGTTCATCCGTCTATATGAGGCTCTCATCATCGGTTAATATATTTTTTCTTGTTTTATTCTGAAATCCAATTTGGTAAGTTACTCTTCCGATTTTAATGATATTATGAAAACTAATGACTGTGAACTTTGTTTTAGATTGCACCGTACCATCTGGAGTTCACAGCTGATTATTATAGTGATTTAGTGTTGTTAGCGCCTTTGATAGTTAAAGTGATTTACTGTTGTCAGCATCCTTGGATAGGAAAAGTGAGCTGTGTTATTGTATCTCTTCGCTGTTAATATTAAGGTAGGTCTTATGTTAATCATTATTTACTGTAAAACTTAAATATATTCGGAATGGTTTCTGATCTAATTTTTTAATAATGTATTAAGCTTATTACATAATTCTTTTTTTTTGTCTAAAACTTCAATATATCAGTTAGATTTAATAATCCGATAGAACAAGTAGGTGTAAGTACAGTCAAAGGGGTTAACACATCTCGTACATTTTTAATTCCCATAATTTAGTTTTCAATGTTGTACGCACTTTTATTATTGCATTATAATTATAATATTTAAATCTCAATGCCTAAGACTTTCATTAATTAAACTTTTACTGACGTTTTGTAAAATTGTATTCAGTTTCAACTTTTCTTATCTGCCTTAATCTATGTTACATTTTACCTTTCAAATATAAATTTGTAATACAAGTTAATTTTAATATGATCGTTCTCCCCTTTTTATTTTTTAGACTCTAATAGATTTGTTTATTTATAGAATATGTTAATATTTCAATTATTATAATCTTCTTAGTTGATTTTCATAAAGTTAATGTTAACACACTGATATATCAATCAAAACTGGTTGTGGGAATTAAATAAAATTAAATAAACGATATCTCCGTAATAATAGATTTTCTAATTAACTTTCAACCGTGCTTTAACCGATGTTAATAAATAATTTTATAAAATTTATTATTTAATTTTTATTGTGTACTCTGTAGCGTTGTAATTTTTTTCGATTATTAACGTTAAGCGCCAGATGAAAACCCCATGTAATGCTTTATTTCTCTTTACGCTTCTTATATTGAATATTTCAATCTTTTTCGTGTGGTGCTAGAAGCCTGTGCCTCAGCTGTATGTGCAGAGAGTATATAAGAAAGATCAACATCTATGTTAGCTCATTATTAATTCAACCTTCGTGTTGACATCATCAGTTGCAGCGTTCATCATCAGTTATTAGTTCACTCATCATAATAACGTTAAAGACGTCGTCTGCGCTATCCTGTACATAAAAAAAAAGGTAGGATTCGATTATGTAATTATTTTTGTATTATATAAATTATGTTTCGATTGTCTGAATTTATGAAGTTAAAATTTTTTCATTCTCAGCATGTTTTGCATTTCAAGGTTATCCGCGAAATTCGAGGTTTATTTGCGGTTTTCTAAGTTGACGTATACACAACTTTCAATCTTATGAATTAATATTCTTATTTACTAATTTTATAAATTATGTTGATAATTAAAAAAAGATTTCTAGGTTGTCATCTTGGTTGATGTGAAAATGATATCATAAATAAATATTCGATCTTAAGAGTAAAGCAAATACAAAAAAATACTAATCTTCCTGAAAACTTAAACGCTATATTGTCGATGCTAATACTTCATATAAACCTTCCATTGAATTGACTCTGAAAGAATGTGAATAAATTAACATGTCTAAGCATAATGTGTTGGTTGAAGGTTAACTTACGTGTAATTAATTTTTAAATTTAATTAATATTATAAATTAAATATTACTGATAAATAATAGATAGGCTATAAACATACTCTATTATTTCATTATAATATTATAAATTAAATATTACTGATAAATAATAGATAGGCTATAAAACATACTCTATTATTTCATTTATTCTGATAATCTAAAGGCTGATAGTGTAGTAAATGTGGCTGATAGCGTTATGAATGAGGATGATAGCATCAGCCTTCTAATAGTATTTGATAGCTTATACTTGTTAATAGAAGTAAATTATATATAATCTCAGCAAACCTTTATTGTCTAGCTAAAAAGCATCATTTCTTTAACTATCTTGCATACTATAATATTCAATATTTCTCGCAGGTTCTTGAATTTATCGACGCATCTTTGCATCATCTTCTCGGCGGTACGTGTAGAGAGTATATAAGAAACGTCAACATCTACGCTAGTTCATTGTTAATACAACCTTCGTGTTGACAACATCAGTTGCTACATTCATTATCGGTTTATTAGTTCACTTATCATAATATCTAAGATGTCTTTAGTTAATGCTGCAGTCAGTAATATTCAAACCTTGGCCGGTATTCTGTCGATTGTTCCGACTAATAATCGTATCGTAGAAGGGCTTAAGGAATGTACGCGAACTATTAGAAAAATCTATCGTGAGCTGAAGTGTGCTAAGTCTGTTGGTGAAAAGCAGCATCTCATGACTCAATTGGCTCAAGTAAAAACTTTTAAATCTCAATTCAAAACGCTTCAGAAAAGTGGTGCTGGATCGAAGAAGGAAACTATAGAAACCGCTAAACATCGAGTTCACTGGGATGATTCCATATCAGCTTTTGATAATAGAATTCGAAGTGGGGTGATCAGTAACCTTAAACATAAGGATCCTAAAGAGTTCTTCACGGATTGTAAGACTCTTTTCAAACGAAGGATTCCTAATATCCTGAAAGAGTATGAAGCAGTAAAAGTTAATGTCATTTTCATGGGAGAATTTGAATGTAAGAGAGGTGATCTGCTTCTAAATGAAAACAAACATTTTACAACCTCGAACTCTCCGATATATAGAGATACAGATCTACACTCATGGTTTGGTGATAAGGTAACAAAGCCGATTTTAACTGAGCTGGAGGAATTCCAAGAGCGCGAGAGTGGTTGGACGCTGAAATCGATTATTAACCTTCAAGTTAATATCAATAAATATACACCTCAGCTTGGGTCATCTTACATCGATCTGCCCGAGCAAATAAATATGAAGAAAGCATGCATCAATGTCAAGAATGACGATGAGGCGTGCTTTGCATGGGCTGTAGTCAGTGCATTACATCCTGTTGTTAAACATCCTCAGCGTATCTCGAAATATCCGCACTACTCTAAGGTTTTAAATTTGGCGGGTATCCAGTTTCCGATGACAATCAAGCAGATCCCTAGATTTAAAAAACAGAATAATATATCCATTAATGTTTATTCCCTGAAGAAGAAAAACCGGCATTATGTGACATTACCGACATATCTTGCTAAAAACAAAGTAGAACGACATGTGAATTTGCTTCTCGTTCAAGATAAGTACTTTGATGACGATGAAAATACAGAAAACTACACTACACCTATTCGTTATCATTTCGTTTGGATAAAGAATCTAAGCCGACTGCTGTCCTCTCAACTTAGCAAAGAAGATGGTAGAAAATATTTCTGCGATCGATGCTTGCATTACTTTAGATCACAAGAAAAGTTAAATAAGCATATTGAAGATTGTCAGCAGGTCAACGATTGTGCTATCAAAATGCCTAAAGTAGGCGAGAACTTGTTAAAATTTAAGAATTTTAAAAATAAAGAGAAGGCTCCTTTTGTTGTATATGCCGATTTGGAGAGTATCCTGAAACCGTGTAATAATAAAAATATGTATCAAGAACACATTCCCGCTGCTGTAGGTTATTATGTCAAATGTTCATATGATGACTCATTATCTTTTTACCGGTCCCATCGAGGTTTGGATTGTATGGAATGGTTTGCCGATGAGATTCAGCAGTTGGCAGAGGATTTGGAAACAGTATTTCTTTGTCCTTACGATATTGATATAACACCTGAACAGGAAGAAGAATTTAGAAAATCTACTCATTGTCATATTTGTGAAAAACCTTTTGGACCGGGTGATAAAAAAGTACGTGATCATACGCATCTAATTTCTGAAAATAATTACAGGGGGCCTGCCCATGAAGAATGCAATATTAACTACAAAGATGTAAGGGTTATTCCTGTTGTCTTTCATAATCTAAGCGGTTATGATGCTCATTTTATAATTGCCGATATAGCGTCTAGAATGCAAGGTGCTGTTGATTTACTTCCTATAACTAAAGAAAAGTATATCTCTTTTACTAAACATATAAACGGTTCTCTGGTTCAGTTCCGGTTTATCGATTCATTCCGATTTATGGCGTCCTCCCTAGAAAAGTTAGCTTCATATCTACATAGTTTTCCAAATTTGAAATCTCAATTTTCTGATATATCTCACGATCTCTTCAGTATGTTAACAAAAAAGGGTGTAATGCCCTATGATTATATCGATTGCATTGACAAGTTTAGTGAAACTTGTTTACCGCCTATTGAAGCTTTCTATAATAAACTAGAAAATAAAAAGTGTTCAAGAAAATTGTATAGGAGAGCTAAAGATGTATGGTCTAAATTCAATTGTAGCAGTTTGGGAGAGTACATCGATCTATATATGAAAACAGATATTCTGTTACTAGCAGACGTTTTTGAGCAATTCCGAAACAGTTGTTTGAAAACATATGTGTTAGACCCTGCTCATTACTTTACACTTCCTGGTTTCACTTGGGATTGTATGTTAAAGCATACAAAACAAGAGTTAGAGCTCCTAACCGATCTCGATCAATTTCTCTTTGTTGAACGCGGAATCCGAGGTGGTCTTAGTCAAGTTTGCTCTAAAAGGAGATCGACAGCTAACAATAAATACATTCCGACATATGATCCGACTAGTCCTGAAAATTATTTAATGTACTATGATGTCAATAATCAGTATGGTTGGGCGATGTCGCAGTACCTACCCTATGGAGGTTTCGAATGGGTCAAATCAGATAGTATTGATGTGCTATCCATTGCTGATAATGCTCCTGAAGGTTATATATTAGAGATTGATCTGGAATACCCTAGGGAACTACATGATACTCATAAAGATCTACCTTTCTGTCCGCAGCATGTTAATCCGAAGACTGAAAAACCTTGCGCATCTTCTTCTCAGGAAGCTAAGTTGATGGCTACTCTTCATCATAAAGAAAAGTATATTATCCATTATAGAGCTCTAAAACAGGTGTTGCAGCATGGGTTGAAGCTTACCCGAGTTCATAGAGTGCTTAAATTTAAACAATCGGCGTGGCTAAAGTCATATATCGACTTAAACACAAAGTTACGTCAAAACGCAAGAAATGAGTTTGAGAAGAATCTCTATAAGCTTATGAATAACGCGGTCTTTGGTAAGACTATGGAAAATTTACGGAAGCGGGTAAATATACGTCTTCTAACTAAATGGGCTGGTAGATATGGAGCTGAATCTTACATCTCTAAGCCTGAATTTAAAACTTGTAGTATATTTAATGAGAATCTAGTAGCAATCGAGTTAAGAAAATCCGAAATCTACCTGAACAAACCTATTTATGTCGGTATGAGCATTCTGGATCTTGCTAAGACTACCATCTACGATTTCCATTATGGGTATATGAAGAGTACATTCGGTGATAGGTGTTCTGTGTTATATTCAGATACTGATTCTCTTATATATGAAATACGTAATCAGGATCCTTATGAAGCTATGAAGAGTGATTGCCTACAGTATTTTGATACGAGCGATTACCCAGTGAATAATGTATACGGTATTCCGCGCGTTAATAAAAAAGTTCTTGGGCTAATGAAGGATGAATGTAATGGAGTACCGATGACTCATTACGTTGGACTCCGATCAAAATTATACACAATAAAAACTAGCATTTCGCAAAATGAAGTCGAAGTATTAAGAGATCGCTTACTAAACGAAGAATATGAAGAAGATGAAATCACCGATGTTATATCTAATTATGATGTAACGAAAAAGGCTAAAGGTGTGAAAAAATCAGTTGTTTATACGAAAATTACCTTCGAAGACTATGTAGAATGTCTTGAAAACTATATAGAAAAACGTGTACATCAAAATATAATCAGATCCGAGAGGCATCATGTACATACGATCACTCAGCAAAAGATTGCGCTTAGCCCATATGATGATAAACGATACCTCATACCCGGCTCCTATGAAACTCTACCTTTAGGACATTATTCAATATTAGAACTAATGAATGTAGACTGATGTGTGTTCTCACTGAAAAATCCTATATGTAATGTAAAATTCTGTAAGGTTAGATATTAATGTAATCTGTGTGTATGTTTGTTGTATATTGTATGTATGTTTTAATATTTAATATATTCATTATGATAATCATATAACTCAGTACTTTAATTATGATTATGCAAATATGTTTAGTTTGTTGTTTCTATGTTAATGATTGTCTATAATATTCTTTTCCTGTAAGATGTTGCTAAAAGTCCTGACTGTCTTGTTAATTAATATTTCTTAATAGGTAGTTTAGTTTAAACTAATGATGATCATATAAGCTAACATTTTAATTATGATTATGCAAATATGTTTAGTTTGTTGTTTCTATGTTAATGATTGTCTATAATATTCTTTTCCTGTAAGATGTTGCTAAAAGTCCTGACTCTGTCTTGTTAATTAATATTTCTTAATAGGTAGTTTAGTTTAAACTAATGATGATCATACAAGCTAACATTTTAATTATGAATAAGTATATATTTAGTTTGAAATGTACAATAGTTAAATAAAATAAAAGTGTATAAACCATATTTGTGTGTTTTATTTACAGCTCTTTATTAAATAATACCTATATGTATAGACATATGAGTATTAGATGTCGCGTTAGAATAGATTGTGAGCACAGTCGTGTAGTTGGTGCCGTCAGCATACGATTAGTATTCATTAAAATAATTATATAATATTACAATAATGATATTTTCTTAAGCTTGAGATCCGAAAGCCCTTTACGAAAGGGTAGTAACCGACATAGATTTATCCGTTAGTCGAGCTTGCAACCCTCGCAGATAAATTGATTATTGTAGGTTTCTTTAAATTTCTTGGATCTCGTTGGCTAGCAGATGAATAAACGTATAAAGTTTGATTCGAATATTATGATCACATGGTTAGTCAGATGTGAGCGTAGAAGTATAATCATTTCTAGGATGCCGCAATGTCTTCGTTATAAAATCACTACGATCTCGGACGACTGCATCAATCATAATGTAATATGTAGATTTGATCCGTATACGTGGTAATATCGCACGCTGTACTGTGTATAACGCGAGCGCGGTGAGGTCACGCGCTAGACCGCGAATGACCTTGAAATTGACCAAAAATTCTATCTTGGACCACCATAAGAAATAACATGGGATTTTGGGCTAGAACTGTTGCAGTATATCTACTTACTAATTAATTTTAAACCTTAATTTATTGCAAATTTTACACATATGGAAGTGATTCAGATAAGCTAACGCAATAACTAATAATAATTAACTATTCTAGATTATCATGTCATGTTAGTTTGAGATCCATAATCATTTTCAAACTACCTACACGCAAAAGCCCTAATAAAGTATTTCTTAATATTTAAATAGAGATTATTACTGTGAGAGCCAAAAATGCTGTGCATTAAGTAGTTATTTTTTTTATTATAATTAGTAATTATCTAAAATAGTAGTAATAAATTATGTCTACACGGGCCATATCATTAAGAATATCGAATCCTTTCCTTAATGTTTGTCCCAGATAATAATGTGTTATTTGTTGAATGGCGAATTTGTAACAACTTTAGGCCAAATTACAAACAGTTGTTTTTGAATTAATTACTCTGAACAAAACTAATATTTATACAAATAAGCGGATGCAAGCCAATATTCTGATTGATGTAAATCATAGTATTCTTAATTCCATAATGGTATCATGTTTTTATTGTGATTAGAAAAAACAGCATCCTGCTGTTAACAGTAGAATATGTACTACATAATTTATTACAAGATTAATAAATTATAACAGTGTTATAGTGCTAATATATATGCTTATAAATATATAGATAAACAGGGTTAAGATGTTTCAATTAAATTGCTAGTTGTTTACCAAAAAACAAAAATGTATTCTTAATATTGTCTTCCTTTCCATTGGCTGTGGTATCATATCACATCATTCAACCTGCTACTAGATTTTTAGTTAATTCCCTTTTCTTCTATGTTCAAAAGTATCGAAGTGCAAGAATTCAAAGCCATCAGCTGATGATTTTGTTATACGGAAAAAAAGAAGAATCATAGAATATATTAGTATACGTTTAGAACTATTTGGTTTTGAGATACACACACATGTGGAATCAGTGTCTGTATATTTTTGCAATTTTTCTCAGTGTGACTTAATTTCTTACAAATAACATCATTTGATTCACATCTTGGTATTTATAGGTTTGCCCATAGTTATTGTTGGGTTCCAACATTTAGCTGTTTATGATTGTAAAAAACACAATGATTTTGATTTTTTCTTCAGATTACCAGCATTCACATTACCTTCGGTACGTTATAAATGAAATTTGTACCCCATTCACAAGTTATAGTAATTCATGACCAGAAATCTAGATCCGAAATTCAATGTTTTCAAGTAACTTTGTGTAACGGATTGCGCATTTTTTAATACGAGAGCTTTGTCAGTACTACTTAAAAGTTTGAATATAGATCGTAATGGAAGCTTCATATTGTATATTAATCAGATTATAGTGTTACTAATATATTATTTTCTAAACTATATTATTATTTTCAAACATATTGAAATGTCAATTATCACTAGCAAATTAACTTCCCTAGAAATGACTGACAAAACCACTGGCCTACCATTTTTATGATTTATAAAAATAACCTTTTTAAAAAATGTGTTTTAATTATTCAGTTATTAACAAAAAAAATTGGTCATTGGTATTTCCACTGCATTTGAATTGCACTGCAATACTTGAAAAAGTTATTTCACGTGGAACAATATTTGCACAACCAATAGCGATTCTATAAATAAAATTATAGTGTTATCAAAAATGAACAAAATACCACAATAAATAATTAGTATCCGTAAAGATTCGGTAAACGGGAGTCGAACCGATGTTTTGTTCTGAATTAAACGTGCCCCACTGGGCGTTCCGGTAGCCGTCAAAAACAAATCCACAAGAACATAAACCTTATATTAGTGCATTGTGCTAAATATCGAATTACCCTGCAAGTGCCGGCGTACAATGCTGGGTAACGGAACCCGGTCGAATTGTGGCTAGTAATATAACTCTGTTCTTGCTGTGATATGAGGATACTTTCAATTTCTCTCTGTAAAAGCAGTATCGGCAATGCATAGTACAATTAGATTATATAGAAAGATAAATTAAAAATAATCATAAAAATAAAAAAATTGGGTTGTTAATGGTGGTTTATTCAAGGTGCTACTAGATGTACGAAAGTATACGACCAGAAGTCGTATTGATATCGTTAGAGCTTTAATTGCATATAAAATATGTCGTAAACTCAATTTTTTCAACTCAAAGAGTGACGTCAGGAAGAGGTTTGAAGAGTTCTGTTATGTGTCTTCCTCTCTCTCAGAGTGTATTGATTTGAAAAATTAGGGAAATTCATGACATAAACGTTTTGGCGATGCCATCAACAACAAATACTAATATAAAGGATATTTTTGAAAATTTTGGAAAAATTAAGAACAAACGAGGCCGTACTCCTCCTTCAATCGAAAGTGTGCATTCGCATCAAAAAATGTCAACCTTTTGCTGTTGAAAAGTGCTATAGACATATGAAAACAACAACATTTGCAATTGAAAGTCCGCGTTAGATTCATTGAAAGCTTTAAAATCAAATATTCAAGATCGAGAAATCAATAGTAATCCTAATGCTTCAATAGAATTCCCAGAACATCATTATAGAAAAAGAAGAAGTTATTGGATTGAAAAAAGGTCCTAAATTCTTTCAAGATAAGGATTGTGATTTTATTAATTACAACCTGTCAGTAGCGTCAGAATTATATAACTATTTAAATCATTAATCAACTAAGAAATTAAAAGAAAGGAAGCAAGATTGATAACTTTATGACCCTTTTCTGAAGAAACCCGATATAATTTTTATCCAGGAGTCCTCTACATGCTACAGAAGACCCTGTCAGGATGAAGAAATAATTTAAAAGAAGAATAAAGTGATTTCTAAATCCATTGTTTTGGAATCGAAATTTATAAATTCAGTATTTTTTCACATTACACTTAATATTGAAAATAAGTATACAGCTCCTCTTACAATTAGCAGAGTACGGTCACCGCTTATGAGATGTAAATTACATGTAAACAATTCTAATTATTCATAACAGAGATTTGTGACGTCACCTGTCTGTCAGCTGTCAGATATGTCACTTTAATGATTTGTTTATCTTTTTGTATTATTTTTCATTGCTATTATTTTAATAATTATTTTTATTTTTCTGTTGTTATTGTTTTTAAGCTGTCACGTCTTAATACGTCTGTTATCTATTGTTGTTAGAAATGTAGTTAGAGTTTAAATGTTTCATTATACAGGGTGGCAGGGGTTAGAGCGCGTTAATTTTAAGGGGTGATAGAAGACATCAAAAGGAACAAAAAAGTCTGGTACAACTTTGTTCTAGAACGTACTACTTTTTCAGAAAAATTAATTTTGAAACATTAACATCATTTTGTGTTAATAATAGTACTTTAGTTATGGCGCTCTGTCGGCAGATGCATCTCACCTATTACAACAACAAACCTCAATTAAGAAACGTGACATCCCTGTAAAGTTTGCAAGAAAGTTTGATTCACATTCGCACAAAATGCTGATGTGGAAGTTTGTCGAACATGGGATAAAGCACGTTTTGTTTACAACCTTGCAATTTAATGAAGAATATTTGGTTCAATGCCTGATCACAACTGTGTAAATAATACCCTTTTAAAGTGAGATAACGCTGGTTTGTAGTTTGTCGAACTGAAAATAATTTGACCTTGTTTATCTAATAACAGATTTTAATGGTTTTTAAGAGAATATCTTTGAAAAAGATGATTTATCTAAATTTAAGTTAGGTAATTAGGTTAAGGGATTTTGATGACGCCTTGATTTTGCTACATTAATAAAATCTTTAATTTTATGTTAATTAGATGCCTTTTAATGTCTTCTATCAGCCCTTAACACGTTCTAACCCCTGCCACCCTGTATATTACAAAAATTAATTACATATCAATAATTGTAACAATATTACTTTTTAAAATTTATCCACTGCTAATGTACTTGATTTACATTTACTTTATCACAAAAACCTTGGCTAAATTGAAAGAATTTGCTTTTTAGAAGCAGCTAATATTATTTTTGCCTTTAATTTTCAGTCAATTTTTTGAATAAATTATTTAATCACACACATATAGCAATGCAAAAATTATTGAAAATTATTAATTATAATTTAAAAAAATGATATTGCTTTATCACTTTGAATATAGAATTTTTTAGTTTAGCAAAGTTTTTGTCAAGTAATGTTTTAATCAAAATACATACGTATAAAATAAGATAAATTGTTATTAATATTACAGTGGATAAATTAGAAAAGGAATGCTGTAATAATTAATGGTATGTAATTATTTAATGTAATATTTGATGAAATATTTAAACTGTAATTACATTTTTAACAACTTGATTTATAAAATAAAACAAACATCTTTTAGTATTAACAGTGGTTAACAGTATGTACTAAAATGTAACAGCTTAAAAACAAGTAAAATAAGTAGTAATTAAATCAATAACAATGGCAAATAATACAAAAACATAAACAAATTATTAAAGAGTCAAATCTGACAGCTGACAGATGATTAACAATTATATAAATGACTTCATTTAAGAACCACAAAATATTTTTTAGGAAAAACATTGAGCTTAAAGTAAATTTTTTAATATAATTAGCGTTAAAAAGGTAGGTTTTTAGATATAGTAATAACTTGGTAAGTTTAAAAAAAAGAAAATGTTGGCACTTGTATAGTATTAACATATACCTAGTATGTTCGAGCAGTAACACCTAATTTTTTAAAACCTTTGCCTTTAGTTTTTAGACTCAGTTTTTGTTTTGTAATTGGGGTTCAAACTAACTGCTCAATACATCTAAAAAGGATAGTAGGTCTTCAAGTAGTGCCTAAAATATATTGTAGTTGATAACAGTATTAATAAGAGACTTACTTGACCAACTAAGAAGCAGTTATAGATCTTACCTGAAACAAAAAAAGAAAGCTCATTAAAACATTAGTACTTAACAATAAAATAAAAAATAATACAAAATACTGGTTTAAGTAAAATAGTTTCTTTCTTTTCAGTAATGAAATATTATATATCATTAGGATTTTTGATAATTTAATCAATAATAGTGTTTTACATATTGTCATGATATTTGACATGCACCCCTAGGTAAGATTTTTCCAATGAGATGTTAGATGGGTTGCATAACCTCAAGGAGTAAAATAATTTTTTTTATGAAGTCAAAGAAAAAGTTTTAATTTAATAAACATGCACTCTAGAACACACTAGGCAGTAAAAGGATAAATTCTAAAGATGATTTTTCTTAGAATTTTGATAATTTTCCATTATTCAGCTAACGATATGAAATTGTGACTTAATTAAGCAATTAAAATAAAGTTGAGGTCAAATTAAGGCAGGTTTTGACCTAAAACAGACAAGGTACATGGTAGTGATGATGTATGCAAGTATTTGCTACCTTACCTGCTTTATTAATATAAAAATTGTTTCATGTTAACGAGATAGTGATATCGTTAAATCTTCTTCTTTAGATAGATTATACAATTCGTGGGTAAAATGCTTTAATGCTATTTTGTTAGGCAGTTTCTTAAGCACAGTCTTAAAAACATCTTGAATGTTGGGATTGTTTTTGTAGCAGATATCATTGAAATAAAATGCAAGTTTGTAGGTTTTGCTATAGCAGTCTGAAATAATGTAGTATAGCTACTATTTTCATGTCATTGATATCTAAAAGTCGGTAAATAATGTTAATTATGGTGTAAGGTTGGATTTTGTCAAGATAGGAAGATGTAAATAGGTAATTTTAAGTCATTAAGTTAATTTTAGTTATCTGATAGTTGTGTAGGAAAGATGTTAACTTTTTCTAGTGACCTTGTTCTTTTATGTCAGTATAGATGTCATATATCATTGGAAAAGGAATTTTTGATTTATTGAATTTATTCAAAGAATAATTAATAGTTATAAACAATGATTTGGTTATGTTGTATTTAGTTGTAAAAATTCTTTTGTTTGTAACCAAAAATATCACTAC
Source organism: Agrypnus murinus (assembly GCA_929113105.1). Taxonomy (NCBI): domain Eukaryota; kingdom Metazoa; phylum Arthropoda; class Insecta; order Coleoptera; family Elateridae; genus Agrypnus; species Agrypnus murinus. The sequence goes on along the minus strand of OV816025.1, from coordinate 3,922,910 downwards.
AGAATTCTTTTGTTTGAAAAAGGGTATAAAAAACGACCATTTTAGTAACACACCCTCTGTTATTTTAAAACTTTCGAACAGTGCACACATGTTGAGAGCAAAAATTTAAAATTTTAAGGTTATGCTGTGAGTTTGAAAAATGTAAACAAACCAAACGTCAAACATGTTAGGTTATATTTTGTTGAAATGTCAAAGTGTTAAATAATCATCGACGATCATCGAATTTGACTATTTCTACAATAATAATTACATTTAATTAATAGAATAATTAGTGCTGTGAATTTATTTGTGGAATAATATTTAATGACGGAAAGAAAATTTTATTTGGATAATGGAACTTTTAAGCTTCATTATAATTTGGATGTTATTTGTAAGAGAGGTAGGTGGTTTTAGTATTTAAACCATATGGAAAACACAGGATTGCTGTTTTGTAACAATTTCAGATGGCAAACTGTTGGCGCCAAATATTGGGTTGATTTGAAGATTTAAGGTATTTAGTTAATTTTAAATAAAAATTTAGTAATTAAGATTATGATGATGCCAGAAATATTACTCTTCAGATAAATGCATTAACTTCCTTAGGATTGATTTTTTATTTGTTCATGGTGTCCAAAATTCTTTTTTATATATTTAATTCTTTTGTTGTTTGTGTTCATTTGTAAATAAATTTTTTGTCATTTCAATTGAAAGAAAATTTGGTTTATAATGTGTACATTACTTGTGTTTCCTAGATCTATATTTATTCAGTGCCCTATTCAAGCGACCGCCTGAAGGTCTCAGTGGAGTTTTTAAAATATCATCACCTTTGTAATTAGCCGGAGCAGAATTTTTTTATGGTAGAGGTAGGTGGTTTATATTTTGTATCTATCATCACTGTGCTGCTACCGAAGTCTGTTACTGAACCCGGGGCCATCCTAATTATATACAGTAATAACAATCGTAGCACTTTCCACACTTTCCTTGTACTTTCTGTTTATACCTATGCTCAATTTTTCTCCTGAAGGCAGTAAGTATATCCAATATTTAAAAAATAAATACAATAAATACTCCTAGCTTATAAAATAATATTAATTAATTAATCTGCGTGTTAATAATTCAGATCTTCAATGAATATATTACTTGAATATTAATAATCTTGTAATCCATTAAACTATATTTAACGATTTTGTTGGACAAAATTCTACGTTGTAATAAAATTGAATTATAATATTCAAATTATGTAGATTTACCTATTTAACAGTTATTGATAACTATTAAATTTGCAATAAATACCTACAAAATTATTAGTTCCACAAGTATTAACCAATGATAGACAGATATTAGATTGTAATATTGATTCTAATTTATTAATGAGCAGTTTCACAAGGCGGTAGAATAAATTCCAAACGTAACTTTTTGTGTATCTTTCACTCTAGTGTAGTAGAAATCTATATATGTAAGTTGTGCAAACATATACAAGGCACTAATTAATAATAATTTATAAAAATCTAGAATTTTAAGGAAATCACACATGATAAATGAAGCATATAATTTTCTAAAAAATATATACTTAATTTTTATTTCGTTTATTTGTTGTTACGTTTAAAATATCGTGGGTCTTCTTGATAACCTGATTTTTGAAACTATTTTCGGGTCATCCAAATCGGTCAAGTTTATGTCATTTTCGATAATCACGTAGGACTTTATAATAAAAAATAAATTAATATTTGGTATTAGCTATTTAAATGTTTTTGCTTTTACCAATGACCGTCACTGGTAAAAGCAAAAACATTCAGTGACGTAATGATATAATAAGTAACAATTAATACTACTCCAAGTAACCTTTTATAATTGTTACAAATTAGGTATTGTAGGATTGCTTAAATGTACTTACGCATTGTTATCGTATTAACTTTCAATTGAAAAAAAATAAAATAATTTTAATTGTTCAAACTCTTTTATATTAATGTATTAAATAATTAATTATATATAATAGACGTACAGATATGATCTATAATCAGTATTAGATCTTTGGCCCACTTGTACGTAGGTATACTGTAAATGTAAATCTATGTGAAAGTCACTAATAAATTTCTGTCTGGCGGTAACAATCGTGTATTTAAAACTGTAAATCCTGTTTATTATTATTAACAATCAAATCCCTTACACATTTCGATTTCCACACTTCACAGAGTTTATGCTTTTCCTATTTTATTGCATTTAAAAAAACCCTAGAAATGAAGTATGCACTCTTTTCTAAATTGAAATTTCATCTTTATACTGAAGATATAAGACAGATATCAACTTTAAAACTACCCTCCCAGCCCGTGCACGTTGCATATTTTCACGGACATACCCGGTGTCGGAGGAAAGAATGTGATTCCGTCTGTGCACAAGGCTCGTGGCCCGTGGCACGGCCTGTTATAAGCATTCGTAACTAAATATATCCTAGCCGGGATATATCCTTCAAGTTCAACTGGGAAAGCCATTTTAGCATTAGTTTTATAGTTTTGATTTAACGAGGGGTTAAATTCAGCAGTAGCAACAAACAATACGCAACGCAGCCAGAGGCATTACAGTTCGAAGTGAAACATGCCTCTTTGCGCCCGGTTCAAATCTCGGTTGCTACTGGATTTTTAAAAATTTTGTAGCAAAAAATCTTTCCAATATGGTGTCTAAAGTATACCACGTAGGAGATGAAATACCACATACATACAAAATCTAGCAATTCATAGGGCGATTCAATTAAAATAAGGCCAAACATAAAAGAACCGATAAAATTTCATTGTAAATATTTTAAAGCATTACTTTTATCATTTACTTAAGTTATTAAAACAAATCGTGCCTGTCAAATGCCACACAAGTATTGGTAAACATAGCAATTTGTAACTGGATATTTTAGAACAAAATTCGTTAATTAGTTATTTAACAAGAAAAAAATCGCTTACGGTGATACTATGTAACTGTAATAAACTAATTGAGATAAGAACGGTTGTGCTAGAAGCAAGAAAATAACACAATTAGGGCTAATTGTCCATGGCTTTTACAAAATCTTTTGTGTTTCGTATGTAGCTTACCCAAACAAAAACGTTTGAAGCTTGTGATTATGAAAAAAATGACCTGGTAAGACAGTTAACCTCCCATGCAAAAAAGGCTTTCCTCATGATCGACATACAAACACAGCAAGCCTATTTCTAAGTTAGTAATCAGAGGCAGCTGGCGCATCTAAGCTTTTGATTAAATGATTAAATTTTGATGACGTTAAAGGTGAAAAACTACAGACGTGAAGACAAGAAATTTATTTTTTCTTTAATTCCAGTACTGTAAAACCTCTTAATTTATTTTGAGATTTATGGAAAAAGCTATGCTATTCCCTATTGAAATATCTAAGCCTGAAATTTTCAAAGTATATAGAACTGCGAAACACTTAACAATGATTATAAAAAAAGAATCGAGTATCACTCTTTTTTCGATAATTGTCATCGATTTAGTCCTCCTTAGTTGTATTAACTTAAAACTACTCTTAGTACAACTTAACATCTTACATAAATATTTGTATCCTCTTACTCGGATGCTGAAAACGCCGAATCTCGCCTTTTTTTTACAAATATTTGGGTTTTTTGCTTTAATTACATGAATGAAAATTTGTACAGTCATTTACTATTAGTAGTTGCTGTTACCGTAGCTTGTGATTTTAATTAAAAATGCCGCAAAATAAAAATTCCCAGTTATTATGCGTTTACAAAAGAAAAAGTTTTCTGTGACGAATTAGAACTGCCAGGATTAATTAAATATGTTCAAATAATACTACAATTTTCTTTATTGTTAATTATTATTATTATCGATTTCTATAAAATAGTTTTACACTACTTTTGGTTAATGCTGTTAATCTTGTAATGATTTTTATCTGAATTCTACTAAACGTTTCTCCGTTTTATTTTCTACTCTTTCTTTTATTTTTATTTTCTTTATTGTCTTCTGTGTGTATAAATATATTGTGTAGTATTGTATATGTACTATTTTCTAGTTAAATGGCTTTATTAAACTACATATGTTTCTCATTTCCGTTTTATTTTATTTAGTGTCTGCCTATAGTTATACAACTAATGACCGCAGTTTCTTCAAGAAAAAAAGAAAAATCGAATGCTATTAAATATAATAATTTTATTTTATAATCTTGTATCAATAATCTGAATGATTAATTACATGAGAAATCTATGATTAAAAATAGCAATCATAGAATAACAATACTAACATAAAAAATGAATTGTAATAAACCTGCAGAGCATATAAAGTTTTGCTAACCTTGGCATTGTTACATGGTGAATACAATAACTGCGTAATAATTTTCACAATAAAAATAAAAATCAATGAAGTACTACATTACTGAAAAAATAAGATAACAGACATTATATAATTTTGTTGCAGATTTTATTCTAAATTGATATTCTAGTTCTTTGTAAATGCGGAAATTGCTAAATAATTTTGGTTTATTTATTTTACTCATTTACGATTTTATTTTTTTGTAAACTGTACTGGAAATGTGAGCAACCTCGTCGTATGGATAAATAATTACAAGTTTCCTATATCACAAGAAAGTAATTGCGTGATTTCGATAACTAGTTCATTATACTTTCTTTGGAATTTATATATGTAAATATCTGTGAAATTAATAATAATTAAAATGATAAATTCTAACATTTTTTGATTGAAAAATAAAGATTTTTTTTGAAACAGCTTTTGCAGATCCACAATTAATATACTTGTGTTTTAGAGACAATTACTTTATGTACAGAAATGTAAATTGGAAATAAAACTTTTAATTAATATTAAGATTTTTATTAACATATACTATAATGTGTATTAAGGGTGATAGCGTAAAAAACAGGCAATTATCGACATTTTATGGGACACCTATCAAAAATGACTCGTGTCAATATTTGGTTTTCATGTTTTTTTTTGGTGTTAAAATTCAACTAACGAACGTTTTTAAAACACCAAGATTCAGTAAATTATTTTTGTATTTAATTTCACAATTAAATCTCTGTATCTATTTGATAGAAATATGTATCTGACGATTGAATATTGTAAGTATTATTATGCAATATTTAGTCAGAAAGTGATTTTTTAATATTTTATCGAATACTGCAGATAATAATAAGAATAAGAATAATATAAAAAAATTAGTTTGTTTTGGATTTTAAGTAATTTTATTTGAATAATTCTCCGTAAATCTGTTTTTTATTTTTTTAATAAAATGTGTAATTTATAATAAAATTGTTTCTCTAATTATTATTAAATTAAATTAAAGATTTAAAAAGTTACTTAGAATTGAACAACAAATACAAAATTTATTTTCATTTAAATAAAAAATGTTTATCACTTACTAAAATATTGTATTTGTATTAATTTTGTTTGTTAATAATTAGTTTTTGTAATTAATTATAATTAAATTTGTGTTGTAAATAGCTAGTACAATATTATAAAATAAAATAATACAATATTTTTAGTAAGTGATAAACTTTTTTATTTAACATCTTTTAATTAACTCAATGTTCAAATATATTTATTATTCAATTATAATTAAATAATATAATATTTTTATTTATATTTAGTTAATAATTAGTTACTGTAATGTAAACAACAACTATAATGTAAATTACGTCTAATTTCTCTAAAAAATATAAAAACAGATTCATAGACACAAATTACACATAAAATAATATTATTTAAAATAGATAACTTGAATTATTTTTTTATGTTTAAATTATTAGCATTATAATTATCTGTCGTATTCCATAAAATATTTTGAAAAATCTATATTTCTAAATATATTTTCTTCTCAGATATTTCTATCAAATGTATTCATTTGATGTGTTCATAAATGAACACATTTATAAATAAAACTAAACACAAAAAAGTAATTTATTTAATTTTAATATTATTATAATATAATATTAATTATATTTAATAAAGAAATTAATGAGCCCTTTTACAGTGAACGTAAAGAAATTAGTATTGAATAAATAAAAAATTAGCTACCTCTAAATACTGATCAATTTGATTGTAATATGAATGTTTATTTCAAAATTCTAGAGCCAGCATTTTCAGAAGGTATCATAGGTATATTCAGTATGAAATAAATTTGTAAATAATTTCTAAATGATCTCTCGTAAAAAGTTGCAAAACTAAAAAGTATTCTGTTAATTACAATCGGGGAATCCCCGAGATAAACGCATGCATACAATTAGTCGTGGGTATAAAGAAGGCACGAGAAGAATCAATCGGTTATCATTTAATAACAAACAATACAAGAATAGTACTACCGGTAGAACATATGAACTGTTATCTGGGTTACTCCAACAAAAGTGGAATGCAACTGAGCAGTTTATTAATAACAGAATATCATATTTGCATAACTTTGTTTTGTGAACTATAAAAATATGCTTAAAAGTATCGTTTACAGAGTGCTACAAGTACATGCTTCGTTTAACAGAAGAATTTAGGATTAAAAACCGCATTACCTTGAAACGCATTTTCACCTATTGTAACACTATAGCTTATTTTGTTTTCGGAATTTCTGGGTTGACTATAGACTGTGAAATAGTCTGGTTATTACTTTACAAACACAAAAATAAATAAATGATGCTATTAATACATATTTTTCACTGAACAAGAAATTTTAATATGTAGTAAGAAAATAATTTTCTCGCAAAACTTAAATCTTGAGATTTAGTTGCTATTTAAATACTAAAAAAGTAATAATTACGAAGATTGACAAATGAATTCTAGACTGTAACTTTCTTTCTATGCAAATAAAATGTAACGTAATAGTAAAAGTTTTATTATTTTGTTCAACGTACATTTAAATTACAATTAAATTTGTAAAAGTTAACTAAAATGAGAATTTACGGTAAATTTATGATTATGTATAGATGTATACTGTAAATACGAGTCTAGGTTTGTTTGTTTCAGAGTTTCAACGGAAGCTATTACCTTAACCATTATTTTTTTTAAATAGAAGAAGAAATATAGGTACCGTTCAACTATTAGTATTAGACATATGTACGAGTGGTTATTTTGAGCAGCCAGAAAAAGATGCTACCACAGAAGTGATGTCAGAACGGTACTGACTATTGAGCGCTGGATTACCTTCCGATCAGCTATTCTTTACTACGTCGGTAATAGAATGTGTGCGATGATCAGATATGCATGCTGATATTTATCTCCTTGCCTGTTGTTATCTATTTTATTATGTAAAAACGATTTAAAACAGATGCGATTTGTATAATACATTTCAATAACAGTAAAAACGATATGAAAATTCTTAATATCAAGTAAGAAAAATGATTTGCATTATACAAATGTAAATATACGTAAGTAGTATAAGGACAACTACATCGTTCGAGGATTTGTTTGGAACTCTGTTAGCAGCTCATTATCAACGTACAAAATAATCACTCATACATATGTCTAATACTTATAGTTTAGTAGTATGTCAAATATTCAGTGTAAGTACCACCGCCAATTACAGTGATTGCTGCTATCGATGTATATGTGCGACTCACCCATTCTCGTCCTATTAATCAATCGATCATATAAACGAATCTAGGCCAGTAAAATTAGACCCGTTTTGGCTCGTTGGTGGAAATAAATGTTGGAAAGCGGGAGATCGTTTCGATAGCTTCGTTTGAGGTCAAATATAAGTATCCTAGGTTTGCACGGTCCCTCGACTCGAGCTTACCTGAGGGCATCAAAAGAACCACGAAATGGTCGGACCTTTTTTAGTTTTTCGCTTATAACTCCAAAGCGGTGGTTTCCAAGGAAAACTTTACTATTACAAGAATTAAAGATTTAAAAATGTAGTCCGACATGTGAGCAATACAATCATTTTTACCGCAGGTCTCTAGGATCAACTGTTCTTGAGATATCAAGAGTTACGTTTACATCCAAAAACTGCAAGCAACGTCGTGCACCACGAAACAAATATGGCTGCCATATTTCAATAAAATGGAATAAAAATAAAATGACAGTGGTTTTAATCTACCAACACTTAGGGGTGATAACACACAAAAAATTATCTTTTTTCGAAATGATCGAGCGACCAGTACTGCACTACTTCATATGGATTGATCGTAATTGCTATGAAAAAGCATCTGAAAGTTTCATAAAAGACATTTTCTGGATATCCAGCGGAGATAAAATTTAATTAATGGAAACATCTAGTATCTTAGAAAAATTATGTATTAATTTACATCAATACCCATTTTTAACTTGATCAATTAACTGAAGAAATCATTCCTGTTATCGTCCTGATAACGATACACCATATCTACGTATAGGTCACAAAATCCATACATGACGTATTTAAAACTCCCAAAAGGACGTAACTGAATAACAGAATGACGTGTTATTTACCTGTTGTAATACGCTCAAGAAACAAATATTTATATGTGTAAACAATTAGCAAACATTAGAATTAAACCGTCAACGTGTGTATTTTTTGTTCGTGATTTCACATCAGTTTAAATCTTGTTAATTATTTAGAAATCCTTGAAAATCAATTATAGTGCCTACATCCATCACCTTTTCCATACAATAAGCGACGAGATCAGACAGTCGGCCGTGACGGTACAAGTTTATTATCAATGCCAATGGCACACTAGAGATTAACTTCTTCAAGTTCAGGTAAACCAGCTTGGAGAACATTCATTAAAATGAAGAAATATATTAGTACATATATCATTTATTATATGTAATATTTACAAAAGTTTGAGGCAAATAGAATTTATAACTTGCAGATATGCATTATTATAAATATTGCAATAATTAGTATGTATAATTTGATTGCACCCTGTACTCTCCGAGGGCGTAAAGTGACATTTTATGTAAGATCCCACGTGAGATAAACATTTTTTAGGAGTGGTGTAGAAAAAATGAAAGGTTTTGCAAGAAAATTCTGCTCTTTGTGAGATAAGGTAATCGCGCATAATTAGATTAATGTAGTACACGTAAGTATAACAATTGCAAAAAAATAATTACGAACCACCCATATATAGATAGCTTCAGGAGAGAATGTAACTGTCATAATCACGTTTCATGCACAATTTGTAACTAAGTGTATACCAAGTATTTGGGAGGAATCTTGCACAACTCTAACTATATAGGCAGTATATCGATTTATTAAATTTAAGCAATAATTTATGATACATTTTAGATGACGAATTTAGGACAAAGTAATATCCCTTATTAGTCAGTAGGTTGCGTATATATCTGGTATTAATTGTTTAGATATTCAAAAAAGATAGCGCAGCAGTACACATTTTTGTAGGTACGAAGGTACGAATCCATAAAAAGTCCGAAATGATTATTTAATCCTTTATTCTAAAGCAGTGAAGTTGGCACCATTGTCTACTATCACTATCATAGCACACCCTTGCCCTTCGGACTTAACTCAGCTATTCAGCTATTAACTACTAATTAATAATAATTATAATGTCAAGTAGCTATTTTATTATAAAGAGGGATAAATTAAAATGTTATTCTATTTATTCTTGTTTATTTCTTTTAATAAAACGCCTTTCCTTTTATTAAAGATTAAGGTGTACTACTAACCACGAATTTAATTATCCTGTAATTTACTATAAATAAAATTCCTTTTTCCCTTTATCACGTGTAAATAAACAACAATAACTTCACACAACATGAAAGATTGTATTTTACATTAATGTTTACTATAAATATTAATGCATGCATGATACAGCAGTTTCTTCTACAAGGATAAATGAATTACTATTATAAAATGTCCTATAAAACCGTCTCCCGAAGACCTGTTTTTGTAACAACGTCTTCACTCTAATCTTCCATCGGGATTCCCTGATCGTCAAAGCCAATAACACCTTAACCCAAGAGAGTTGTGCAACAAACAACATTGACCTAGTACGCACGATGAGCAATCAGAAAATCTTTCAGATGTGAAATTGATACACAACACAAGCACAATGCGGATGCATTTCCAGGAAAAATAAATTTCCTTATCTGTTTCAGTGGTTTGTTTCTTTGTAGACTCCGATTTTTATTTTGTAATAACAGACGAGTTTTTATCTTATTACAAAACAATAAATATTTTTCTTTAGTTGTAATAGTTGAATATGACTGTAAAAAAATGCAATTGTATTTAGGACAGCATAAACATTGAATGAATTGCTTTTCTCTCAATGAACACGTCAAATGCATTTATCATTATTTATATTAACAAATGGAATTTTTATTCATCTAATGAATCATCCGGTATGCGCCATAAATGCAAAATTACACCGATCAGTTCCAAACGTAATAGCAAGCTAAGAATTAAACTTTCAAATTCGGGAGCTCTGTAACAACAACAGAAAAATTATGAAATCCTTAGACTTAGAAAATTGATTTAATCAGACGCTTTGAATGGAATCTGTGAAGCTTTAGAACTCCGAGCTTCAATATTTTGAAATTATAACAGGTATGTCTAATCTAGCCTTTAGAACGTTAGATCTTCGAACCAGAGTTTCTACACTGAACACTGAATATCCAATTCTGAGAAATATCCTAACTGCAAATTTCCAAGTCTTGCAAAACACCTGTGTATTTTGTAAGTTTCTTAGTTGAACTAATGCTCTGCAGTCTCGAAATTTAAAATCCTACATGGATAAGACTTCCAATTTTTCACGCTAAAACGATTTTCAAAACTTTAAAAATTCGAGTTAGGAAGCACTTTGGACAACATATCATTAAAATTTTAATCCAAGTACCAAGAAATTTTGGTATGCAAGTTAGGTTTGAAACAATAACTTCTAAGTTTAACTTGTACCTTAGCCAAAAAATTAGACAACTTCCATGGAGAAATCAAACTTAGTCATTAGATTTCATTTTTGAGTCTATATGCGCTACCAGAATTTGTATATTCATATACAGCGAAAATAGTATAGATTGAAAAGTGAAGGAAATACATTCCTCGTAAGAGCGGCAGAGATGGGAGATAAAAAATTGGGATTGTATAAAATTAAACAACTGTTTCAAAATAGCCAATCACGTCATTGCACATGTTTTAAATTACCCAATCACCTCTTGATATAACAATGTAGTTTTTGTTTCTATTTATTATTGTTTTTTTGTTGGCCATTAATTGTCAAATAAATCGAAATACTATTATTGTCAAAATAATTTATTCAAAAACTAGGAAAGCGTTAGAAAAAGAAGTTTTGAACATTTGTTGTGCTTTAGTAGTTAATTGTTTTCAGTTTATTTATTTACTTAATTATTTTATTTACTTTCGTAATCAATTTACCTCCTATTAAGTTTCTATTAAAAAATGAAGGTTGTATTTTGCGTTCTGTGTTGACACCTATACAGTATTCGTAAAACTTCGTTTTGGGATTGAATTTTCATGTGTGAACAAAAGAATTCCAATTTAGGTTATTGTGTCAAAATGACAAACTTTAATTATATTTAAAAATTCTTAGCTATAGCACCAACCTTTACAGAAAAGTTACTATATTATAAAGCTTGGCAAGTATTCGATGATATCTATGTATCTTTCTCAGATTGAATTAGTTTTTGCTATTTTTCCTTTGCTCACACACGAAAACTCAGTCTCAAAGCGAAGTTTTATCAGTACTGTATAATATTTTTATTTTAAGCAAATTAAACATTCCTTGCGTTGAATGCTGGCATTTTGGCATGCAGAGGGTCTTATAGTAAACAGCAGAACCGCAGCGAAATTGGCAGCGAGAATCTTTATGCTGCTTGACCTTGGCAGCTGATGTGTGCAGTTAAACAAACAGCATATCGTTCAAAATAGTTTTTACAGCTTTTGCTGCTAGCAACTGTCTGCATTGAACGCATTCTTTTAGTAGTAATAGGTAGAGTTCCTAAATATGAACTGAGCTATGTGTTATTTAGAGTTAAGTCACGCATGTACAATTTTCCTAGTGACATTTCATATTTTGAAACTTTTTATTAGAAGATTGGTAATCATGAAAATGGGTTTAATAAATTAAACTGTCAAAATGACAACTATATAAATCTGATATTGGGTACTTACAGTTAATAGTTTATTTGTAATTTGAAATTGATATATTTACTGTAGTAGTTTTAAATATTCTCTATAAACAGTAAAGAAATGAAGTAGATAAATGATAATTTGCACATTAGAAACTTTTATATGCATAGAAATAAACATGACATAATGCATAACCTAAAATTTATAACTGACAGCTGCTGAAATAAAAAGAGATAAAAAAGTATCTCTGCTTCGGACAGCTTAGTTTTGACCTAGAAAGCGATAGATTTTGACATCAGTGTCCTAACTCTAAAATAACACAGTTAATGTTTTCATTTAGGAACTCTAGTAATAGGTATCTATTTGTCATAAGTATCGCCTATCAAAGACATATTATTTTTTATCTCACTCTTCCAGTTCACTTTTGTTATTGTTTTATTTTTAAAGCTAGAAACGTTAGTAAGTTTAACTTAAAACGTTGGGTAAATGTAATCTCAAAAAATTAAAATAACCTGCCCATAACTATAAGTGTCAAATTCTGAGGTTAAATTAAAAAACAAAATTGACCATGGTTTTCTAGATTTTAAATTAAATGAATAACTGGAATACACATAGCAACCAATACAATTGCCATCTCCCATCTGTATTAAGAGAGATATATTTTTCTCATTTTTCAAATTATAAAATTCCTGTTTCTGTAAACGCTGGTCAAGCTGTAAGTATATATAAACAGTAAAAGCTAAAAATAATTAATTCAATGGGTAAACAAGTTTCTGATGGACAGCACTAGACAGAATATAGACCAACTAATGATATAAGTTACATATAAAAATTCGCTTTTAACAAAAACAATGTTAATGCCCGTTTAATTTTTAAATGTTTAAAGCTATAGATATAGAAATTTTAGATTTATGATGTAAATAGCTATAAAACTTTGAAATTAACTTCTGAACTTTATGATTCCGATATTTCTCCGAAATATTGATGTTGTGAAAATTACAGACTTGAGTTTTCCAATTTCTGATACTCTGACCCCTCTGTAACTCTTAAAAATAAACACACTGTATATTTCCAACACCATACATCCTTCCTATTTGTTTTATCCTATTTAGGTTTCATTAATATAAACAAATTAATAAAAATTACACATGTGTATATAATATACTAATCGTTTGTGATATCCTATTCCATCAGAGGGAATACCCAGCTTGTCTCATTATCGACCCTACTATTGACTGCTAAACAATGTTGAAGAATGTGTATAAAATTTTTATTTTATTTTTATTGCTCGTTCTACCTGTGCGATTAGCATTTTATAATTGTTACGTAAACCGAAGATGATACTAATGTATGTCGTAATAGACCTTTTAAAATGATATTTTATCTAGATATGGTTGTGGTTATTCTAAAAATTATAAACAAACCACAATCGTGCATGCTCAGAGTTTCGACGGATGTAGAAAAGTAGAACAATAAATTTTAATTTCATGTATCATTTAAATTACATAACTATCATCACAATGATACAATTATTGCTTTACTATTTTTATCTAAATAGTAATATATGTCTTAAGCGCCAGAATAAAATCATTATAGATTGTGGTAAACAAATGTAAGAAATATGCAACTCCGTATAAATTAATGTACCCTTCTTGTACAGAAAATATCTAGTTAAACCCTAAATGAAGGTCTATATCTAACATTTTTGTTAAAAGTATGACATGAGTATGACTTTGGCACAGTAAAATGCTTTTGATAAGGTGGGAAATATAAAGTATTTTGATTTTCTTAAAAAAAATCGTAATTATTGTTTTACATTGCTAAGATCTTGGTATCGTTAAAGATCATCTTATGATATTAATTTCTAACGCGTGTATCCAAAGCTGTTGAATATTTATTTTTCCTAATATCGTTTTTATACTGATTTAATCTTGGATACAAATGTTGAGTTGAGTTGGTCTGGCCTATATAAATTTAGTTACAATTATTACAGGGAATTTGGTGTACTATTCTTGATTCTTATTAAATGAAATATCATTTTCTAATCTTAAATGAAGTTTGTTAAATGCAATTAAATTCTTCTTTATTAATTTTATGTTTGTTTTTTAAGATAGCGATAATTTCGTTTGTTAAATTTGAAATGTGAGGAATTGGTTTATAAATAATACTGTCATACTGTTGGATTGTTGGTGAGTGAAGAGTAACTGTTCTGTCGGTTGTTTAACATACATACAATAGTTAATTTTACATATTTTATAAACTTTTTGTAAAAGAAGAATTTGTATAACTGTCATATTTTCTTCTCCTTAGAAATAACAAATGTATCTAATATTTCCTAAACTTAATTTATTAATTGGCAGTTTAATTGACAACTTTTCTAAAAGTGTTTATTATTAGTTTGGCCGTATTATATTTGTATAACTCTGATGAACACCGTAAAAGAATTGAAATACGGGTTATAATTTATTATTAAACCAAGTACTTTTGATTATATGACCAAGAAAGAAACAAATTTATTTCACACTTAATAAATAAATCGTTATTACAATTTACTTAAATAAAAGGTATAAACAGGTATGGTTTTTAAGAGCAACATTAAATTATTTATTACTAGATTATTACCTTGTACTTTGATTCTAACGAATTTATTTTAATAGTTTTTTGACCAATATTTAAATTTTGTTGTAAATTATTTAAAGCAATGTCACACCATGTTTGATAAAGACGAATATTTGTTTAGATGAAAAAATTAAAAACCAACTTGTTTTTAATATAAAAGGTTACATGAATAAAAGTTATATTTACTAAAAAATTACTAGCTATCCTCTGAAAGCTTTACGATGATGATTAGAAACTACAATAAGGAAATCTTTGTTAAACATATTTTAATTTTAAATAAAAAATGTAATGTGTAGTGTTTTCTCAATTGAATATTATTGATATTAAATAAGTAAATTGATTGATGATACTTATAATATTATTATATTTAATAGTAATTTTTGAAAAATGAAAAGAATAATAATTACACTAATCAGTAAAAATAAAACTGTGATTTTGATAACATACAATTTCGGTTAGTAACTCCATCTTTGTTATTTGTAATTATTTTGTAATGTTACGAATTAAAATTGGAAACAGTAATAGGTACCTGTAAATTAAGCAAGGTAGGCAATACTCAATAAAGCTTAGTTGTTGCAATTGCAGAACTTCTAGGGTTAAAGTGGATCAGTTTAGCAAAAGGAATTTAATTCGCAATATTTAAATAAATGTTTTATTATAGATATACATGACTTATGTTACAAATAAACCAAAAATATAACTATTAGTTGTAAAGGTCAAAATAATATCAGCTAACCGATAATCTTCATAAAACGTAATTAGTTCTGCGCCAGATAATTAAGTCCTACCCATTTTCAAACAAAACTAAAGAGATAAAACTATATTTTAAAAACAATTAATTTGAATGAAAATAATTGGAGGTTATTTTTGTAATTCCCAAATTTCAACTTGGTACTCAATGAATGATTGAAGTTTAATAAACTCATTGTCCTTGAGCCATGTTATAATGCTGCATGTATTATTTTTTAAAACACTTTTTTAAATATTAGATTTAGAAAACTAAGCAAACATAATTGTCTATAACATTTACTTTCTAATTAGAATTTTGTGTTATCATATTTGCGTATTTAGACTTAATTAATACAGTATAATTAATACTTTTATATAGTGGAGCAATTTGTGGCCAAAAAAGTTCTTAGTGATAAAGTCTTTAGTTTGCATTTAAGCATGCATAGTTTAAATGTACATTAATTAGACGCTTTTGCCAATTACTGTAAGTATTACATTATTATAATAATTATACTGACATGTAGGTGTTTGTTTACCCATTTCTAAGAAGATGATGTCTATTTTTGTGGTTTTGGATTAAAATATGATAAATATATAATAATAATTATTATATAAAATACAATAATAATAATAAAGCTTGTATTTATTTAAATATCGTATTTAATAATTAATATTCACTAAAAACACCAAATTAGGTAGAAACTAGTCAAACTTAAATACTTAAGATACTCTCTGAGCTTTTATTATTCAAAATAAGGTAACTCATAATGATGTATTTACTTTTAAGAAATTAATATTGAATAGTGCGATATTTATTAAAATATAGATTACTAAATATTACAAAATAAGTTTCTGTTCCAAAAATCAATTTTTATTTGAAAGTCACCATATTTTTTTATATATACCTAATTTCTAACAATACAATAATTTTAACAATATTAGCTCAAATTACTAAATAAACGATAACTTCGATTACTAAGACGATATCAGATAAAAACAGTACAAAGAATGAAAACTGTAAAAACATGGAATATCTCAAGCAGCATTTTTAGTCATTGCTACGTACCAGCAACTACTAATGGAACTATTAAGTTTTTGCCAACAGTCACAAGCATGTAATTGCTACGGTTTCATTACGTGCCTGGAACCAAAATGGGGAACAATTTTTTGGAAGTAGCTACGTGGCGGCGTAGTAATTGCTACTTTAGTGGAAATTTTTTTCCTTGACACACCGTGTCGCGTGGTTGGTCTTTCTTACTCTTGCAACTTAACAAATATTCTATCATTTTCTATACTAATGCTGCCATCGTGTCACAAAATGAATTACTATTTTATTTGTAATACGTACTTAATAACATAAAGAGCGATGAAATGTTTGATTATTTTGTCCTTTCAGTATACCAAATTATAAACTATTGCAACTTTTCTGTTAAATGTGATGATGATAGGTCGAAAAACAAGCGCGCCTTCTTTAAATATATTTTTTAATAAAAATGTCTTTAATAAAATATAACAAAAATCAAAAATACTTATAAGTTGGTACACAGGATAGAAACCATTTTTATATTATTCCTGTTATGTTTATTTATATGTTTAAATAAAAGATACTCAATTATCGTCATTAATTAACTATATTAATATTGAGTGAGCAGGGAGCATTACATACACAATGCATACGCTGTACGACACACGTGATCTGTGTCCTCCAAGTCAACTCAAGCGGTACTGTCGGACGGGTCAGGATTGGTTAGTTACATCACTACAAATAAATGTTGCCAACTTCAAGATACACACATAACAATTCCCAAGGCACAATTTGGCACCGATTTGTTATTTTTATTGAAGATTATGTAGTAAAACATTTAACAATCATAACAAATTGCAAATTGATTAATGACCTCCAACATTTTACAAGTAAATATGGAGATGGAGTAGTTTACGAAAAATTACTTAAAAGTAGCAAAACCGTAAGTTTTACGTTCAATACTGCTGTCAGGTTCCGTTACTTTAAAGGATTAAACAATGACTTCAGGCAGGTGGCAGGAACTTTCAGTACTTCTTTAAAGTTTTAAAAACTTTAAAGTAGCTTTGGGCAAGTTACTGCTACAATCATAATACCACTTTGAAGTTGCAACGACTTTAAAGTAATTATACAAGTGGCAATACCGTTCCACATTATTTAAAAGCTACTCAAAAGTAATGGAACCACATAGCTCTAAGTTCCAATAGATAGTATAAACAACTACAGAATTACTAAAATATTCCGAATTGAAGTAATTAAAGCTTTAAAATCATAAATCTAGTTGTAGTTACGTAACAACTACTTAATCAAAGTTCAGATTTCAGTTACTGCTACTTAGATGCTGCTTGGGGTGTCATGTGTAGTGTGTAAGATAACACTGATTCTTATTATCTCATAGACGTATAGTTGTTTTATATACATCACCCTGTATATTAAAAAACAAAACGGATACATTTTTATCTACAATTAAACTATCTAAGATATGTAACTTTAATTTTAATGTCCCTCAAACATGTTGAATAATTCACAGCATTAAGTTTGCGGTGCATCCTTATGATTCATTGTGTTCATATATGAATGTCTTATTGCAAACTAACTAATAATTACAAAGTTTCCATGCAGTAATACTTATTCTATTATTCCAGGTATTTTATTACCTTCAGACAAACCTTGGCCTTGCAAAGATTCTGAATAGTAGTTTAAAAGTAAGTTTATTAATAAATGTTAAATTCTAAAAGTTTCTTGGTATTAAGTAGTATTACTTCGAACAGTGAAGTTTAGTGGGTTAAGTATTTAGTATTAATACTAACATTAATACTGCACAAAAAAGAATCAAAATGAAAAACAGGTTAATTGGTTAAAAATAGAAATATTCTTATTTATCTTTTATTTCTATGTAGTAATCATAGTTAGTTAATTAATAATTATTATTAATTAATCAATTCAATATCAAAATTGTCTAATATATCAAATTAGTTAACAACCAAAAATATAAAAACTGAATGTTCAGTTTTTATTTTAAGACTTTTGGAAAGTGATGAGACAGTAGGTCTCATAATTTATTTATTTATAATTAGACATTTCTTGTTCAGCTTTTATTTTTGATGTGTTGATTATTAATATTAAATATTTGTCCAACTAATTCATGCAGTCTGAAAACATCAATGGTACTTCTAGCACCGTTACGAATATTTACACCAGAAACAAATACAGGTAGCATGTCCTAACCTCACTTTCTTTTACTTATTGTACATACGATTTACTGATTCCAGACTGTATAATATTTATCTTTTTTAAGCAACCCAGCTTTCACTGTAAAGATCAAGAAATTTGCATCACAGTGTTTATTGTATTCAATATAGTGTAGAAGTATTTAAAATGCTTGATATGTATTAACTATACTGAATAAAAGAATCTCTGTCATTTTCTGTATTAGTAACTTTTCAGCATACTTCTATTTTCGCCTTTATCGTATTTTCTTCATTGGTTTTTTGTTATTTGTTATCTTCAAACTGTTCTGTTCCAATCCCTGTATCATTGCTTACTTTTTAAAAATAACTCTCTTCGTGTTTTTACGAATAGATTTCTTCATTTTCCTTATTAATATCGTCAAATCTTAACAAAATTACAACAGCTAATTATTTTTCCTATCATACTGGTTTAAGTTGTCTCAACTACTCGTTCATCCAATCATTTGTTTGAATAAGACCAAAACCCATGTTTTCAAATACAAGTTCTAAAGTTTTTTTAAATTAATTACTAAGAATTATTTTAATATCATTAAAGGTACAATCGTCTTATCTATGCGTTAACTACTTGTCACATTCGATGTAGGTGCTTTGAAACACCATGTATATTTTGCGGTAAAATAATTACTAGAAATTACATGCCTACTATCCACTATTGTTATCTTGATAGATAAATCTAAAAGATCATTAAACATGAGACACAACCAAGAATATTTATTTCTTTACTATAGTCATTGTTGTTTTATTAGAAATTAATATCCTATTATGTCATACATTTTACGTTTTAAATGAGAAAACTATCCGTTAAAAACATGAAAACAATTATTGTAATTTTAATTATATACAATCATGTAATAACAAAACTTCAATAAATAGCATTTCATGTTTGAATTGAAAACGTAGTGACTTCATATTTTAAAAACAACATTAACCATTAAAACATTAATCATTAATTAGTAACTGACATTTTTGATATTTCAGTAAAGATAACAGTAACAAGAAAATTATGTAAATTATTGCCAATAAACTGTCAATACAGTTATGAGATTCATTAATCTCTATTCAATCATACTTGTCTACTTCAGTTAATTATCTTGTCAGATCAATTACTAGTTTACCACAGATGTTTAAGTTTAAATTACTAATTTTGTGTAAATGCAGTTTTATGTACAGTAAGTTATGTGTGATAAAGGAAATAACTACGCTAATATGTGTAGGTTTTCATTTTTTATTAATCTATTTTTAACATGCTTCTTCCATAACCATGACTCTGTATAAGTATATTATTCATATAGAGTAACTATATGACCCATAACTTTGTATGTTATACCTCATCACTCATAACTAATCATACTATATACTACATTTGCGGATTAACGAAATAAAATAAAATAGTATAAAATTTGAATATTTAAATCACCTTTTAAGCTAGCTTAAAATAAATTTAATAAATAAATAATATTCCATAATAAAGATATCTTTCATGCGGTGAACCTTGAAACTCGCGAGAAAACCACGAAACTCAAAATATTTAAAATGCAAAATATTATTTCTCATTTCTAAATTATTAATTATTTATTTTTTACTTATAAGAAACGTAATATCTTAAGTAATTGTGTGTTTACTCAATAACAGTAATCTTATTATAGAAATCAGGAAAGTGGGAATTTTCTTAATTAACAAAAAGAAATTATTATTTATAACAGATTTCGTTTCTTAACACTCTTTTACAGCTTGAAAAACTCGTTGAAAAAAAAAGGTGAGCGTTTATTAAGATTCATTTGAGTCTAGTATACAATTATACATAGCAGAAGAGTCTATATCAGAACGATTAAAATTTGTCTCAAATGTACAATATGTTTAATTTACTAACAAATAAATTAATCTTACAGTAGCGTAGTAAATAACTCTCTGTTTTTTATTTTTATCAGAGAAATGTTCTTCTACTATGTTTCCAAGTATGAAGTTCCGTTTCTGTTCACAACAGTAAGAAAATACTCCATGCTTTAGGTTGATTTTAAATAGAAAATTGTAAGTAGTATTTACAGCAAATCTTCCGAAACACAGCAAGTAGTTACTTAACTAAACATAAAACACACAAACATGAGCAGAACAGAGTAGTAAACTCAATAGTCAACTCGTTTTTTAAATTTTAAATTTATAAAATACATTTTTTAATTAAATTTTTATTTACATAATATTTTGCTTTACCAACTCTAATAAACAATTTCATTTTCTTTATAAAAAGAATTTAAATTAAATTTTCTGGAACATAAATATAGTTTCCATTCATTTTAGAGTTTCTTTTGAAAACTACAAGTGGTTTTCAATAAGATTATTATTGTAAAAGCTGTAATTTCAGCAAAAAATAATAAAAGTATTAAATAATCGTTGAAACTTGCTTACTGCAATAAATTTGTATAAATACATGAGATATATTTTAAATACAGTTTTATCTTTCAGTGGACGAGCTTTAAACTGGGAACAACCGGTTACTGTTACCACAGGCATAACGAAGGCATGCTGGTTTAATTTGAATAATCCACTCTTAAGCAACTATTTGATTTTACTTTATCACCTGAATTACCTACTACCTTTAATTTTAAAGAATTATTGTATTTTTTCCCCAGAACAGACTAGACTAGTTAAAAATTTGTTTCACAGTATATCCTAATCTAACAAAGAAACGAATTTAACATAAAGTATGAAAAAGATACAGGGTGTCCTATTTAGTAGTCTACACTTAATCATTCGGACATGATTCTGGGTATACCAATAGAACCTCTTTTAGGACGTGTGCTGGTACCGCACATGACGTCCTCGGAATCTTCCTAAATGGAACTTTAAGTATGAAAATCGATAGCAAGTGTGATTCTAAATTAAAAAGTAAGTGTAAATTAAAAATTGTTTAAAAGTAAAGTTCTTTTAATTCTATTGGTATAGCCAGAAGCTTGTCCGAATGATTGAGTGAAGACTGTTAAGCAGGACACCCTGTATATATTACTACTGTTTTACAACCTATTGTACGATATTTGTTAATATTTTGGTTAGCATTAGTGGGTATAATACGTTTAGTACTTTAAAGATTCGTTAAAAAAATAATTTTTCTGGAGAAAATATCAAAAATAATGAATACATAGTAATTAAAATAACAGATATAAAGGAAATCTAAATATTATAACATCAGTGTAACAGCGAATACTAAAAATTCTACAATAAATATCGTTAAAAAGTATTTTAATTTAAATTTTAGATAACTAAAGTTAGCAAAAAGAATTCTTCTATATGAACAATGGAATCATTCAACCAAAAACCAAACGCATCTTTTAAAAACTAATTATAAATTAACTCGAAAACAATTAAAAATTGATGTATACCGTTGAAAGTTGATACAAGAATGATAAATTAAAATACAAACAAAAATATTAAATAAAAGATAAATAAAATGGAGAAAATTATACTAAATAATTTAATTTAATAATAGTTTAACTATATACAATTATACATGCTACATCCCCATGACATGCAGTAAATAAGCAAAATAGTGGAAATGGTCCGAGAGAGTAGGAAATGAAGATGGGACAAATTACCCGTGCGATGTTTTTCACTCCGTTTACTTAAAATATGATACATATTTGAATGACTATTATCTAATTAATCCAATAGTCGACCGAACTTGAAATAGTTAACCCAAAAATAACTACTCAAATGTTTATTTAAATATAAAAACTATGCTTATTAAAATGATTGATTCCGACTCGCACTGCATTTTACGATTGTCAGGTTCAATCAGTTTCTCAGATCAAATTGATCCTAGGGGAAAATGTAACTCGTTCAGATCGTATTTAATCGAAATTTATTTAACAGTATTATGTATCATATTATCTTACGAGTTATTCAAAATACACACTTAAAATGTCTTGGAATTACTCCAAAATCTCTAATTCTTCAAAGCTAATCGAAAACACTAAAATTATTTCTATTAGCTACAAGGAATCTTTAAAAAGCATATTTAATTGCGACACAACTTAGACAAAAGAAAGATTGATTTTGTTAGATGAAAATTCGCAATACTCATCTTTCTATCGTACAACCTACTATACAAATAATCATTACTAACTTAACATTTTTAACACTTTTTAACCACAACAAATAAATATAATTTTGTTTTGTTCTAGTAACGAGAAAATAACACAATTAGGGTTTATCATTCACGTGTTTTGCAAAGCCATATTTAATTTCCAAGAAAAGAAATTAATATAATGTCAGCTGCACTATAAAATTGCTTAATAGTTATTTGTTGAACCATGCAAAAACTAGGTTGATGGCAAGTTAGTAATTTTAAATCGATAGGAGGTATTTTAACACATAAACTACATATTGTGTACTTTACTGTCTATGCTGTAAAGTGACACTTTAGTCTTTGTCAGCTCAAATCAGATTGTACTGTAAATCTGGGAAAGTGGTATATTGTTTTATTATCGTCATAATACATGTAAAAAATAATTCCGGTAGTATTTTCTAATTACTGTATAAGAGCTAAAACGATTAACTTGTTTTCGGGAGCCTTGATTTTTTTAAAATTGGGAAATTTGATCTGATAAACACGGATGAAATCACAGATAAGTATCATACTATGTATACATTTATATATTACACGATGTAATAACGTACATGACGCATCAATTGTTCAATTGGAGAATCTCTTTATTGTATGTAATAGCCCACTAAACAATTAAAATTTACATACTGTATTTCCTTTCAATTTCGTAGAAATTAACGCATGTGATGAGAATGGCGTACTACACACAACAAATTGTGTGATATACTTTGTGTAAATTAGTGTTATTTTTGAAAATATATTTTATAAATTCAAAAGGGTAGCTTTTTATATCCTCTGGCATATTTTGCTTATTTGCCGCAACTAGGAACATTTAATTGTTTCTCTTTAGCTAAACCCTTACCGAACCCAGAAATGCAGTATCGATAGAATCACAAGAATAAGCTTGATAGTTCTTTAAAAATTGTGTTACAATTTCGTTCTAAAGACAATTTTAATAATGCTTTGAAACCTCTAGAATCAATGTTTACCTTAAAGCGAGGACGATTTTCAATTCAAACCAAGTCGCACTTTCAAATGTTGATAGTATTTCCATTTGACAAAAAAAAAGAAATACTTTTAATAATAGTAAAATTAAGTATACCTAATTTTGTTGGGAAACATTTTTAGTCGTAGTTTTTTTGATGTATTAAAATAATAACATCATTAATGATAATAAATTTATATTAATAAAAATAATAATAATAATGCTCATTTCGAAAAAACAATTTCTACTTCAGATTATAAAACATTTAATTTACCTGTAAAAGATATATATTTTTTTAAATAATATTATAGGAGGTGAGAAAATTAAATTCATTTATACTTACATGATAAATTTAAAACTTAACCCAAGTTCTATTAAAAGGAAAATGATGGAATTTACACACTAATTCTTATTAATTCTTATTAAAATAAAAAAGTCGTTTTAAATTCAAAATAAAATCTTTAAAAAATTAAGTATACCGTTTTAAAACAACACAAAGGTTATATAGTGTGTTGCTTAAAGTTGGGTTCATATGGGGAGTTTTTTAATATTCTGATTGAATGAAAAAACCTTTGACTGACAATCACCTCTGCATCCAAAAATACTTGAAATACGTTATCTCAAATTTCGCTTTTTTTTTATCGACGAAAAAATGATCTTATTTGTTAAAATATGGAAAACTTTTATTAAGAAAAAATGTTTCTAATATAGTGGAGTAGTAATGTGGTGGTTCACACAAGTTTAAACGAGGTATCTTGACATAAGGAAAATTTAGTTTTTTAACATTTTTCAAAACACCCCCGTAACTAACTAAAGGCAAAAATTGCATGGCATATTTTGCTAATAATATTGTAAGTGTGTGTAATATTTTTGCGAATATTAAAATTATCAACAAAACAAAATGGAACTTTCTAAAGGATTTTCCAATTTCCAAGAAAATAACGCATAATTTTATTAATCTTTTTTTTATTAAGTCACGTTCGAAAAATACAAGACTTGTTGTTATGGTAATTTAAGCAAACATTACAACATAATCAGTTACTAGGGTGTCAGAAAACGTTAAAAAACAAAATTTTCCTTATGTCGGAATTTCCCGTTCAAACACGGTATATGAACGTAAAATGTCATTCAAACCAATTTTTCTTAATAAGATTTTTCTACATTTTAACAAATAAGGTCATTCTTCGCCGATTTCTTTCAAAATAACGAATTTGACAGATACCTAATGGCACCTGTCAATTCTGACATGGCGTATTTCAAGTATTTTTGGATCAAGCAGAGGTGATTGCCCAACAAAGTTTTTTCCTGACTAGAACATTAAAGAAATCTTCCCATTGGATCCAACTTTATGGCACACACTTTATATGTTAGTCTTATATAGATCTGAACTGCAGTAACTAACACTTAAATTATGGTTAGTCACTAATATCGTTACATAATAATATCAAAACAATCTCTAATTATGCTAAATCGGTTTTCCAACCTACACGAGCTCGTACATTTAAAGAGATGTCTTCCAAAAAGAACCAATAAAATAAAATACTAGTTGAAAATGGAGTTTTTTAGTAATATAAATAACTGATACAACATTAAATGATTAATTCAATATAGTTATGATAAAGTAAATAATTAATATACTTAATTCTTATAACTAACAATAAATTAACTCTATCAATGATATGTAATATTGCAAAGATAAATTCAAAGTTTATGTGGAAAGGAAATAATACATATAGAACAAATCCTTTCCAGTGCAACAACCCTAAATTAAATATGTATTGTACATAATGCAACAAGACCTTGGACCTTGATATAATTTATCTTCAATAGAAGGGATCTCCTTTTTGCTACAATAAGTCAATATTCAAATGCGGTTTGCTGAATTTATGATAACAGAGAAAAATGAAAATAAATAAAATTAAAACGCCACTATCACCAATTAATGACGAAGCTGTACCTAAAAAGTTTTTTCAAATATTTTTGAAACACAACTCGTAAATTAAAACTGCTGTATTTGAAGAAACATGATTAATAACAAACGTCGAAAGATTGTATTTCTGAACGCAAAAATCTTTCAAATATTTCCCTTGCTAACGGAATGGAATTCTAATTTTCTGATCTTCTACATCAGCCTCTTTTCAGTAAAATTTTGTAAAATCTTCCTGCCCTTCCTGCCTTGGAATATCGTAAAAAACAACATGACAACGTCAAAGAAAATATGAATGACGTCACGTTTGTAATAAATTCCTGATAATGAACAGGAATACTACAGGCAGCTGCAGTTCACGATTATTTCCTCGGAAAAGAAGGAATACTTCCAAAAAATGAATGTAGTACCCATTTCATCAACGTACTGTAAAAGTATTTATTTGTTATTAATGGCTTTAAAATGAAAACCCGGCCTTCAATAGTATTTTTAAGAAATTGCTTTGAGATAATTATAAATAGAATTAAAACAATACTAGGACTTTACATCTTCAGGGAACTATTACAATATATTTCATTTAAAGATGTAAACAATGATAACAGTAGTTAGGTAATGGTGTTTCCCAAAATATTTCTTTGCACGTATTACTTGAATATTAATAAATTTCCAATAAATGAAAAATATACTAATTATTATAAGAACATCCGAGTTAAATTTATTACTACTATTACTATTATTGGAATTTCCATGTTTAAAATAGTGCAATCTGCTACTAAAAAAGAATGTGAATTAACTAATTAAGCTATTGTTATATCAGTTCATAATTATCATAATTAGTGATCTGTTTACTATAGTATCTATAATGTTTATGATGTTTCATACAAATGACTTAATTTATAGAAAAGAATAATAACTACGGTTTTATCAGATTATGTTTTGAACTCCAATATTTAGCCTGTTTGATAAAATCAAATGTTAGAGCAATAAGTAGAACTCCTTCAATAACTAAGCAGCTATTTGGATACATTTCAAATAAAAGTATTTTTTTTTTGAAACGTTGAAAAATATAATTTAGGCATACTTAATTAAAGATTCTCAATTGATTTAGTTAATAATTATAATTAATATACTATCATACCTATTAATCTCATGATGATCCTTCTTAAACCAGCAAAGCAAAAATTGTCTATTATTTTAACTAATTGACGTAAATCACAAAAATTTTAAAATCAACAATATAAAAGTCTATTAATTCACTAAATTACAAGTTTTCCCACTAATAAATAGTCTGACCTATACACTCAAACAAGTTGTTGGTTACTGCGATGAGCAACTTAAATGAACTGTGTTTATATACTACGTACACGATTACAGATAGACGTCTGCTTATTTTGATAGTGTAAACTACTCTATTCATACAGATTCACTCAGATTTCCAGTTTTGCACGTTTGAAGGAAGACTGATAGAGTCGGGATTTACTCTGTGTAGTTTCCGGCACGAGTTTACTACGCTAAACTAAATAGGCATTTCCTAATTTTGAGAAAACGCATAAAAAAATATATATATATACACGCAATTAAAATTTTACCTTTTCCGCTTTGGTACGTTTTGTCATCTAATTATAAAAATTTTGCGGTATAAATTGTACAATAGTATAAAGGTATGAAATAAAAGTAATTTTCATAATGAATATGGATAACCAAAACAATAACAATAGTAATAATTATAAGGAAGTTCCATGTTTATCCTCTTTACTAATTAAATAAAAGGTACTATGTTATTATTTATTACCTTATTAGAATTGAAAATACAGAAAACGAAAATAAAATTTTGGTTTTAAATCATTTTGAATCACACACATTTTTAAACTTCCTGTCGAACAACCGTAGCTTCTTTGTATTCATCACATATTTACCAGTGAATAATTAGTTACTGTGACGTAAAAATCAATTACTGTGTACTGTTTCACACACAAAAAAAGGCAATTACAAAGTAATTATTAACTCTGACAAGCTATTTACTCTACAATTTAACGTAAACAATGTCGTAGCATAAATTTGTGAAATATTTATATTCTGTGAATTTCTTTTATTAACTTAGAATATGAAATAAATTAAACTTGATAGTAAACAACTTAAAATAAATAGACAAAATTGCTTTAATAAAAGGCATTTTCTTTTAAAATTTAATTATATTAATAAGCAGAAAACTTACTATACAGAGTGTAATGATTTAATAGATAAAACTAGTCCTAGTCCTAGTCGGCCGAGATCAAATAGCATTGCTACACTGTTGCCAGTTTTAAAAATCTAAAACTGCTTATATCTCTTGAAGAAGTCATCGGAGAAGAAAATGTTATTAGAGTTTGTAACTCAGCTTTCGTCGTAGAATACCGTACTGAAGAGTTTTACCTATCGAATCATTTACAGCCTGTATATACCGTATAGAGTATGAATTTTGGTAGAACTAATTTAATTTGCCCACTAATTATTGTCCTTACGTTTTTTTCGCATTTTGTGGACACGAAAGCCATAGAAGTTTAAATAAAAGATATATTGTATACTTCTAATAATAGATTATTTTAATACAGTAACAATAATACAAACAATATAAATAAGTATAGTATTAATTAACCTATTAATTAAATCAGAATTGAGATTAGATCAATAATAAACAAACAGAACTAAAAGTACAAATAATAATAAAGGTTGCAGAAATGAAGAACTTACCTAAAGCTATTAAGTTCTTAATTAATTTGCAATTAACTATTACCTAACTTATAATAACTAAATTATAGAAGAGAATATCTTTATGAGAACTCAAAAAATTATCAGAAATATAGATACCACTATGCACGATGTTCCAACAGCGAGTGATCAATTTTTGCCATTGGTTCCATTATCATTAAAGAAAGAATTTGTGTATGCAATTCTTATAGTACTTTGATGGTTTCTAAAAAATGGAAAAGACGTATCTATAGCTCAATGTTTTAAAGCTGAATAGAAATTTGACTCTGAATGAAATTGACTGAATTTTAACTCGAGATTACAGGTCGTCAGCGAAAGGAAAACAGTGACGTTTAGCAACTTCTGGTAAATCATTGACAAATTAGAAAAAGAAGTAAAGGTCCAAGGTTGGAACCTTGAGCTACACCTGACGTAACCTGGAATTCATAAAACCTAAACCCACAACATCTTACATATTGCGCTCAATTAGACCAAAGTGGAAAATGTCAATATTGGGTCAGAAAATCCACAGAATGCGTTTATGACTATTGAGAATAGGCTCTATACTGTCAAAGATGTCTATACTGTAAACTTGTTCTCGTTTGATTTGGAACTCTAAACTGTATTGAATAAAACGTGATAGATCTATAATACAAAATCATTTTTGAATAAATCCATGCTGTTCATTTAATAGTTATAAACGGAGCAACGTTACTGTAAATGTCCTTATATAAGATCGGTTTCAACATTTTTGAGAAACTATAGAGAAAAGGTATGGTTTCGCAGTTGTTAATCTATGGTTTATCTCCAGTTTTGTGAATAGAAAAATTTGGACAGATTTTCATAATGTATGGGAATTTCCAAAACGTTAACGGGAATTCACAAATCCCTGTATAAAGTTTCTTACAGTAAGACTGGGAAATTTATCTGCTCCAGATATATAAATTTGTTACTTTAGTATTACATACTTAAGAACAAATGTATTACATTAATACAAAAGTGTATTAATACTTGAACCTTTGAAGAATTGTGGTAAAACTGGTAAAACAAAGAATTTCATTGATTTAAACTACTAACAGATTAATTTCAGTTCTTTGTTAAATCATTACTATCAATGTACCAAAACGCGTGTTGGCGTGGGTGGCGTTTTTCAGTCACAGTCGCAAGATCTTTGACAACATCTCCAATTTCTAGCTGCAGAACACCGAATTGTATGAGTGTACTATCAGCTTTTTTTTACACGAGATTTATTTGTTCTAATCCTTCTAATCCTGGGAATTGATGACACCATAGACCATCAGCTGTTGTTACAAAAATAGATAAAGAAACTTCATAAAGATAAAAAATTTCAAATAATTAGCTATGCCTATGAAAAGCTTGCTTAAATGCATTGCACCCGGTAAACGGGCAATGTTAAACTATGTAACAAATATGTACATGTATACAGAGTGGAAACGCATGCACGTGATATTATGTTTTAAATCCATTCTAAATTCTGCATTTTCTAGGGTGTTTTCTAAAAGAGTTTACCTACCCTCTCACAATTGGGGGTGTTTCTGAGTGAGTTAATCTCACATTGCGGAGTACTTTCTGCGAGAGTTCCCCTAGCCTTTTACATTTCGGAGTGCTTTCTGAGTGAGTTCCTGTAAAAAAAAGTAGAATCTAAAATTGTACAGCAACCTTCTTTTGACGTCGAATACAAAATCAACGACATTAGAAATCACTTTATAATTTCCTGCAAATCTAAGAAAATTTCGATTTTTGACTAAGATGGAACCAGATCTGATGGTCCACTGCATTAGATTTACATGAATAATCTTCATTGGAGAGTTATACTAACTGTGAGTAGAATTACCTCGACAATAATATTTCGGGATATTATCTTTCAGTTTACGTTAGCTGGACTTTCGAACACTTGTTCTTAAACCAAGAGGTGCGAAAGAAGTATTTTTATGAGAACAGTTTGGTCTAAGCAGCGGAACTTCAGCACAAAGAAAAGATATAAAAGTAGAATGCGATTAAACGACTGAAAGTTTTCTTAAAAGCAAACGCCGACTTAAAGAAATAGCCAATGCTTCAGTAATGTTGTGACACACGGAAATTGCAAGTTTCCTCGACAAAAAGACTATTTCGGGTCAGTTTAAGAACATTAATACTATCCTGGGGATTTAATAAAACACACAACCACTGAAATCTTGAAACTTCTAAGATCAAGCAAGATATTTATCTGTGTTGCAATCACTATAAGTTGAAACTACAACGGACGGTGTTAAATTTAAAAACTTTTTCTTTTTCGATTGTAAATAATAAGTTAATAATAAAATAGATTTCTTGAACCTGAAAACCAATACAATTTATTCAGGTCGCTGGTACATTGTTAAGAAATACTCAATGCAGTATGAACCGTGTTACTTCAAAACTAGCAAATTAATTTGATGTATTCTATTCAACATAATTATTTAGAATTATTAAAATCACACACAATCCCTATTAGACAATATTATAATTCTCTCTGGAACCATTCGAAATATATCTTTAAATTCCCTGTCACAAACCAAAAATGGGAATAAAATTCACGAATTAACTATTATTAAAAGTAAAGGATTAAAATTCAAAACTAATTAGGTGTTACTTAAGAAAAGAAATTGGTTAAAATGACAAAGAATGAACAAGATTTACTTTTATGTGGTTATACCATGATATACCATATGAAATAGGATATACAACCATAATAAATAATTCCGGCGTAACACTTAAGCGCTAGAACCACAAAATAGCACAATAAGACTATTTGGCCATGTGTTTCATAACGCTACATATATTATTTTTTAAAAGCATAATGTTTGCTTACTTAAGTACTTAATAGCAGAGCATATGCTTAAAAGCAAAATCATAATTAGATTTTCCCAAACAATCTAACTATAACACAATGACTTGGATATGCAGTATACGCAAGACACAACACCATACAGCGCTTTCACACTAATAAGTGGCTTCGACAGGGTTCAGTTTAATAGAAATCAAAGTATTAGGTAGACATGGGCAAAACAATCATTATTGTAATTACGACGTTTACAGTTATTGCATGATAGGGTAGTGCAAAAACACCTGACAATGGTATGGGGGAAGATGAACCGTAGTCTTAGAAACTAGATAGATATACAAGAATAATTTCTCAGTAAACCAAGCAGTAAAGCAGATAACAGAATTTTTAATATAATATCAGTTGCATTCTAGGTGTGCTTAATATAGCTATGATACCTGAATATAGTTATTTAACAATAAATTTTAATCCGGGTGTATAATTATTTCAACAGATTCAACGGTAAATATTAAATTAAAGCATGAAGGTGATAAATAAACAAAAATTGAACCATTCGTTATTAAAAAAAATATATTTCGGTACAAAGCTCGACATGTGATTTTCTTATTTAAAGAGATTAAACATTAATAAACATTAAATTGTGCCAAGAACAATTCAACAGTTTACCTTATTACATAATATCTAAATAATGATGATACTAGGTACAAACTTCAAGATTTGTTAATGATGAAATTAGAGTATTTGCCAGAATTCCAAACGGCTTTCCTGTTGAAACAGTCTTTCTTGAATTGCTTGAATAAAGTTCTGTTCTTTATTATGCTTGTTAAAATTAATATCTTTTGCTTAATATTTTAGTATTTTTGTGTTGCGAAATAAAATATTTTTATTGTAAGCAAAAATAACGCATCATCAAATTTTTCAATTAAATTAATGTTGGGAAGTCCTTGTGCGAATAGAAATTCCCGCCCAACAATATTCAAATTAATTATTCCTGCTGCGTTTCGAATAGCATGTAGTCTTGACCGTCATTTAAACATAGATATTCCTCGGTTGCAATGCTGTCGCTATACTTACGATACAGACATTATTCTAATTGGTTTATATTAGTTTAATAGAAATGAAACATTTTAATTGACTAAACACGATATGATTATTTCACAAATTTTATACAGATAATGTAATGGGTTAAAAAGCGCCGAAATAAAATAATTATTAAAAAGTTAATTAATTATTCTCTTAACAAATAGCTCCCCGGGGCGAAAAAATAATTCTTGTTAGAAGTTCTATATCAGCTCCGCTTTTTAAAGCATCACTTAGTTTATATACCAGGGGTGACGTATTTTGCAAAAGACCAATAAAATTAATTTTAAACAAAGATAGAAATTATAGATTCTCATGTATGCTCGCATACTGACTTACATATATACACGTATTGCCTTTGTGCGTTCTTCTAAAGTTTTAAATTTGGGAAAATAATACTGACGTGGCCGAAAAGGCCAATCTTCTACGATACATAAGTAGTTACGGCGGAAGATGTAGTAGATGTACATATGTAGAAGATGATGTTGGAAGTGGTACCTTGTTCTCCAATGACTCTGCTTCCTTCTTCTGCATGTAAAATCAATCTGGAGTTGTCCACCATACTGATTCATCTTTAATGCAGTTTAGGAATCTGAATTTTCGAAAAATCGCTAATGTTCATATATCTACCCTTAATACAAGTTCATATAAAATAATAAAAGCCTTAGACTAAATGGAACACTCGATGTAGTGATAGTTGAAATGAACAAATATTATTTTATATCTACCACAAATAGTAATTTAACCAAGTTAATTATACCAAAACAACTACTTTGAAAACTAAACTTTACATGTATTACTTATGTGAGTAATACTTATGTAATAAGTAAAGAGATACTTATCCATAATAATCACCTGTATGTTATTGATTTATTAAGAAAGGGGTAACTACAATAACAAAAGATAAGCTAATAACTATGTATTTAACTGAATTTATCAACTATTAATAAGCCGGAAACGACTGAAACATCAAGTCAAATGCAGTAATTGTTTTACTACTAATTATTAACAAAGCAGAAAAACTGTTATTATGATAATTAACACTGTTGTAAACGAGGACTCACATAGTAGTTGCCAGGATGGCCGTGAGACCAATAGTTTTTAGTTTACCATGCATGAAACCGTCAGAAAACGGTGACACTATTTAGATGATGTTTGTTTTCTTCATGGTTTACGGTTTGTAATAGTTGATTGGACTGAAAAGCTTCAAATGTTTCTTTCGACATATTTGGGAGACGCTTAGGAAAGTACCTTTTTATTTTTCATTTGAATTTGAAACGATAAAACAGCTATTCCTAACATTTCACAGCTGATTGTTCTGTAATAGGCTGGATTTTTTGGTTAAATTGTCCAACATCGTGTTTAATAAGAGCATCATCACATTAATGTAGTTAATGCAAGCTTTACACAAAGCAAACTTTCTCTTTTTAGGACCTTTTCCTACAAAGGACCTATTCTGACAAATCTTCCTGACTTTCTTTTTAGGACTAGCTATATTTTATATTATTTAATAGATACACCATTCCGTACTTGGACCTTCGGGATAATATATACAATCATTTTTTTATAGTTGTTGAAGAAGCACCGCTGACTAAATACTACATACTCAATAAAAATGACGTCAAAGTTTTTTGCAGTACTTGCACGTTTATTTGAGGGGCAGTGTACAATTTTTAACAACCTAGTTTTGTCACGTGTTATAAGAAAACGGTGCCAAGTTAATATATGTACCAAATATAATGCTGGTATTTATCAGTGTTAATTCAAGAGCCTTATTTTAAATTTATATTTCTATAATAAATATTTTAATTTAAAATATGCAAAAAACACTTGCTGACACATTCTTTTCTGGGATCGGTAGGTATATATGTAACTGAAATCAAAAAGACGATACCGTTTAAAGTGTTTATATACTTTTAACCAACCAATTTAACCGGTTTTTCTGATTTTTACAAATACCGTGTCATTAGGTTACACATTCGATATATTTATATTTTGCATGCTTTTTACAAAATGGTTAATTCATGGTATTCAGCATAATTATTTATACCATCTTTAACTTGTAGTATTACGATGCTACCAGGTCATCTAATTGTTTTTATTTAACTATACTTCCAATTATTTTTTCAGTTCAGATTAAATTAATTTCAAAGTATTATATTAAGATACAGCCAATTTAATATAAAAAAAAATATTATTGTTATACACTATTATAATAAAAGTAGCATTAATGGGCACCACTCACGGTGTCTCCCCGACGACGTCGGCGAAAACGTCGTCGACGCCGTCGGGGACAAGGTCGAAATAATGAGGTAATGTTTACATTTACTGTAATTTAATGCATGACTGTGTATAATAAAATTATGAATATCGTATTTCTTTTAAGACATCAAAATGAAAGAAAGTAGTTTTGAGCATAATAAAATGCGTACTGAATTTCTTTAAAGTATTTCGAAATAGCTTATGCAATTAACAAAACTTTTCATAAGCGGAATAATATTGATATCCATCGATAGAATTACAAGTAACCCTTTATTATAAAACGAAAACTCTTTGTTTTTTTTATTAATCTCATTCTTAATTTAGTTTAAAAATGGATATAATTAACGCAGGATTTAGGATTCTGAGTTCTGGTGCGCAAATAATGATTTCCTATAAAGGACTTTTGATAAAACTTGGTAGTGATAATCGTCGGAAAAATATCATGTTTAAAAATGTAATGGTTTCACCGTCGCTTCCTTTTCCGTGTAGTTTTAAAATTTTATGCTGATGGTACATAACCTTATACTATATCTATCTTTTTCGGGTTTACTTGAATTATTTCATTTTTATTACATTTGTTTACAAACAACTGTTTACAACTGTGAAAATAAAACCCTTGTCAACTGTAAATTATTATTAGGCAAAATAAACATATACATCTGGGATTACTAAAAAATATATGCTTTCTCTATTATACTTTTTAAGAAAACATTATGAATTCAATATGCTGTGACACTTTCAAGTGATAAGATGGATTTTTATAAATTATCTTTGAGAAAAAAAATTGCAGTTGGTGTGGCAGTTGCCTTGTGCTTCGAAGAAGAAGAAACTGAAACACCACGAAAAAAAAAGAAAATAGGCAAAGAATTGGTTTTTAGATCGCAAACAATATTCACACATGTCCTTGTTAAAAGAATTGCGACAAAATGAGCCGAAGGATTTTTATTATAAGGTTATGTACCATCAGCATAAAATTTTAAAACTACACTGAAAAGGAAGCGACGGTGAAACCATTACATTTTTAAACATGATATTTTTCCGACGATTATCACTACCAAATTTTATCAAAAGTCCTTTATAGGAAATCCTTATTTGCGCACCAGAACTCAGAATCCTAAATCCTGCGTTAATTATATCCATTTTTACACTAAATTAAGAATGAGATTAATAAAAAAACCAAAGAGTTTTCGTTTTATAATAAAGGGTTACTTGTAATTCTATCGATGGATATCAATATTATTCCTCTTATGAAAAGTTTTGTTAATTGCATAAGCTATTTCGAAATACTTTAAAGAAATTCAGTACGCATTTTATTATGCTCAAAACTACTTTCTTTCATTTTGATGTCTTAAAAGAAATACGATATTCATAATTTTATTATACACAGTCATGCATTAAATTACAGTAAATGTAAACATTACCTCATTATTTCGACCTTGTCCCCGACGTCGTCGACGACGTTTTCGCCGACGTCGTCGGGGAGAGACCGTGTATGTGCTATTTAAGATATCAAAACTGAAATGTTTTGCAAATAACTACCTTGCAACGTGATAATTGCATCATGATTAATTCCTTCACGTACAACACATAAATTATTGCATTGCATTTATTGTATATTTTCTGATATACATAAGTGGAACCAAAACTTGACACGGATACAAGGTCAAGTTCAAGCGTTTATGTTTCTGACATTAGGTCGATACAAAAAAGGTGATTATTGAAATTTATCTGGACACCCACTAAAAATAATCTATGTAAAATTAGGAAAAAAACATACATATTACCATCAATTTTGTGTAATTTTTCAACCATTCAACGTTATACTAATAGTTATGATAGGGTTGAAGTAGGTCAATATAACACAGTAGTTATTGGGTGTGTTTGGGTGAGTTTTATGAATTTTTATATTTAATTAATACTACGTAATATACACTGAGGAGGGCACCTCAATTCTTCTTGTCCATGGTGTGTCTTTTTTTTTGTTGGTATAGATCAAATAAATTGTGCAGAACCGCTCCTCTATAACAGTTTGTGTTTTTTTCTTTGGTAAAATTGTAGCCCCACACAATAGAAAAGCTCCACGATTAGGCTCGCCAAAAATATGTAATGACTCACAAAATGGGCCTGCAAATGGGCAACAGAATATGTGCCCCATAATTCAAAATAAATTGAGAAATGTAATACTTACTTTATAGTGATGTTATAAACACCCAAAGCGGCTTATGCTTCGAAAGTAGAGACTCATTCCTTTAAACAGATTACATTCAGGTCGTAGGTGTTAATTAAAAACTAGTTGTACGTAAACGATCGAGATTAAATGATGTTAAATTCATACAAAGAGTTGATAGCGATCGATTTTTAAGTAAATCAAGGTAAGGCAAAAAATATTATAAATGTTTCTCAAAAATTGCGTAACAAACAATTTGATGATCCCAAATGTCGCACTGTTATTATTATAAACAGTTCATTAAACTTTAGCCCTTGTTGACGCAATTCAAAAAATAAACAAACCAAACACATATGTAATAAAAGATGTAGAAAGAGTTAGAACAGTTTTAATAATCCGATTTTCATTACAGTGCGTTTCATAACTAGAACTTATTATAACTAGCGAAAAACAAATTCGATATATGTATTACTATACAGGGACGTATTAAGTTTTATTTCATCAAATGGGAAATGAAGTCGAAGTATTTTATATATATATATATATATATATATATATATATATATATATATATATATATATATATATATATATATATATATATATATATATAGTACGAGGTTAATTCAAAAAATTCTAGACAATTTAAATTCGTCGACCAAGTTTAACCAAGTAACACATTTAAGAAAGGGTCTTCTTGTTGCACTGAAATTTTACAAAAAACGATTTACTAAAGAAAATTGAGTTTATGTAGTTAATTCACTTCTGCATTAGATGTATCTTGATAAAATCTCAGAAAATTAAATACTATAATGTAATTAATATTTAATATTTACCCAAAAAGTAATTTTTTAATATTTTACCGAATACTACTAATTGGTTATTTGCCCTAGTAATTTTATGGAATAATTAAATTCAAAACTAATGAATTGGTTAACTTGGCTAGCTAAATAAAATAAAACACCCTAATATTTTTATTCCAATAGTGGTTTGATTTTATTAAATTCAATTAAGACTCTTCTAGAGTTTAAAATCGTGGAAATTTCAATTAAAACATCTCATAAGTTCCATAGATGAATCATGATGATATCTTCTTGTTCCAGTAAGAATTGTTACGGTAAGGCAAGTAAATTTTCTTAAAATCAATTTAAAGTTTTTGTTTTTGTCACCCGACTTTTATTTATTATAAATTCAGCTAGCAGTGAGGCGTCCTTTTTCCTCTGCAAAAATTTGATAACTGAATTTTGTGTGTTGCAGGTCCTTATATATCCGTTTGAAAACAGAAAAAACAGAAAAGTATAACAAAGTTCGACGCGAGTGACGGAAAAATTTTACAATAATAAGGATTATCAATTTTTTTTAATTCTAATTAAATAAGAATGTAGCCCATTAAATTACAAACAAAATGATAGAAGATACGTGTACCTTAAATTGGCTAATAAGCTTGTAAATCAACGTCAACGCTAGCTGTCAAATGGATAACAAAGATGCTGGCAGTAGAAAATATTTCTATAAATAGCTGATATAGTGTATTCAATTTCAAGCTAGAGTAAAATATGCAACTCAAATAACAAATTTCTTTAATAACTGGATAAATAAAATTCAAGAAATATAGATCAAAGAGTGATGGGTTTTTGACTCTTATGTCATAAAATTGTTTGTGGTTAAGGAAATTTGTCAAACTTGATGTTGTTTTTACAGATTTAGGTAAAGTTGCAAAGATTTTACAATAAACCATGATTTACAATTGAAGAGCAGTAACGAAAGTTTTATTGAACATATAAATAACTGAACATATTTTAAAACAGAATAATGACTACTAATACCTAATAAAAACTATCTTGTCAGATTTTATGATTTAATAACTAAATGTCAAACATAAAACATAAGAAGCAAATGCCTCTTTGATTTCACTTCAATGTTATTTAATTTTATTTATCCAGTTACTAAAGAAATCTGTTATTTGGGTTGCATATTTTACTCTATCTTGAATTTGAATACACTTTAGAATATCTTATATTTTGTCAATTAGCTATTTAAATATCAGTGCATGTTTAATTCTTTAAGCTTGACGTGGAGAATTTAGGAATCCTATATTGAAATATTAACTTAGAAAGTTAGGTTATGTTTGCATGGTAAATCGTGACTTCCTATTCTGTCGTAATTTGCCATATGTTGCTTATTTTAAAATTAACATTGCATTAACCTTGAAATATTTAACACAAATGAATTAATTTCTTTGACATGTTTCCCTACTAATCTTTATTCATTCTTTATTATATAATTTGAATTTAATCAATATTATTTTCTACGTTAAATCGTAATACTGGTCAATTCCCAAATTGAAAGCAAATCTGGCCTATCTACATCCTAACACTATATTTACGACGGAATTTAGTATAAAATATTTTAATATAAAGTTTATTATGAATTTTTTATATTCAAATTTTTTAATACACAAATGTAAATTACATTTGAGTTTGATTTAAAAAATATAAAAACAGATTATGGAACAATGGCGGCCCCTGCCAAATATTTCTGGGTGTGCTGAATCATCTAAAATGATATGCTTTTTAAATAGAAATGTAAAATAAATTTCAAAAAATTTATGTTTATTTTTTCAAATAAAACGAATCGTATTTCATAGCTAAGATGTATTTTAGAATTTTCGTGTTTCTTTTAATTTTTATTTTCAATATATCATATACCATTTCTGTCATATAAATGTAATATCCAGAGTTCGAATAAATAATTCGTTAAAAAAATCAAAAACTTTAGAACGAAATTGTCTCAAATAGTGAAATGAAATAGTTGACTTGGTTGTTCAAAGAAAGCCGTGGGTTAACTAGTCCAAAGACAATACAAAGCATATAATTTTAAAGGGAATTTGGTGCTCAATCTAAATAAATAAGAACTATTAATCTATGAATAGAAGGAGCAATTGGACAATATGTATAATTGAATAATTGTATACTATACAAAATTAATAAAAAACGGGTTTTAAGGTGAAATATCAGCAGTAAACTAAATATCAATCAAATACTTTAAACAAGCAAATGTTTTTAAATATAAAAAATATATCCTGAAAGATATTTCAGTTTTTATAACAAAAATCCTTACTTTAGAGTTAAAAAAATGCAGGTAGATTTAAACGAAATGGCTAGATTCTGCTTTTGGTAGTGTATTGTTTAGCGAGCTGGACTGGACTAGGACGAGCTGGACACCCAAGCGGCACAGATTCGACTACTGGTACCGGCAGATATGGCTAAGGTTTTCTGCAGTTTTCATTAGTTGTGACACAAATGTCTGATCTTTGCTGTCCTATCTGTTAGGGGGTTGGGCCTGCGTAATGGTAATAATCACCCCTCCCTACCGCAGAAGGTTCACCGGTGATGAGTTGTAGCAATTTTATTATTAACTTCTTTCACAAATACTCCGATGCGTATCTGTAATCTGTCACCAGAAAATATTTTTAGAAATAGGTTTTTATGTATAAGCAAACTGTTGATGTTCTGTTGGTGAAGTTATTGTTTTATTTCAATAATAAAAGATTTTTATCCTATATTTTTGTACTAGGTGTGATGTGATATCAATAAAGCATTAATAACCGTTGATTTTTTACAGAAAGAACATAATACATTCAATTCAACAGTTTTCTACATTTAACGCTATTAAAGAATATTGCATTTAAAAGGAAAACAGCATATTATTAAATTAAAAACAACCTGACAGTCATAAAGCATAAAGCTAAAAGCTTCTAATTAAATCATGGATTCAGATACAAATAATAATATGTTGGGCGCCACCAAAGCTGAGGAGGTTTTTCATAAAACATGAATAAAATTTAGAAAAAGCGAAGGTTATCAGCCAAGGAACTAACCTCCTTATTAATTTTGAAGTTAATTTAATGCAAATCAAAATAGTTATACATTAATAAAAAAATAGCAAATTCAAAATATAAAACACATCAAAGAAGTTATACATTAATGAAAATTTGTAAATTCAAAATATAAAACCATCAAATTAAAATAATTATTGTTCCAAAAAATGAATAAAATTTCGGGATCCCAAACGATTAAATATTATCTAACAATACAATATTAATAAAATTAAATACCTTAACAGTTTTGCATCGTCCAAATTAGTGTTCATACCAAAATTCCTTTCACAAGTTGAAGGATTCGAACTCTTGACTATCAAAACACCTTAAAAGCTTTAAACAAAGCTAGAATAACAAACTGCTGGACGTAACGATGCGGGAAGAAGTCTTCTGGATTTTGAACTAAATGTTATTAACGAGATTCATCAAACTTCAGCACAACTGTTTTGCAATAACTGCCTTCGATATTAAATTCATTATTATTCTTCTAACAGGAACGGTACTCGAAATTACTTGAATGTTGCTCAAAATAATTGTTGAAATTATTATAATTCGCCAAGAACAATATAATGGTATGAAAATCCCCTTTATCCAACACCGTGAGTTATTAAGCCCATAACTATAGTGATTTTAGCAATTTAAAGTGACCTATAAGTCACTAGTGAGTTATAAACCATAAGTCACTCTTGCCATGGTGATCGCGTCACAGCCTTCCCATAAATTGAACTAATTTTTTCTCAAATAATTTGTCAAATAAAAATGTCACAACTGTCATCAGAAAAAGAATGCGTTTTAACGAAATTCTGACGGTGTTGGATAAAATTATGTATGGAACTCGTGTGTTATCGGTCCTAAGTCACTCTAAAAAACAAAGCCACTCGCACAAAGTGCTCGTGGCTTACCCGTTTTTTCTCGTGACTTATTTCCCTTGTAACACACATGTACCATAAATAACTATTTCTTAAACATGGGAATTAACACTGAGTTCTAATGACAAGTGTCCGGCAACTAAACCATTCTTCAATAAATGAAGAATCACCAAATAACTATATTTAAACGATACTGTAAAACTGTATTTTATTCGACCAACTCGAAAAACTAAACGGCACTTTAAATAGTTAATTTGTTATTTTATAATAGACAAATCGAACGGTACTAACAACATACTCAGACGGAAAATTACTAAGTTCACTTAACGGGATGTATGTTTGTAATTGTACCCCGCCGAGGCCGAGGCACGCTGCACAAAAACTTTAGCCGGACTATATGCAACTGTATTCTATAAAGATCGAAACTGAAGCCAAGTGTGTCTCGGGCCAGCAACTCAAGGCAAGTGTCTTCTCATTACCGCAACTTAGAAGCAAGTGTCGATTTTTCTAAAAGCTGCAGGTTGCATTATTATAGTTCGTAAGATGCAAATAGTATACCCAATCAGAAGAATGCCTGATCCCATGTTGACAAATGAGAGCATTTAGTCCACGTGGAGTCGATAAGGGGAATTTTTCTAGTTTTTTACTATTGGACTCTGGCCTTAAAGAACCAAACGCTACGCAGTTAGTATTTTCGCGGGCGAATAGTACATGCAGATGTTTGTAAAACTGCAGGCGCTTCAAGTTAAATGTTTTTTATACATAGCAAGCACGAAATTCGATAAAGGTGGCTTACGTTAAATTTATCACGAACCATATTCATTAGTTTTCCAGGATTTTTAACAAAGGAACTACATTAACCGATGTATGCGTGCATAAATAACATACAGAAAGAGATAATTTATAGGGTTGTTTATATCGAATGCTAACGCAAGTTTACACTTTAAAAAGAACGTAAATGTGCAGAACCGGACTTAAGATTTTTGTAAATATATCGACAAAATTATATTTATTCAGAACTTGTAAAAATATACCGTTACAAGATGGTTTTTTTTTCATTTTCCGCGTACAACTTTGTTGTCACATCACAAAACACACGTTTTGTGATTGTTATGAGCTGAAAGAAGAGAAAAATAATTGTAACTTTGTTTACCTTAAACCAAAGGGGGATGGGGGACCAAGACAAGCCTTAGGCTCTATAAAGTATGTTCCAATACATATGAAAGGAGTTAAAGAAATCTGTTTCAAAGCAAACAACCTTCCATATCATTTGCCATTCCTATGATATGGCGGGAATCCAACAATCATGTTACGGATTGCTATTTTTATCTTAATAATTATCTTAATAGGCTTAAATCGGCAAAATTAAATCATCATTTTATTTTGCCTGGTTTGCCCTCTGGTATCTGAGACTAGCGATTCAAACAGCAAATAAGCTTTAATTCTGATATTGTACGACCAGCTTCTTCTGAATTCCATCTCTTTACTCATAGGAATTGAATAAATAACATTATCTAGGCACAGACTAGAAAGTATTAAGAATTTTTTGTTTTCACAAACAACAAGATGTACTGTAATTAATAGACAACTTATCACAGACAATTCCAGGGACTAAGTAGCGCTTTTTTATTAATTTCTCTAAGCTTAGTTTGAAGGTATTGCTACATAACGGTTATATTTCTTGTATCGCTGATGGTCTATCCCTATGCAATGAGTTTAACTATACCTTTGTACACATCCTTATCCTGGTTACGCAATTAAGTCAGAAAGCTAGTCATTATATTGACAGTGTTAAATTGCTTTAAAGTATGCCACGATTACCATGACAGGTTCACATACTCATGTCGGCGCCACTATCCTAATGTCTATTTTGTGTAAAAATCAGGTATGCAAATTTTATGAAATTAGTAAAATGCACTAACTATTTATGAAATTAGTCTTTCGACTTGATTTAAAGCGAAAAACAAAGACAGCCATTTTTTGATTTTAAAGTTTCATAACAATATTCTAATGATATCTTTAAACTTAAACTGCATGTACCGAGTAATTACTAGAATGTACAGAATTTAGAATGTGTGCTAAGTGTAAGTGTATTTGTATATTTTTGTGTTAGATAATGAATTCCTACAACAAATTAAAAAATATATGATAGCGTATGTTTTATAAGTTTTATCTTTTTAGCCCGGATGTGCCGTTATATTAGGTCATTTGCATGAAATTTTG
Organism: Agrypnus murinus; assembly: GCA_929113105.1. Classification (NCBI taxonomy): domain Eukaryota; kingdom Metazoa; phylum Arthropoda; class Insecta; order Coleoptera; family Elateridae; genus Agrypnus; species Agrypnus murinus. The sequence goes on along the minus strand of OV816025.1, from coordinate 3,879,233 downwards.
GTTGCTATTTCATAAATCCGGAATGAACAATTAAGTACACATGCAAAATAGATATTATACAGAAAAACCAGTTTGTTTAAAAATGCGTGAAGCTACTCGTTTTTGATAAATTAGCATTAGAAATAGCGAAATACGTACATCAGTGTTAAGGCAATTGCGTATTATGAATCAAACAACGTAACAAATGGTAATGATATATACACAGTACGATTTTTAATTGCGTTAGTTTTAGTCGAAACAAATTTTAAACTACCAAATAGAATGAAAAATTCCAAATCACAGCTCCTGTAATGGATCATTCCGTGTTAGTGAAATGATAGATACTATGATTTTCTCTTCATTGTTTATGTCCTGCCTTGGAGATAATGACAACTTGAAACTACGATTTCTTCGCAACCATTATGAGGATTCTTATGGAGTGATATCCCATGATTAATTATAAAAATTTCTAATTGTACCGATTTTTTAAAATTTTAGTACACAGTTAATTTACAAGACGTTCTTCGAACCGTTCAAATTTTTTATTTACCATCTTCATTGAACTGTCAAGGCTACTTTCCCATTAAATTTTTTCTGTTCGAATAATAATTCGCTCCGATTGAAATCTATTTCATACAATACCATATTAACATAGTAGTTATTGAAGAATAAGCGCAATTTGCCCAGTTGAAGGCGATACAGAATATCTAAAAGAGTGTGGAAAAGACAATTTTTCAGGTTTGTAGATAACATTTTTTCTATAACTGTCAGATATATAAAGTCAATCGAGGTTAGTGTGATAAAGGGGCTAGTGTGATAACGGTATATAAATTCCAAAAATTCTATTACTAAACTAAAAAGGGGATTAACGCATTGAATTCAACAAATATAATAACTAGGAAACTACAATAACAAATTGTTTGAATAAAAGTAATCATAGTTAACATTATCTTTAATCTAATTTTGCATTTTACAACCAACCTTGCAAAATATTTAGTTACATTTTATGAAACTGAATATTTGACAACAAAAATTCATTTCCTTGTCACAAAGCAAAATAAGAAGTAAACACTGAAATTTTTGAACATTAAATTTGAATTTAGCTGATATGTAAAATCAGATGTTTAAGTGTGAAAAGTTCTAAAATGCTCTTAATTCGTTGTGCGCACGAAAGCAACTATATCCAACATTCCTCTGGCTAATTTAATTGTCTTCATATTTGTATATTTTGTTGTATAATAACCAGAATTGAATTAACTTAAAATTCAAAATTACACTTTAAAAAGTACGGAAATCATATAAATCAATCAGAATCTGTACACAATTTGAATTGGTTTGAATTTAACAGATTTTAAACCTCGAATACTAACCATCCCTTAGTTAGATTAGAAAAGTTCACTAGATACGGCAGAAAAATGTCGGAAGTCGGCCCTCATTAAAATTTGTTTGAATTCAACCACTATTTAAACTTCAAGACTATTTTAAAGGATCGCAACCAAATTAGATTAAAGGTCCTCAGGTAGTACATAACAGTTTAATTAACTTTTAACAATTATGAGTAGATTTACAAATTACAAAGCGCAGCACAATGTATATACAGTCTATTTTTTGTAAACGATAATATAGGAAATCCAATGGAATTTTATCATTTTCCTCCTAAATTTGTATCCTTGCAAATGTAAGTAGAAATCCTGGTATCAATCGAAAGTAGAATTCATTTTACGTCAAAAACATATTAAACTTTATGAAGAAAACCAAAAACTATTTAGAAAAATACTTAAAAAACTTATCGATTTACTGCTTTTGGTAATAAGCTATAAAAAAAAAGCTGAAAGCTGTACTCCGATTGGTGTAGCGGTTAACGCTTCAGATTCCTAATCAGAAATCTCCGGTTCAAACCCCATCCTCGTGTACTTTTTTTTAAATTGTATTGCTTATTATTTATTATTTTTAGAACATTATTACAATTACCATTAGTTTTTTTATTATTAGATATTTTTGCTACGGGGGTTTAATGTTACCTTTTGTATAATTTTAACTACCTATCAGAAAAGCAAATGCAAAAAGGGCATAACACTAATAATCGTTGTAATAAAGTTCTAAAAATAATAATTAGTAAGCAATACAAATAAAAAAAAAGTATACGAAGATAGGGTTTGAACCCGCGATTTCTGATTAGGAATCTGAAGCGTTAAGCGCTGCACCAATCGGCGTCCAGCTTTCAGCTTTTTTTTATAGCTTATTACCAAAAGCAGTAAATTAATAAGCTTTTTAAGTATTTTTCTAAATAGATTTTGGTTTTCTTCATAAAGTTTATTATGTTTTTGACGTAAAATGAATTCTTCTTTCGATTGATGCCAAAGTTTCTGCTTACGTTTGCAAGGGTACAAACTTAGAAGGAAAATGATAAAATTCCATTAGATTTCCTATATTATCGTTTACAAAAACACACTATATATCCGAACAGTACGGTAATTGTCAGCGGAATCCTTATAACTCACTTAATTTGAATTGGTTTAAACTTAACAAATCTCTAAACTTCACAGTTTAACCATTTCCACAAAATTGACTTAAATGGGATGCAAGACTGCACCATAACGGTGTCTCTAGCTCTGGCGGCCTCTGATCACGTTTTTCTTACCAGCCTCTTGAATCCCTAGCATTCTTAATTTCGCAAGAAAAGAAATAAACCCCCTTTACCGTGAATTGAACAAAAAAAGTGTTCTTAGAATTTAGAATAATTAGAATTTTAGAATGGTTCTTAGAACATAAAATATGTTTGCTCTCAATAAAAAAACATTCTTTTCTCAGGCTGTCAAAAATTTTATTACAACGGTAACTGGGACGGAATGCATCGTTTGTTGTGAAATGAGATCATAAATAAATTCAAAAACCAGCGTAATTTAAAATTTATTATAAACGGCAACGAATAAATTTTAAATATTTTAATAGAAGGTTTGTAGTAAGTTTATTATAAAACCTGATATATAAATTTGAGATATTATAATACAGGGTTTTATTATATATAGGTATAGTATAGTTTAGGTAACGAAAAATGAATTCGAAAAATTATAGTAGGAGGTTTGTTTAATCAATCCCAAACATTTTAAATTTATCAGCCAAGAAAGACTGTTACAATCTTTCTGTTATAAACTATTTTTTACTTGCTCTTAAGTTTGGAACTCTTCTTATGTGTACTTCTCTTGGTACACAACATAACTGCCATTAAAACGAAATACGTAAATCGCGTGTAAATAAACAAACTGCTCAATTTTGCTAAAATTCTTTACGATTAATTTCTCTATTACTGAATACAAATACAAATTAATAGAAACACAATTAACATCAATTAAAATACGTAAACAAAAATGGAGTTTAATTAAAAATATTACATTATAAATGATCAAATTGTTTACATCTAGATCGTACACATTTAATCATATTACACTGAGAAAAAGGTTTATTTCCAAATACAAAATATATTTACAACTGAGAGTTCTTTAATTAAAGCTAACAAATGGTTTTTAGTTTAATATTGCTGTTTTTAAAAGAACGAAACAAGTTATTTTGCTTCAAGTTGGTACTTTATTTGAGTATAATTTATTTCAGTATTGTAAATATTTTTTGACTTAACGCTATCAGTTTAGTTGACCAGCTCTTTATTTAAATAAAATGAATTATTATAATGGGACTGATTTAATATGAAAATTGCAACAAATGTTTGGTAAAGTTCTCAGAACTAAATTATGAATTGCTGATATTCTCTCTTTATTTACTGCAAGCTTGCGTTGCGTGCAGAATATAAAATATTTATTTAAATGAATTGCAGTTAATTTAGTTTTACGATCTCTTTGTTCATAAAATGTACGTTAAGATGACGCGGCAAAAAGATTGCATCACAACATTTCGATCATCACCAAGTTTGGAAGTTCTATTACACGGGTTGCAGTTATAGTTAATTGTGATTACTGATTATAAGTGTTTCCTATTTTAATGAGTGACCAAAAAAGTTAAAATTTTTTTAATCTTAAGTGGAACTGGAAAGAACAGCTGATTTATTATTTTAAAGGTAAGAAAAACTAGATTGATTAGTGCAATATTTAAGTAAATCATTGTGCAATTCTTATTAGAATACCAGTAACTAATCAAAGTACTAACTATATATTAAATAATTTTTAAATAGTTTTATATTACACTGAAAGAAGGAAATTGTTAAATCAAAGAATAAACCAGCATATTCTAAACTTTAAATATATGCATGTGTGCGAAATAAAATGTTAATTATGGTTTGTTATTAGTTCAACAATCTGCATCTTTCGTTTAAAGATTTAAACTGCTTTAACATTCGTTTTAAACAAAATTAACATTGTTGATCTTATATTAAACAATTTCGAATGTTGTGAGAAATGCTTTTACCTATTCGCTTTAAGTTTTAGAAAATATAAATATCAAACAAAACAATTATATTTAATTATCATTAAAACTTCATTCAAAGCAACATTGGTAATCAGCTTAACAGTCTTTTTGTTGAGTCAACAATAAATAATTTTTGAACAAGAAATTTTTGAATCAACATTTTCATTTCTCTCAGTGTATAAATTTATCATGTTTGTTTAAATATTAAGAGTTTGCAGATTCGCGAATATTGATGAAATTATCACTTATACGAGTATCATCGTTGGTTCCACCGGCACCAGGAGAAAATGCAGTTCAAGCCAAGCAAGGTAACAGCAATTTTGGAAACCTACCACTCATGAGGCAAAAGAAGGCATTATTTTACATGTGAAGGTATATTGCATTAAATCATAAAGTAATAAGTATGTCAACAATAAATAATTTTTGAACAAGAAATTTTTGAAGAATCAAAATTTTCATTTCTCTCAGTGTATACATTTATCATGTTTGTTTAAATATTAAGAGTTTGCAGATTCGCGAATAGTGATGAAATTATCACTTATACGAGTATCATCGTTGGTTCCACCGGCACCAGGAGAAAATGCTGTTCAAGCCAAGCAAGGTAACAGAAATCTTGGAATCCTACCACTCATGAAGCAAAAGTGGGGATTATTTTACACGTGAAGGTACAAATTATTGCATTAAATCAAAAAGTAATAAGTATCTTATTCATTATTTTTGTTACAGAATCCTGGTGCACTAGAAGAATGTGTAAACATAAAGAAGACTAAAATAAAATGACCAAGTTTGGATTGACCTTTCATAAATTCATTATATGTTTGTAGTAGTGAGTCGTTCAATAACAGACATTCAAAAGGTTTATGTTGCCTATTTCAATAATACTTGATAAATATTATGTTGATGTTTCATTTATTAAATGATTTTCATTAATTATTGGCTAATTTCACGCCAAATCACCTAGAGCCATTTGCTTCAAGTCTTAGATTTTTTCAAATTTTTTTCTTGTATAGACACATAAATTATGAAATGACATTAAATTAATTTTTTCAGATTTCTTGTATGAAAACGGCCGAAGATTTTTGAAAATTTCGATATCTCTGCAAATACTGCTATCCTACACTGCGCATCATCTGACTTATTGTCATTACTCTGTTTTTTCCCAGTTATCTGGCTCATCCAGGTGTCAGATTAAAAGCTAGTTTTTAGATCTTTCAGATTATATCAAGAAACGTTCAAAGACATTGCACAGTAGAAAAGCAAATTTTAGTGTTTTACAAATTTTGACATTGCTCCTGTGAATATCACACCTTTGAATCTTGTTTTATAGAATTACCTTAGCATATACGTGGCTTGGTTAAAAAATAAAAAGGGTGTTCTTTGTAGTTTTAAAAAAATTATTTTTGAAAAAATTGTTCTCAGAGCCTCCTCTTTTTCTACCGTTCAATGTCTGTTGCACGTTTCTTGATATACTCTGAAAGATACAAAAACTAGTTTTAATCTGATACCTGAATTAGCCAGATAACAAAAAATAAGCGAGTTATGACAATTTTAGCCAGATGATGCAAAGTGTGGTCAGTGTGGGATAGCAGTATTTTCACCCAAAAAATTAGTTTAATGTCATTTCATAATTCGAGGGCAGCTGATCAGAGGGCAATTGTGATTTTTTGTTTTGTAAGACATTAATCTGGCCATACAAAACATTCGCCTGTTTTGAGAGACAAAAGATCAAAAATTTGGTGATACGCCACTCTAATCTGATGCCCTCGAATGTATCTATGCAAGGAAAAAATGTGAACAAAATCTGAGATATCGAAGCACGGTCATGTTTTAAAATTAGGTGATTTGGCATGAAATTAGCCTATTACTAATGTAGAAAAATGTTTTGTATCTGTAAATTTGAAATAAAAAACATTAAAGGTAAATCAGATGTTTTATTGTCTAAAAAGAATGGTGAAGTTTTGTGAACAAAACATGATTTCATTTAATTTTTATAAATAATTAAAAGAAGTAACAATCAATTCTATTAACAATTTGATTTAGTTGTGACATGCATACTTTAATTATGAATATTTTGCTTGCCTTGAGGTAAATAATAATTTAATTTCTTTTAAACTAGCCAACCTTGCAATAAAATTTTCATTAATGTAAAAGAACAAAAAATTTGGTTGTTACAAATAATCTCGAATTATGAAGAAATAATCCGAAGAATGAAACAATTCTGAAGCATACTTACGGGAAGACGGCCTACATTTCCTACAACCTAAGATTTAGTTGATCTAAATAATTAGTTCTATGTTACAACTATTTTACTTATGTTATGGCAAATAAGCCATAGGTTGTAGGAATTATATTTAGTTCTGTGAAACAAACAATATATTTGACTTAACTTTCCGCCTTGTTTCTTTAGAAACACTTTTATTTCAGTTACATAATTCTTGACTCTACTAAATTATTGCTTAATTGTAATATCGAACTTAAGCCTTTGGTTCATATAACTGTATCTTTGTTTCGCCGTATTCAACTTTAGTATTTGTTTACCTCAAATAAATTTTAGTTACATCTAATAAACCTTTTTCTCAGTGTAGTAATTAATAATAAAGAAATCCTCGCAATAAGGATAAATTTAAGGAAAAATTTCAAGAAAATTAGTAACCACATAAGAATAATCTAATAAACGTTAACGTGTAATAAACAAGATAATAACACTAAAAGTTATTTTGTTTATGTAATTTTCTAGCACATTGATGAGGATTTCCCAAATTAATATTAAAACAAAAACAAAGATTATTGAAATCATGTTTTACATCAGAGGTTCCTATACTACGAAAAACTGTTTACGTTTTGCAAATAATTAAATTACAGATTGGTGTTCTTTAATACTTATTATCAAGGGCAACCACATGGTTGCTGAATGGGTAGTTAAGCGCACAATTTCGTGTAGTCGCATGTATACCTAACCGTACCGTAACCTACCGTAATTTTATACCTATACATTCTACTACACGAAATTGTGCAATTAACTACCCATTCAGCACCCAGTTGGTTGGGCTTGCTTATTATTAAATAGCTTTGCCGTATAATGATACTTTAATTAGTGTTATTTTCTTTTAAAATCAAAAAGAATCTAGTTGATTAAATGGATAATTAGCATAATAATAGTGAATATTACAATAAGTTTGTTTTTGCAAATGTTTGTGCAATAAAAAACAAAGGTTTATAAATTATCTTGGTGTAAGTGCTGGTCAAAAGCAAAGAAACCTCTAGATAGGTACCGCAAGAATATAATTTGAAGTATTGAGTAATTTCATATCCAGCAGGGTGCTTCATTTGTAACAAAAAAGTTAATATGAGCTACTGAAAGATAAACAACTTGGCAACACCGCAGATATATAAATTTGAGATGTATCTCGTTTGAAAATACGTGCTAGCTTTAGCCTAGTGATATAAGCGTTGAGTGAAGACAACGATATAAGGGTTTCCATATTCTCGACTCTCAGTATATGTACGTAACTATTTTATGACTTATAGTAATAAGTTATAACACATTTTTTCATCCTTTTCCTGCAAAATGATTTATGATTCATATAACTGTTTGCTGCAAATTATTAATTGTATAATTCTATTATTGTAAATAATTCAAAATAAAAAAATAATATTTTATTTTAGAAATAGGAATACTAAAGATAACTAAACTTTAGTATTAGGGGAATTAGATAAAAACTTTTATAAAATTTATTGGAATATAGTATTCGGATTTTGAGGAACACTATTTTCATTATATCGATTACAACGTTATTAAAACAATGAGCTGGCTTTCGTCTGTTTGATCGTTACGTCAGCTTTTTCCAATCAACCAAAATAATAAGAAAAAACAATTTTTTGTATTCTTTCTCGTTTATTAATTAATACAACTAAAAGGTGATTAACATTTTTTTGTTTTATCTTATTGCTTTTAGAAAGAGTAATTCTATTTACTATTGATATATATTTTGGATAAGAATAAAAACCTGCCTGTTTATAGAGTTTCGAATATTCAATTTTTGTTTAATATGTTCATATTCTAAGTTGGTCTTATTTTTTAATGGGTCCTTTTGATTATATTTGTGGCTCTTGTGACATTTCTGCCTGTATTGATACTTTTTTTGTTTGTGTTTCTTCTAATGTTCCTACAGCTGTCTCCGCTTGCATATGTACTGATGCTTCTTTTGGTTTTCTTCTTCTGGGTTTCTGCCTTCGTTTCCGAAAAATCATCGATGTGCTATTTTGTTTGTTTCTCACCTCGCATCTCTACCAATGTCCCTATTAAGAGCGTATAGTACCCTATCCAAAAACGCTCGAAAACTGGATATCGAAGAAAACGCGTAACAGCCTTATTTTGATACTTAGAGAGGTCTAGTTTTCACTGTTGCTTAGAAAAAAGATAAAACTACGTTTTTTATATTGTAGTTTACTAAAATTAAAGATTTAGAGACACATATATACAACATTATTTAGGGTCATCAAAGACACAAGGGAGTCAATTATTTACGGTAATGTCATTGGACAGGATGAATCTCAGTGGGAGGTTGTCCTTGTGGAGATTTATCCACTTTCCAGTGGGTTTTCAAGCATTTGAGACCTTTTGGGTATTCATTTAGAGCTGCAGATAGTTCATCAAAATCTTCAGCGTGGAACAATTGGCTGCTGAACGAATGGTCAGCCCATTACGCAGCCTGCTCCAGGTTTCAGGAATCAGAATAAACGCAAGAAGGACTAGAATGGCACGTGAGTTCCAGCGTGCATTGCTAATGTTTGGGATCTTTTGAAACTTCACGAAAGGGATCTCATTCTTCTCAGTGAAGTGACAGAAGACCCGCGTGAGGTGGTAGAGAAACTTCATGTCGTCTCTCCAGCCGCTTGTTTCCTTGATCTCAGTTTTACCGTTGCTGAAGGCTGCTTTCAATTTATCATAATTGCTCATCAAATCCTGCACAAAGAAGTACTCGACGTCTGGTGATTTAGTCTACCCATAGAGCTCATCGTTCATGACAACGCGAAGAATGCGATCCAGTACATGGTGCTTGCAACTGATGAACTTGGGTTTGGGGTGACCTTTCTCTTCGAACATTTGCTGCAGCCGATCAACAACGCATGTCTTCTTGTCGGCATTCACGCTTGTTGTGTCGGTAACAATCATCACAATTGATCCCCACAGGTTGAACTACTCTAACACACCCTAGAGTCCTTCTGCGGTTGTTGCAGCTTTTCCATCAATTTGAGCGCAGTCACCTTAATTTCTTTTGCTTCATTCTTGAGGACCACGGACTGATATTCAAAGCCCTCAATTTGTTTGCCGTCAAAGTGTATGTTCTACTTCTGCAGATAAAGCGTGCTCACCAAGTGGTTCTTCAACTGAGCAGCTCTCGTGTAGGTAGCCTTGTGGATTACTGACTGACATGGGGTTGGAATTTCAAAGCCCTCACCAGAAAGCTGGCGGCACACTTTTGCTGCTCCGTGGGACGACATATTTGAGCTTGTAACAAGGCGTCTTGCAACGCCTGTTAGGTTATGCTTCCTTGTGCTCGTTAATGCTACATTCCCATCCCGATGAGTCCGTGCTACTTTCGGAACAATCAGGTGGCGCTGAGCTGGTCAGTATGGACACAGTCGCTTCCATTGCCTTCTTTCGCTTGGATGGGTGGCTGGTCTTGGCACTAGCAGGTTTGCTAGTGGAAATTCTAAACTCAAGAAATTCGTAGAATACGCGTAGTAGTGCGAATATCATATGGCAAATGTAGATATACTTTTTAAATGAATAATCAGAAAGGATTGATGTAGGATTACCGTTAATGAGATTTTAAAAGTAATAAGCGGTAATGACAAGAACGTCTAAATAATAATCACAAAGTTGCTGAATTTTAAAATCATGTAGAAGTTGTTCTGTTATTATTCTTTTTAATCACTTATAAGCTGAATTTTTCAGCTTCTGCAACTTATGTTATGTTTATTTATTTATAGCGTTTCATTTATAATCAGACAAAATTGTATTTTTATTATGAATAAACATTATATTATTATTATATTAATCTATATAACAAACCATTTAGATTTTTCTTTTCTTTGGAAATTCACTGAAAGTGAAACTATACTTTTTAGTACGTATCATAGCAAGGTTGTTCTACATTTTGTATGGCACGCTGTATTTGGCTGTTCCTCCACTGGGTATGAGCTTACTCACTTTTTTTAGAAGTAGTGGGACTGAATTGCACACGCCTTCGAAGTATTTAAAATTTACCTCACCCTTTACCGTTGCCTCGCAGGTGTTTCTATTCGTCAGGGTACTATACGCTCTTAATACTTTTACCAGTGTCTTACCTAACAACACTTCTGGCAATACCATCGATAACCCGTTTGCTAGTGAGTGCTAATTCTTTTGCTTTTGCCTATTAGTTTTCTTGTTGTTCCTGTAGTTTTTTTGTTGTTTTTCTTGTCCTTGTCGCTTTTCTTTTCGAAACATTTTCAAGCAACAAAAACCATTGTCAGCAAAACGCGGACTGTTTAAATTGATAAAAATGTTTATAGGATAATAAATCTGTAATATATTTTTAAATTTTATAAATATTTGTTTTTATATTATAACGCATTGAATGCCAAATTCTTTGTATTAGAAAAATTTTGTATTGAAGCAATAATAATTCTTAAAGCACTAAAATATTGTGTTCTATAAAAATTAAATGAAGTATTTTGTTTATTAATTTATTTATTTTAAATGACTAAACGTATAATAAATACTGTGAAACTTTTTACTAATCTTTATTTATTTCATGATTTCAATAATTTGATAAAATCCACTCTAGCTTTATTTCAAAATTATTTTATTCATGAAACTATAAATTATAAGGACTATAAGTTAAAGATATTTTAATTGTTAATATTTATTAATTGTCCATTATCTTTATAAAAAATGACTATGTCGGGTTGTAAATGAAGGTTCTCTCTCTACAATCCCTTGTATCCGAATTCTTACCGCCAAACCTAGACATAGCTTGGACATACCTTTTTTACAACAGAATTATGTTTTATCTTCGACCAGATAAGTAATGACATATCTGTTTTTGGTATTATATTTTGGTATATTATATTATATTTATTTGGTATGGGTAATTTCTATATGTAATGCAAGTTTTATATTTCCTAATTTATAATGTATTAAGAATTTAATTACTTTTATTTTTTATAATTATGTTAAACTGTCTTGGTTTTAATAATGCAATCTTATTTTATTTTAGCTAAATCTTCAATTATTTTTTTTATACATTTATCCTTTTCTGCTGTTCAATTGTAGAATTAACTAAATTACAGCACGAAATATTTTCAGAACTATATTTATTTTTTATAAAATATCGAAACCATATAATAAACAAAATTATATTATTTAATGTTGCATTATTTGTATACAATTTTTATCAATTTTTACGGCCACTTATAAAACCCCAACATATATTTTCTATAATTTGTTAATAACAACCGTTTATTCATTAGTTATCAGGTACAACTAACACTACCTTTTATATTACTGTAACGTTCTTTTTCAAATAATAACACAAGTGCTGTTTAAATCGTCTATTCACAAACAAATATTTATTTCTATACACTAATACACTATAAATTAACGCTATGATTATAAACCATTAAAAACTATTATTTACAGACTATGAATTTCTAATACAACATTTATATTCACTATTTATTTTGTAATACACAGTTAATGACTTGCTGTTGACTGCCTCCCTTTTATTCGCGAGTCGCTTTTATACCCTCCTACAATCGTACTAGAAGCCGGTAGAAACTACCATGTATTTCTGGAAGGTGCTAGATAAACAGTGCCTCGTTTACATTGTTGGTGCTATGCGTCATTCTCTCGAATGCCGCAGAATACTCCATCCGCTGCTCGAGAAGGGGTTCTTTCTTTTTCTCTCTTGTTACACTGCCCCCCTCTTCAAGTCTGTTCTGTCCCAGAACAGGTTTTATGATCTGGTTCCTGTAGAACGGGTCATGACGATATCGACAGTCTTCACCTCGACTACACGTTCCATTACGGTAGAAGTAGCAGTCTACACTCTTCGTTGGCCTTGATGCGGGCTGTGGGTCAAAACTGCAGACGAAGATCTTGACGTCCGTACCTCTAACGATAACTTCCAGCATGTTTCTAACGATTCTCCAATCCAGCTGGTCCCGCCCACAGCCGAGTTTGGGAACTGCCAATTTGTTAATTCCCCTGGTAAGCAACTCGATTCTCAAATTCCATAGTGCCCTCCACAAGTCGGCGTAACTCGGTTTCTGGTAGTAAAACTGCTTGGTTACTAAGTAGTAAATGGATCGGTCATGATCAGTCAAGCGTAAGGATTTACCAACAGAGGGATTTTGTTCTCGAAGTTCATTCAGCCGTCCAAATTTATTTCTAAACACCACTGCGATCCCCCTGGACATACGAAGATCCTCGGAGACACAGTGGGCAATGGAATAATCACCAGGGACCCGGAAGAGATCTTGTTGCATCTCAGTCGTGACTCCGAATCGCGCTTTTCTAGTTCCAGAAAACGCAGCCATAAATTCTCTAAAGGTTGGCTGATCATCTCCAGGCCTTACGGTATTGATAGCCACCTCAGCCTCATCTTCCGGAACTGCGTCATTATTTCCCTCATAGTGCGCCAGACGATTGGAGTGTACCACCTTTGGTTTCCCTCTTGGCAATTTCTGGATGCGATAAATCAAGTCATTTATTCGTTTCTTCACCTGGTATGGACCCTCCCAATTTCGCTGTAACTTTGGAGAATAGCCACGACGCCTTTGCGGGTTGTATAACCAGACAAGCTCTCCAGGTTGAAACCCTCCTTCTTGGGCTCTCACATCGTACGTAGCCTTCATCCGGTCACTCGCGATTCGACTATTATTTCGGGTTCGGTCGTGAATATCCTCCAACTTCTTCTTTAAGTTGATGACATAATCATTCCCGGCTACCTCCTGCTCTATAGGTGGAGACCCAAATTCCAGATCACACGGTAACCGTAACTCGCGTCCAAACATCACAGACGCTGGTGACTGACCGGTTGTTTCGTGGACCGATGCACGATAAGCCATCAGAAACAGTTGCAGGTATTGGTCCCAGTCTCGTTGATGATCGGAGACGACCTTGGCCAAATATTTGCCCATTGTTCGATTCATGCGTTCTACCATTCCATCGGACTGCGGATGTAACGGTGTGGTCCGAGTCTTGCGAATGCCCAACAATCGACAGACTTCTCCAAAGAGTACAGACTCGAAATTGCGGCCTTGATCCGAATGCAGCTCCATGGGCACTCCGAAGCGACTGAAAAACTCTTTGACTAGTACGTCAGCAACAGTCGCAGCTTCCTGGTTTGGTAGGGCATATGCTTCTGGCCATTTGGTAAAATAGTCCATTGCCACTAAGATGTATTTATTCCCATCGTCAGTTTCGGGAAATGGTCCGGCAATGTCTATAGCTATTCTCTCCAGAGGACTACCCACATTGTACTGCCTCATAGGTGCTCTTCGTTTCCCCAAGGGTCCGTTGCCAGTGGCACATAGTTCACATTTCCGGCACCACTCCTTCACGTCTTCTTTACAGTTGACCCAATAAAAACGCTCCTTAACTTTCTCCAAGGTCTTTTTCACACCGAAGTGTCCTCCGGAGGCACCGTCATGGAGATGTCGCAATACTGTAGCCACTCGGCTTCTTGGAACCACGAACTGAGACCTAATGGTGGTGCCATCTTCACTCTCCAGTACTCGCTTCAGGAGATCGTCTTCCACCTTCAAGGACTCCCATTGGGCCCAATATGCTTTGAGCGTTCTGTTAAAAGGGCTGACGGCCTCCCAGGCAGGCCTTTCTCCCACACGCTTCCATTCCAGTACCATTTTTAGTTCGGGATCAGCCTCCTGCTGTCGTTGCAATTCTTCCGGCAACCAATTGTCGTTGACGATGGTAGTCCTTAATACTTGGCAAACCCTCTCTTCCAAACGAGAGCAATGACGGCAATCCGTTGGACAGGGTCTTCTTGAAAGAGCATCGGCATTTCGATGACTAGTGCCCGCTCGATGTTCGGTGTCAAAGTCGTATCCTTGTAATCGTTCGATCCACCTTGCGACCTGGCCTTCAGGATTACGGAATTGTAGAAGCCATTTCAACGCTGCATGGTCCGTCCTCAATAAAAACTTCCGTCCGTACAAGTATTTGTAAAAGTGCTCAACGGACTTCACGACGGCCAATAGTTCTTTTCTGGTCACACAATAATTCTTTTCGGCTTTAGACAAAACCTTACTAAAATAGCCGATGACCTTTTCTTGTCCATCCTGTATCTGAGAAAGTACACCCCCAATGGCCAGATTACTTGCATCTGTGTCAAGTATGAATTTCCCTTCTGTCCGTGGATAGCTCAATATTGGTGCGGTTGTCAGGGCACGCTTCAGCTGTTGGAAAGCTGTTTCACACTCTCCGCTCCAAACATACTCGCGCCCATCTTCAGTTAACCTTGTCAGAGGTTTCGCTATATTGGCAAACCCAGGAACGAAACGCCTGTAGTAGGTACATAACCCAAGAAAACTACGAACTTGGTGTTTATCTTTCGGTGTTGGCCACTCTTGAACTGCACGAATCTTATCGGGGTCGGCTGCCACTCCATTTTGTGATACGACGTGCCCGAGATATTTCACTTCCTTTCTGAATATGTGGCACTTTTTCGGACTCAGTTTCAGATTGGCTCCACGTAGTCTTCGGAACACTTCCTCTAGATTTTTCAAATGTTCGTTGAATGATTTTCCGACTACAATCACATCATCTAGGTATACCAGGCAGGTCTTCCACGACAACCCTCTCAGGATGGTCTCCATTAGACGCTCAAAGGTGGCCGGAGCGTTACATAGACCGAAAGGCATAACTGTAAACTGCCATAGTCCGGAACCAATAGTGAACGCGGTCTTCTCCCGGTCTTCAGGTTCCATTTCAACTTGCCAGTAACCACTCTTCAAGTCCAAAGTCGAAAACCATCGTGAACCAGACAGGGTATCTAACGTGTCGTCGATGCGTGGTAAGGGATAGCTGTCTTTCTTGGTCACGTCATTAAGCTGCCGATAGTCCACACAAAATCTCGTTGACCCGTCCTTCTTACTGACCAGGACCACCGGTGATGCCCATGGACTGCTGGATGGCTCGATGACCCCTTGTTCTTCCATATCAGTAATAATCTTTTCGGCTTCTGCTCGCCTTGCTAGAGGTAGACGCCTCGGCTGCTGACGGACAGGCATAGAGTTGCCTGTATTGATTTTATGTTTTACTATATTTGTTCGTCCCTTCTGGCTATCGTCAAGAGCGAAGATATCTTGGTATCGGTGAACCAAACCCTGTACCTCTTTCACTTCTGTTCTGTTAAGGTCTTCGCACGAACTAGTAACCATGCCCACTAATTTTCCACCATGGTCTTTGGGCGCTGGTTTTGGAACATCAGCCATACACCTGGCTACTCGGAATACTGGCACACACTGTCCCACAAGGGTACTCTTCTTCAATGTCACCGGATCCACATTAACGTTCATAATTCTCACCGGTACTCTCTTTCCAACCTTGATCAGCGCTTTTCCCACCAGTATGCCACTATGGATCTTCTTATCACAAACAGGCTCCATCATTCGCACACACCCTACCCGAAGATCTCCATCCAAACCCGCCTCGACAACCATCTCGCTTTGACCCGGCAATATCACATCTTCAGTCAACAAAACCCTTACAACCGGATCTTCTCGTGGGTGCAAAGGAAGTTCTTCGTTACCGACCTTCAAAACACCCTCTTTCAAATCCAACGTAAAACCAAATTTTCTCAGGAGGTCCATTCCCAAGATGAAGTCATCAGTGATATCGGCTACCAGCACCTCATGATCACATTCTTCACTCCCAATGCCAATCTTCATCTTCACCACTCCGCGTGTTGGTATCACTTCACCTGTTGCTGTACGGAGTTGAGTAGTTGTCGGTAACAATTTAATACTTGATTGTAGAACATCAGGGCGTACGATGGATTTTGTCGCCCCCGTATCAATAAGTAGTGGAACGGTTCGGTTAGCAATCTTTCCATCTACAAACAAACTGCCATTACTATTCTTTGATGTTACGGCATGGATCGTGATCTCCGGGGCATCTTCACTCGCAGTCAACGTTCGCCCCCTCTTGCCAACCCTTTTTAACTTTTCCGACGGTTGTACTTTTCTTATTTTGGGACAACGGCGTTCTACATGTCCTTGTTCGCCGCAGTTCCAACAACGAGGCCCTCGAACTTCTTGATGATTCTTCTTACGGCTTTCTTCCTTCCGAAGAACTCTCAGTACTAACTCCTCTAGGTGATCTTTAGAACCTTCTTCTTCCTCCACAACGGCCCGAACACGCCCGTGACCTCGGGACGCTTGCTTTGCAGCTTCAAATTCTAAGGCGTGAGCAAGCGCATCATCAGTTGTTCTTGGTCGTGCTAGCCTCAATGATTGTTGTGTTTCCCCGTCTCTTAACCCATCAATGAAGGTCTGCACAGCGAGCTGTCCCAGAAATGAATCGGGTGCCGTAGGGTACGCCAATCGGACAAGCCGCGCAACATCGGCTTCAAACTCCTGCAGGCTTTCTCCATTCTTCTGGATACGATTCTTCACTTGCGCGTGATACACTTGTTGAAGATGCGCGTCTCCATATCTCATCTCCAATCTAGACACTAACAATTGATAATCAGTTTCCTGTCCTACTGGGATTGTTTGCAGGACGTTCAACGCGTCTCCACGCAAAGCCACAGTTAAAGAAACGGCCTTTTCCTTGCCTGTCCATCCGTTGGCCCCAGCGGCCGCCTCAAATTGTTTGTAGTAGGTGGACCAAGGTATCTTTCCATCGAACGTGGGTGGTTTTACTTTTATCCCTACGGCAGGAACCTTTTCTTCTTTAAATTGTTTCTTTACTTCATTAAACGGCCACTCAGAAGTTGAGGGAAACCGTAGTTGCCTCATTCTATCTTCCAGCATTTCGATCATATCGTCTTTCTTAGTTGTTGGTGGTAATTGCATTTGGGCTATTTTCTCTTCTACCATCTTTATTACCCTATCTTGTTCCGCCAATCTACCTTCCAATAGTCCTAACGCACTGGCATTCTCCAAAAATTCTTCGAAAACTTTATCTTCCAACGCTTTGACATTTTCCAACAATTCTCCTTTCATCATTTTAACATTTTCTTCCAGTGCTTTAGTATTTTCAAGTAATTCTTGTTTAAGCATTCTAACATTTTCTTCGGACTTTCTAGAATTCTCTTCGGACTTTTGCAGTAATTCTTCTTTTAACATTCTGGAATTCTCTTCAGACTTTCTAAAATTCTCTTCGGACTTTTGCAGTAATTCTTCTTTTAAAATTCTAGAATTCTCTTCGGACTTTCTAGAATTTTCTTCGGCTTTTCTAGAACTTTCTTCCATTTTACTTAACAACAAACTAGTATCAATTGCGGGTCCAGGTATTTCGAAGCGGTAATTTTCAGGATCTTCCTTCTGTTCTAAAAGCCATTCTCTTAGCCGATTTATCAAAACTTCTTTCTTTCCATTACTATCCAAGTCCCTCTCGTCCAACTCCCGCTTCAAATCTATTACTAAGAGATCCTTTAATAGTTTCATCACCATTTTAATTGTTTGTTGAAATTATGTTTTAACACCAAAAATTTTATTCTCACAGCACTTTAATTAATTATTACGCGATTTTATTTATTTTAAAACACCACACCTGACATCACTGTAACGTTCTTTTTCAAATAATAACACAAGTGCTGTTTAAATCGTCTATTCACAAACAAATATTTATTTCTATACACTAATACACTATAAATTAACGCTATGATTATAAACCATTAAAAACTATTATTTACAGACTATGAATTTCTAATACAACATTTATATTCACTATTTATTTTGTAATACACAGTTAATGACTTGCTGTTGACTGCCTCCCTTTTATTCGCGAGTCGCTTTTATACCCTCCTACAATCGTACTAGAAGCCGGTAGAAACTACCATGTATTTCTGGAAGGTGCTAGATAAACAGTGCCTCGTTTACATTGTTGGTGCTATGCGTCATTCTCTCGAATGCCGCAGAATACTCCATCCGCTGCTCGAGAAGGGGTTCTTTCTTTTTCTCTCTTGTTACATTACGCTATAATTGTATCTATTATTGTGGAAACACACTCATTATCTTTATTATAAACACCCTCTATGTTTTATCATTCATTTTTCAATCTTGTGTTGCCACACTTCATATTCATATTCAAATTCATACTTCTGTTTATTAATTTCCTTCTTCAGCACGCCTTACTAATCTAATCTAACTTTTTACCCTTTTAATTAAATTACTGCATTTTTATCCTTGTTACTGTACATTGCGGTTTCATTTTTCTACAATATCTAATTTCATACTAGTGTTATATTATGCAAAAATATTATTTTATGTAAAAATGAATAATCATGTTTTAAATTATATTTTCCGTCTGCTTTTGAAAACTATTTTTAAAAGAATTAATTATTTTTGTAGAGGTCTTTTTATGAAATTTATTTAACATACCTACCTATGTATTTATATGCACATCAACACAAACGAAAACTCCTAAACAAAAATAATCACAATACACTCAACTAGTTACTAACTTAGCTTTTTGGATTTAGCAAAAAATATCCACAAAATATTGTAACAAGAGAGAAAAAGAAAGAACCCCTTCTCGAACAACAAATTGAATATTCTACGGCATTCGAGAAGAATGACGCATAGCACCAACAATGTAAACGAGGCACTGTTTATCTAGCACCTTCCAGAAATACATGGTAGTTTCTACCGGCTTCTAGTACGATTGTAGGAAGGTATAAAAGCGACTTCGCGGATAAAAGGGGATCAGTCAACAGCGAGTCGTTAACTGTGTTTCACGAAATAAATAGTAACTGTATAGATAAATGTTATATTAGAAATTCATAGTCTGTAAATAATAGTTTTAATGGTTTATAATCATAGCGTTAATTTATAGTGTATTAATTAGTGTTTGTAAATAAATATTTCTTATTAATAGACGATTTAAACAGCACTTTTGTTATTATTTTGAAAAAGAACGTTACAATATGTTTTCGAAACCATATTTCTTTTTCTTAAGCGCAGTATAAGGAGAAATTCACTGAAATCGTACTAAAAATATTTATTTGAAACACGCACATATACAGAATGTTCTATTTAAAAGAGCATTCTAACCATACTAGGGATATCTGAAGATTATCATACTTTTGATTCACATTATACGTTAGCAAATATGCAGAGTTTCTTTCAAAAAATGCCTTTACTAATTGGCATCATCTGTCATAATTATTACTCCGTATAAGGTAAACAATTATTCTTTTATAAAAGTAAATGTAACATATAACTTATCTTAATAACATTTTCTGGTATTTCTTAATTCTAACAATATTGCAGATCTGAGAATTTTGAACAGAAGCTCTATATATTATATTAATTCATAAAAAATCCTAAAAAGAAATGAAAATAATTATGTACATACAATGTCATGTGAACTCTTAAATCTTTCCAGGAAGTCTACTACCTATCTCATTCTAAAAACTTATTCAGAAAAATACTGGTAACCAGAACTTGACTGATTCAATCTTGACAAGCAATAAAAACCCTGTACGTATATATATTATCAAGATTTAAGGTCAAGTAAGATACAATACTGTATACTATTATCCTTTTTCAAACGACAGCTGAATGCAAATTACATCAAAAAGACGATGGGCGAAGGGTTTTGAAAAAAACGATAGATTACTGCTTGAAGATATATTAATAAAAATAAGTGTTGATAATCACAAAGAGTTGTAGATCAAACATTTGTCGAATGTATACAAAACTTAACACCGACTCTTCGATTCCATGCGTGGAAACGGTTGTCTTTATCATTTTCCTGTATTTGTTTCTTGTGGTATCTTGTTTATTGTTGATAAAACAGTAATTTTATTTATAATATCATGTAGTATAGTATCATTGTATGTTGTGAATGTATTTTATTTCGGTTACTAAATAGTGACGAAAATACCAATAAGTAATACGTTTATTAGTTTTAAGCAGTAATTTTTACTGCACAAATTTTCTTTATTGAAATAATGATATTTGAAAATTGACGTTTTTTGAATTTTTAAGAATTTTTCATCAAACCAAAAAAGAAGTATGTTTGATTGGAACAATCAGAAAAAACGCTTTAAATTTATATAAAGTCCATGTTTGGTAGATATGTACAAAAATATCATATGTGGTTGTTTGTTTGCTGCTATTATATAAAATTTTATGTTTGAAATCTTTCCAAATCTCAAGGACACTTATAATAAAATATGTTGTATGTTATATAAAAAGTTTTTATTCGATTTATTTTCAATTAAATATAACAAAATATAAACAACTATATAAATATATAATATCTACAGAATTTAATAATTCATTATGGGACTATACATTTTGTAACAAAATCTTTATATAAAGATTGTTTCTATTAAAATGGTTTATAATCTTTTAGTAATGCCATATTTTAGGCTTCTTTTATTTGCTCCAAAGAAAATATATTTTTATTTATTTTGTGACTATTAGGAAAATCCAAAACAATTTGATAATAATTGTCCTTACTTTATGGAATGACCCTACTGTTCTAGTTGTTAGTTAATACTATGCGCCGAAACGACGAAGGTTGACCGAGCTGTATCCATACCTTGTACTCTATTATTATAATTTCTATACATACTTTGCCTTTATCTTTTAATAACATATTAGCAAATTACTCAAGTTATCAAAATCCCCTAGTCTATTATAGAAAAAAACAGGATATTGCAAATGCACACCTAACACAATACTTAGAAATGCAAAACTAAATTCCCATTTTATTTCCGTTAAATTCGTATGGTGCAAAAAAGATAACATGCCATAGGGATTCAAGTATTAATAAAATGATAAAACAGTAAAAAGAAAATTCCAGTACTAGATGTGATTATCTGCACGTTTAAAGGTCACTTGTTAGTAATTTCAAAATTTCTTCCACGTCATATTGCAATTTGCATATTTTATTGGATTTGTTGTTTATGGGTTTTACAATTATTAGTTGAGCATCTTCACGATTTTTCTAATGAATTTACGCTAATGTAATCAATTAAGAAATAAATCATTCTTGTTTTATTTATTGTAGTTGTTTTATTCTTATTTTCAGTACAATAATAGTCAGAAATTTATTAATGTCACCCATAAATACGAACTTTAACAATAAAACTTGTTTTTATTTGAAATCATTGTTGTAACAGCTTTTATTTAATTTTTCTTGAAGTTTCGAAGTGTGTCATGGAAAACAATGATAACTGTACAGTTTGTATTACAATATAGAAACTATTTTGTTTATTAAACAAAAGAACGTTCACAATACAAAATTTTTAACAAAATTACAAATTATTTAAAAAAATGAAAATTTAAAAATCCTAAATTATTTACAAAAACATTGCAATAAAATTAACAATTGAAACTAAACAAATAAGACTCTACTCTGTAAGTATTGTTCGAACTGACCGCCACCTTGTTGAATACACAATTGGCACCTTTTGGTTACTCCATAGTCGCATTAAAAATAAAATCAGGAGGTACTATATTGCGACAAGCGTTACTAACGTTCTGTCTTAAAATTTCTTCATTTTCTGGTCGAGTCTTATAAACAGTATCTTGAAGGTATCCCCAAAAATCAAGGTCACCGATCTGGTCCAGAGCTTCCTATCCACTTTTCACCAAAGGTGGTATAATTCTTTAAAGCATTATTTATTAATTAATTCGTAAATATTTTCAAAATTTCTTAACGTGTTTGTTATTTTATTAAAAAAATACAATCTTTTGTAAAATAAGATCTTGATTAAGGCACCAGAACACCAGAATGCATACCCTCTATTTCATAGAAGACCTTGAGAAATAATACAGAGAACAAATTACAAAATTACTATTAGCTACTTGCATATAAATTTACATTCAATTCTGTCGGGTAGTCATTGAAATATTAATTATTAAAGACACGCTTTACGTCAAAACTCCTAAAAACCGGACTTTTTGTAACATGATTCGTAAAAATTCAAATACCTAAAATCAGATATTTTATACAAAAATAAATTGTCTATCTAACTGTTTTTGTTTGAATTAATCGGAGCGGTTAGTTTTTTTGCTATGCGCATTCAAACTCAGGGCTCAGAACTTTTGCATTCGGTAGTAATCTACATAGAAATACAACAAACAATAGAGTACATACAAACATGGAAATATTTTGAGTAAATATATTATAAATAATATCTTCACTAGGAAGCAGATACATGAATAAGATTGAATTAGGTAAATTTTGTCGAAATTATAATTTATAATTGTGTATGTATAGTTATTATTTAATTAAGGTACACAAGGTAATGTATTTGATTCTTGTTATGATGAATAAGCGAAAGAAAAGTATAACATTTTTATAATCAAGATATTTAATAGAATAGAAAAATAAATAGTATTGCAGAACAAGTTTATTGTACAGTCTAACACTTCATTCCATAATTTCCATATCATACTGGAATTTAAATTATCTGAAATTTTTTAAACACCACAATTGAGTTTTTAAAATATCAAAAATATGGTGAACTATAAAATAAAACCTGAGCAAATGCTTATTCATTAGAGTTCGGCTGGTTTTTCCCATAGTAAAACGTCAAACTCAAAATTTGTACATAACAAGCCTTGAATAAAAATTTGCAATGAAAATATAGCGTTATTGTTCACATGTTGAAGACATTTTATACAACACTTTTATACTTTCTAAGAATTTCCAATTTTTTATTTCCCAAATAAAAAACTTGATAAAAATGAGCTATTCACCATTTATCTCAAACAAATCAGTTTCCTTTACAATTTAATTTCTATATTTAATTCGCATTAAACATGACTTAAGTATGTATTTTCAGCTGAATGACTTGCAAAAAAGGATGTTTATCACAGTTCTTCATTTTTGACATCATTTACATG
This sequence comes from Agrypnus murinus, assembly GCA_929113105.1. NCBI lineage: Eukaryota > Metazoa > Arthropoda > Insecta > Coleoptera > Elateridae > Agrypnus > Agrypnus murinus. Next base: position 3,855,731 of record OV816025.1, on the reverse strand, counting down.
AGAGTTTCTGGAATTATTTCTATAAAGAATTTTGAAACACTATTATTTACGTATTCTCTGTTAATGATTTAATGTAGAATACCTCATTTTTTTAATTAAAGGAAGTCTTAAAATTATTAAATTATTTAAAGACAATTTTTAGTTACTGCTAGAAGGCACTACTGCATTATAAAGACTATGACCGAGTCTGACATTATTCTCTTGTGGATTTAGCGTTCTACTGAAAACTTTCTGGAATTTGGTAGAAATCAACCAAATGGATCCATCGCGATATACATATTAGCAATGAATTGAAGTTTTTCTGGATTGTATGCAATTAGCCTGAAACAAACAAAAACAATAAGATTTTGAATAACAACTTATTGCCTTTATTAAGTAAAATGGGACGAAATGACTTAAACAAATTGCATTGTGACGGCCTGCACTTTAATCTTATCTACTTAATTAAGACTACCAGCCAACTAAATTCCATGACGGGGCAATCTTAGAAAAATTCTGTTGTTCAAATCTTCAACAGAATATACAAACCGATTAAGTAAGATGTATTCATCAGAATAAGTGTTCACACACGTTCACTAAACCAATAGGTTTATTATAAATTCTTCAACTGAAATAAAGCTCAAACAATTCACTCAAGGATATCGACCTGTTAAATTCTTCATTTTCTCCAACACATGTAAATTGCAACTGAAGAGGTACATACTTAACAACACTAATTGCCTATTAACCCATCTAAAGTGTTGAAAGTTTACACTTAAGATATCAGAGTCTCAGAGCTACATGATTTCAAAAACTCGGTATTTCAGAGTTTCAAATACTGAGAGAGTTTCAAAAGGTCGGAGTTTTGGAGTTAAAATACTGCGGTGATATCAAATCACCTCAATGAAAATTTTATTAACGATAGTTCGTAAACGTGAAAATAAATATTTCACATATCAGATTTAAATAAAAAGAGAGACATGCTAAGTGATAGGCATAATTAATATAAAGGCTACATATAGGGTCATAGTTAGGTTCATCAATATTTAAATTAGAAATTAAGAATAAAAATTTCATGCAAACATAACCTAAGTTTCTTATGCATATAAATAGGATTCATATTTTTAAAAAGGATATCAATCAGTTAGATTGTTTTATCATAATACACGTTTATGCAACCCAAGTTACATATTGGGATAGGTTTTCCATTTGTAAAGAAGAAGTAATTTTCTTATTTAAATTTAGTAGAGGCTACGATCTTTAACATAGGGTAAATTTTTCTATTTTCCAGGAGACCAACTCGGTTTCGCGCTGTTAGTTAACTGAAAACAGATAAATTAGATCAATCTTGTTATGACTTATATAGTACAATTAGTTTTTAAACTTTGTTATAAAAATTCTGACCATTTTTATTATTGAAGGTTTTAATCTTGTCGTTTTGCTTCATTGTGACGATTATTGACTCTTATCCTATTTTTTCTCACCATTGTTTTTATGTAAACACTTGGAGAACTATATGCTGGACAATTTGATCATAAATTGAATGCATTTGAATCAATATTAAATGTAATACTTGTAAGTGCATTATTTGATGTATTCGATGGTTGTATCGGACTCTCATTTATGTTTCTCTTAAAATTGTAAAGATGTTCCTGTGGAAATTTAATATGTATTAGTTGTATGGTGTAATTATGTAACTATTTTGTAAAGGATAAACCTTGATTTGTTGAATTGTGTATGTATTTAGATCGTAATGAGATTTGTTTATTGTCAATCGTTTTTCTCTCATATCTTCGTTACGATGCATTTTTGGACATGGGATGTATTATACTGTTTTGATCCTCGTTTCATTATCTACAATCCTGTGTTTATAGAATTAGGATTAGTGAGAAAAGTGAACAACCTCCCGCTCCCGATTGCCTTTTAAAAATAGTTTTTTGCAATTGTCTCATAGGATGCAGACCAAGGTACATCTGTTGAAAAATGGGACTTCATTGCTTAGCAGTTTGTGGTGGTTGCTGCGGGCAATCTTGTATGAATGCTACACCAATAGAAAGTGAATTGCAGAAAGTGAATACTGAAACGAAAGGTCTCACGCATGGGCGCCAATTGTAACATTCACTTAAAAATTACCCCACGATCAGGCGTCAATTGTAACATACTAAATTACACTGAAAACAAAGAACGATACTTACTGTACTTATGCACCAGCGGAGATCTCTTTTTGACAAATTATCCATCAGGGTAGGTACTGGTTTCTTAAGCTCATAGATTGTAAAGAAAAAAAAGGTTTATTGAAATAATAAGAAATATGGGCGCCATTCACTTAAAGTCATCACAATACATGATCGGAATCCACAAGTGAAAAGGGATTCTGAATAAACTGATTGAATGTAAATTGCAGGTTAATGTAAATGAATAACTTCCACAAATGATTGGTCCAACATTACCACACCAAAACTAGTTTAAGTATCATTTTTTATTTAATATGTTCAGAGGGATCCCTTTTAATATGAAGGTTAATCGGTCATAACAAGAGGTTTTAATTTAATAGGTAAATATAAAATTTTATTAACTAAAAGACAACTTACTTAAGAATTGTTTAACAGCTAATCCTAGATAAATTGTAATATCTATTTAAACACACAAATTTCACCACACCACATTGCCTGTTTCTTCACTTATAACTACAGGCACCAAGTGTCACTTATACTTGTCGCTGAAGGAAGAATTGTGAATCCTGGTAAAGATGATAGTAATAGTAAGTAGATATATAGTGACTGGTTTGAAGAACTGGAATTTGCTGGAATTATGTCGTGCATAACTTGGCAATTGCCTTTCAATAAGAAAAATGTTAACTCATCAAGTTCCAATAGGAACGTTTCTTATTTATAAGTTTTCATTGTTAACACACATTTGATTGCCAGAAGGTTGCATTGTTCTAACGCAGTAATATTTTGATCTGGAACAAAATTCTGCACTCCCACAACATAACTATTGTAAGGGACAACAAGAAATGAGGATTATTAGCATTCAAGTTCAACCTGTTATTGAATTCCCTGCATAAATCGTCAACTCACGGCACACTGGATTAATTGTTAAATTGTATTAACACACGGACTAAACTGTAATATTAAGCACTTAAGCTTTTATTTAGTGTAAACGGAACGAAAATAACACAAAACAATCTCAGAAACCAACTATTTGTACTTGGCGGACCGTATCAGAATCTCGCGTCTACTTGGCGAATTTTCGAAGACCTACGGGCGTTCCGCTTGACGAAATGTCAGCTACCTCTCTTGTGTGAGCTCCGCTTTGCGAATACTTCGTGACTTCTTTTTAAAATTCAACTTCCTCCAGAGTAGCTAATGTTTTTAAGAAAGGGAGATATAGAGACAAGGCACCCTATCAAGCACGAAGATGACAATGAATGACGAATGATACAAATCTTTCTGGGATATTCGATGGGTATTTACAGAAGCAAGGACTTGTTTTCTAGCATGGAATCTGATATTTAAAAGAATATTGCAGGCTTGTTTTTTATCTGTATATTTTTAAGTAATCCATTCAACAAACATGAAAATTTGTTGTGGAAATGTGAAAATTGTCAACAAACAAGTACGTAGCACGTACAATTTTAAACTGACAAAAATATATTCATACATTATACCATATCATTTATATACAGAGTCTTCATTAAGTTTGGAACCGGCTTAATATCTTCAAAACTATTAACTGGATTAAATTGAAATTTGGGGTGTGCATTTTATAAATTAATATCTATTGTACCTAATTTTTTCACCTGCTTTGCATCGTTACTTTACGAGATACACAGCCAACTTGATTTTTTTTAAATAGCAATGGGGGTCAAATTTGACATCATTTGAAAGCTTATTTTTTTCTGAGTACCATTATGTAATACACGTGTTGTATCATTTTGACAAAAATCGCCAAAAAAATTAAAATCAACGAAACATGTTTTATCCACAAAATCAAAAGTGTTGAATAAATTAAAAATTAAAATATCTAGTGATCTTACAAAATTCATAGAAAGGTCAAAAGTTACACATTGACAGTAAATATTTAAGTAATTTTAAGTAAAAGTAAATTTTAAGTAATAAATTTAATTTTGTGGATAAAACATGTTTCGTTGATTTTAATTTTTTTGGCGATTTTTGTCAAAATGATACAACACGTGTATTACATAATAGTACTCAGAAAAAATAAGCTTTCAAATGATGTCAAATTTGACCCCCATTGCTATTTAAAAAAAATCAAGTTGGCTGTGTATCTCGTAAAGTAACGATGCAAAGCAGGTGAAAAAATTAGGCACAATAGATATTAATTTATAAAATGCACACCCCAAATTTCAATTTAATCCAGTTAATAGTTTTGAAGATATTAAGCCGGTTCCAAACTTAATGAAGACCCTGTATATTTATATCATACATGCCGTACTAAGATTATTGCTAATAAATACATTTTCAAATGTATTAAAATGGATCTGAAATTTAAGCACGTTACAAAGGGGAAATCACTGCAGATGATCAGGCTAAAAATGTACTAATGTAAATGTAATTGATCCGACAAACCCATAATACCTGAATATACGCTTTTTTACAGTTTGAATGGTCAATTTCTCGAAAAGTATCGCTTGTACAAAAAAACTTCTATGATGGCATGATCTTTTCGATAGCGAATAACTTTCATGTCGTACGATCAGTAGGAACAAAGATGTCGGCCAAAATCAATAATTTACCCCTTTCAAGGGGTGTAACAGAAGCAGTACCGGGCGAAATCATCAGGACTTTTCAAAATATGTTAAGAATGATAAAAGAAAAGTCTCTACCAAAAATCAGCTTTTCAGAAGGAAATTAGCAGATCACGAAGTGAAACTTGAGTGTTTTCGACAAATTTGGTCATTGCTCATACGTTACAACTATCGCATATATTGTGTACGATTAAAGAGTAAAAAACCTACAAACATTTTTTGTAGTTTTAAAATAATTACTTTTATTGTATATATTTATTATTACGTTTTTGAATGTATTCAATATTTTTATCCATAAGTTAGTATTATATAAATGTTGTTTCTTTTTCCTTATTATAAATAATAATTATTTATGAGTTATAATAAAAGTTATTTCCAATATTGAACCATTTATAGATTCTTCTAATGAATGCGGCTATAAGTAATAATTAGGTTAATGTGCTAATTGATTTGTTAATTGCGCTTTATCGCATTCTTGCTTACATTTAACGTAACAGTAAAAGTAACAAAGAATGCGATAGATGCTCAATCAACTAGCCAATTATTGCATTAATTAAAACTAGTATAGGGCGTTAGAAATACGTCTTTTGTACTTTTTCGGTATATCTTGAGGACATTACGGTAACGTCAGCTATCACGTCATAAAATAATATCGTCTGTGCGACGTCAATTGTACGTCATCTGAGACGTCACATACATCAGGAACGAAACGTATCTCTGTCGTCAAAATGGCGTGCCATTGCTACTGGGGTATAAACTAATCGAACAATTTCAAATACCCAGTCAAATTAATAATAATAATAATAATAATAATAATAATAATAATAATAATAATAATAATAATAAAATAATAATATAAAGTTATAAATTTATAACTTTATAAATTTATAAAGTCAATACTACCATACGTAAGTTCCTACAACATAACATAACAACTTGGGAAACAGTCATTAAATTACGAAATGAGAAGAATGACTTATCTACAAAACCAATCTCTATTAAGCGAGGTATATTCCAGGGTGATTCATTAAGCCCTCTATGGTTTTGCTTATCGCTAAACCCGCTATCAAACATGCTTAATGAAGGTACAATGGGATACAAAATTACGACCTTACAAAATGACCATGTACGCTTATCACATTTGATGTACATGGACGACATCAAGATATTCTGTGGTACATCACAGCATCTAAAGCAAAGTTTGAAGGTTACAGAAATGTTCAGTAAAGATATCCATATGAACTTCGGGTTAGAAAAATGCAAAACGCAGAGTATTAGGCAAGGAAAGCGAGAACTCGTGGATTTCAAAACAGAAAACGCAGAAATAATAAAAGCAATGAAAGAGGGTGAAGTATATAAATATTTGGGAATGCAGCAGTCCCGACTAATAGAACACACAAAAATTAAAGAAGATCTGACAGCACGATATACAAATAGGATCAAGGACTTGCTAAAAACTAAGCTGCACAGTAAAAACTTAATAAAGGCTATCAATACGTTTGCAGTACCTTTGCTCACATATTCCTTTGGTGTAATAAAGTGGACAGACACCGATCTACAAAAGCTCAGACGTATTACGACTAGCATGTTAACTAGAGCAAATTATCACCATCCTAGATCAGCAACTGAACGAATTACACTACCAAGATCGGAAGGGGGAAGAGGAATGATGGATTTAAGCAATCTGCATAATAAGCAAAAACAACATTTAAGGGAGTATTTTCATGGTAAGCAAGATATCTCAGATTTATACCGAGCGATAGTGTCAATAGATAAGAACTATTCCCCACTAAATCTTGCAAATGACTTAGAATTACCAATAACCACCAACGACGAGAAGTTCCAAACATGGACCCAAAAAGTTCTTCATGGTAAACACGCCCATGATCTAAATGAGCCGCATGTTGACAAAATTGCGTCAAACGCATGGCTCACAAATGCAGGGCTGTTTCTTGAAACTGAAGGATTTATGTGCGCAATTCAAGATCAGGTGATTAATACCAGAAATTATAAAAAATATATAATTAAAGATGGGACTCAAGATGATGCATGTAGACGATGCAGAAGTGCACCGGAAAATATCCACCACATAATATCCGGATGTCAGGCAATTACACAATCTGACTATAAAGCCAGACATGATAACGTGGCTAAGATAGTTCATCAAAAATTAGCCAAACAATACTCTCTTTCCACAGACAACATCCCATACTACAAATATGATCCACCCAAAGTGCTTGAAAATGATAAGACATTAATGTATTGGGACAGGGGAATAATTACCGACCGGACGATAGTTCACAATAGACCTGATGTAACGGTTATTGATAAAGAAAGAAATTGTGCCTTTCTTATTAATATCACAATACCTAACACAGCCAATTTACAGAATGCGCATACACAAAAACTTAATAAATATGCAGATTTAGCATTTGAATTTAGAGAGTTAAGGAATCTTTCAGCAGTGTATACCATACCGATTGTAATAACAGCAACTGGAATAATTCCCAAAACTTTACATCAGTCAATCAAACAGTTAAACTTGCCACATAACATCTACATTGAATTACAGAAATCTGTAATTTTAAGTTCGTGTAATATTGTGAGACGATTTTTAAATAGCCACATAGCAGAATAAACAGAATTACTTTCACCTTGGTTTCGACCCGTGAGGTAATATATCCGCAAAAAATGCGTGCAAAACAAAACATAATAATAATAATAATAATAATAATAATAATAAACAAGCAACTTGGTTGAATAATGTAGAACATGAGGCAGTAAGAATAAAAGATATGGCAGTTGCATCAGTAACAATAGAGGATTTAACATTAGCCCTTCGAAAAATTCAGAATTGGAAATCCCCTGGGCCTGATAGAATTCAAAACTTTTGGCTGAAAGCTTTTAAGTCACTTCCACCAGTATTAGAGAGATGTTTCAATAACATCATAAACAACTCAACTACTTTACCAAAGTTTATTACTTCCGGTATAACGTACCTGCTACACAAATCAGGTGCGAAGAATAACCCAAAGAACTACAGGCCGATAACGTGCCTTTCGACAACGTACAAGCTGTTTACTTCAGTACTTGCGCAGAAAATTTATGCTCATTGCGAAGAAAACAATGTAATTGCATTTGAGCAAAAAGGGTGTATCAAACGCTCTTTAGGTTGCAAAGAGCAGTTAACGTATGATGCTATTATAACCAATCAGGCTAAGAAAAAGTCAAGAAATATAAACATGTGTTACATCGACTACCGCAAAGCATTCGATTCGGTGCCACATGATTGGCTTCTCTATGTTCTTAATTTATACAAAATACATCCAAACATAATAAACACAGTGAAGCACTGCATGAAACACTGGGAAACACTGCTGATGTGTGAGGGACAAGAAGCAGGAAATATACAAATAAGAAAAGGTATATTTCAGGGTGATTCACTTAGTTCCCTGTGGTTCTGCTTGGCAGTAAATCCTTTTTCTCTGCTACTTCGAGAAACATCAGTTTATTTGCCAAAATCAGAAGGCGGACATTAGACTATTAGACATATATCAGCTCTGTAAAAGACAAGAAGCAAATATGCGTGAATACTTTTTGCGCTCTGAGAATCCACAAACTAAGTTAATAATAGCGATGGACAACAATCATACGCTTATGAATTTAAACAATAGAGATGACGATGTAGAACAGCAACTAACAAATAATCTAGAAATGAAAAGAACATGGGAGGAAAAGGTGCTTCATGGCAAGTACCCAACTGAACTAAAACAGGTATGCGTGGACAAAAATGGTTCGCTTAAATGATTAAAAAAAGGAAACCTCTACGCAGAAACTGAGGGGTTCATAATTTCTATCCAAGACCGCGTCATCCGCATTAGAAATTACGAAAAGCACGTTTTAAAACTTAATGTTAAAGATTCATGCAGAAAATGTCAGACACCAGGTGAAAAGATTAAACACATTATAGATAGATGTTCCGCGTTGGCAGACAAGGCCTATTTGGGTCGTCACAATCAGATAGCAAAAATTGTTTACCTACAACTTGCCTCGAGACAAAATTTAATTAAAAATCCGCAGCCGTACTACAAATACGAACCCGTACCAGTGTTGGAATCTGAGACTACTATTCTCTATTGGGATAGAATCATTATCACTGACCGAACAGTAGACTTCAACCGTCCAGACATAGTTCTAATAAATAAAGTGGATAAAACAGCTTCCATTATAGATATTGGCTGCCCACTAACACACAATCTCAGAAAAACAGAGACAGAAAAAGTTGCAAAATACGCGAATCTCGCAATAGAATTTAAACAGATATGGCAATTAAAACAAGTTAAGATTGTGCCAGTAATTATATCTGCCACCGGAGTGGTAACTAAGAACTTTCAAGAGAGTCTGAAAAACCTCAACTTGCCACCTGGACTATTAATAACCATACAGCGAGCAACGATTTTACAAACATGTCATATTGTCAGGAAGTTCCTATCAGTAGATTGAGTTGAACTGCTCACTTACTGTTAGCAAGTACTACCAGCAAAAGCTGAGAAAATAAAATAAAATAATCATAATAATAATAATTTGGATAATATGTATTTAACATGAACATTTTCATTGCTTAATTGCCTTTGATTCTGAAAAAAATAGAACACGTTTGGCAAAGGAAAGTATGTTTCGAGATCAACTTCAAGGTATTTAATTTTTCTATTTGAGTAAGCTGATCCATTTAAAATAGGATTATTTTTATTTATATTTACTGTTTTATCTTGGAAGGATACTCATAATAATACATAGCAGCCTAAATTGTTAATCCATGAAGTAATTACGTCAATGTCATCGTTTACGGCTCCTACAATAAATAAATAATAATTTTATAAAGAAGTGTCACCAGATGTAGAATAATGAATACATCTGTAAAGAAATCACTAAAGAAGTGGTAATAATAACACAATGAACTGAATGAACTAATAATTTGTAACCCTTCCGGGCTTACAGCTAACGGCAGCTCTTCGTCTGGTGGCTTGGGTCGTGGGTTCATTGAAGGCACAAATCATTAATTACAAAAAAAAAGTTTATTTTAATTTTATTTGGCGGCACTTAGTTTTACGCTGTTTGAAAACCAAGAAAATAGGATTGTTAGTATTTGGGTAGTTATTATACTGTATAAATGAAATAATCATAAATGCGTTATTAAATTTAATGATTTTAATACCCAAAAATAATTGTGTAAAAAATAAATTACATTATTGAGAGTTACGTATTGATAGGTATAGATAATTAATTTATTTATTATCCAAAATACCCAAAATAGCTATTTGAGGTTTACATTTGTAGTTATTGAAACTCTATATTAGTTTGAAAATAATTAAAGTAAGATAATATATGTATAGTTTTATAAAATAAGTTTAAATCGTTAGAATGATAAATATTGATCGATATTCGATAATCGCCACAGGAAGGGATTGCATATCTGTGGTACAACAAAATTTGGAGTAATTTGATCTGAATCTGGACTTCCTTAACTGGTAAACGTATAGCTTCCGTACAATTGACGAATAATATAGCAACGTTGGATCTCTGCAACGGATTCCAATGAGAACCTCCGTCGGTTATTGAGCTCAGGCGAATTTCCAGTGGTAGGCTTGGAAAAGTGATAATTGATGATGATAATTTAGTCGGTATGTTGATGCAGTAAAATATTTAATTATGTTTGTTAGCTTGCAAACCTGCTAAATTGCTAATTTTCTGATTTACTGACTTACAGACTTATTAACTTACAGACCGTCAAATCTAAAATGCAAAATTACTCAAAATTAGGCATCGCGCCAAAAAGTATTAAACAATACTTAAGTAGAACTATAAGATAATATAAACATACCTTCTATAAAATAGAATGGCCTTCTTGTTTAATTAAAGTATGTTAATAACTAAGATTATTAGTTGTAATACATGTACAAAGTACTCGCTCAGATCTCTTTTTAAAAATGAACAAAATGTCCGCCTATCCCACGGTCTATCAAGGAAACTCGCCTGCGCCTCTGATAAAGGTTTAGCTATCTATACTTTTCAAAATTGTATTACAATAATAATAATTTATGCCTTTATTTAATATACAGTGTGTATTATTATAAATAGCGTATAATAATAAATGCAATCAAAATAAAGTTTAATAGGCAAACAATATAAAAGTTAAAATCAGTGTTACAAATAGTAAGTATATGAATGAATTTTCCTTGCATATTGTATTTATAAGATATTAATACTATAAACGGTAACCTTGCCACCAATCTAAACTAATATTTTTAGTTACGCTACAAAATGTAAATATTAGATGTGTAAATAATAAGATTTTTAGAATTAAGTTGCACCAACCTTGAGTAATGTCTAATTAACATAATATTTATAATGCTTAAGCATTATGATATATTCCTGTTTTTATCTTACTTTTTAAAATGTTTATCATCTACTAAAGTCAACAACCACTTATTATCTTGCTAACATAAGTATGTACTAATCTGCTAATTGTTAACCTATCCTACCAAATTTCCCATTCATAAGCATCATATTTGCTTATACGACAGATTCATTTTGTACATTTCTGCGTAGTGTTTGATTTGCTATTTTTTCCAATAGATTTTTCCAAAAACTTTAGGTAAATATTTGCTAAAATTAATTTTATCAAATACAATTCTACAAATCTACTATTTGAAAAAGTTTGTTGTTTTTGGTTAAAAGTATATGGCAAAAGTGTCAAAATGGAAATACCATACTATTTAACATATTTTTAATCTAGGATGTTTTAAAAGTGTATGTTTATCTACCTACTTACTGTATTGTTTATTTACCTTTCACTTGAAGCCATTTCTTACGACTTAGGAATATAAATAATAACAGTGTTTTCTGGAAAAAGTATACAGGGTATCCCGTTTAACAAGTCTGCACTCAATCATTCAAACTTCTGACTATAGCAACGGATTTAAAAGGACTGTATATTTCCACGTCAAAGTAGTTTACGAAATCAGTATTAGAACTCATTTTAGAAGATTGATCTAAAATGCATAATAACAGAGCTAGAAGCAATTATCAACCTAGTTCATCAACCTAAATGAACTAAACTATGCAAAACTTAAAATGCATCAGTTCGACCATCTCCTTCAGGAACGATTCGAACATCCAACTATGTATTTATCATTATCAAAGTTGGTACAAATCACTTTTTTCAGTTGGTGGTTCGATAATAGAAATTATGTTCGTATATTGCCAATTCTACAAATGTGGATTCTTTAAAATTTTATTGGCAATTAATTTGTAAGACCAATTCAAGATCAAGCTGTGATATTTGCAAAAATCTTTAATATAAATATAAGTGGTGTACCTGTTACTCAACTCCAATTATCTAAAATTCTAGAAGAAATCGTGGAGGCGAAGATAATACTGCAGTTAGTGTACGTGTACCAAGTGAAAATGTGCCTATTCTACTAACACCAAAACCGAGAAGATCAATCTCACGCGAACCGTCAATAAACTTCAATTAAAAAAAATATATCGACATAAACCAGTAATTTGATTTATGGTTAAATTAACCTGCATAAATCAATCTTATCAGGGGAGGACGAGATCGCCAAAGATTCCAAAATTTCCGGCTTCCATCTTCGCAACACCAAGTAAAACCAACTTTTCCAAATGATTATTAAATGTCAATTCCTTGACCAATAGTATTCCTAAGTCTGTTATAGTGCCTTTAAAAGTTAGTGGAGCATCATGCATGTTATACTGAAAGTTAATAGGGATGTGCTTTTTGGTAAAGGTGACTGTACACCATTTATCTATATTAAAGTATAATTTATTTTTTAAGCTTCAGGCATAAACAGAATCGATCTCATTTTGCAATTCAGCATATGTTAAAAATAATCAACATGCAATAACGACTACTAAAAATAAAAGCGAAACCCATTTAAAATTAATATTAGATAAATCTTTAGAAATTTAAGGAAAAATTTCCAAGAATCCAAATTCATGTCAACCAGAACTAATATACAAAAAAGTGCATCTAACTCAAACGCAGATGCACTATCACGTATAAAAATTAATCCGATCGATACCCAGTCAGTTTGTGTGGAACCCGACGAAGAAACCGATTATTAGCAGAAATTACTAATGATGATTTTGACTGAAATTCCCATTGACACTTTAGATCAACTTTTAAGGCCCCTTTTAAGAAGAAAAAGAAAACAGTTTAGTAACTCAACACTCGCAAGTAGAATCTACCGATACTATTCCAATTGCAAAAGAACCATTAGATGTAAAAAGAAATCAAGTAATTATAGAAATCATTAGGGACGTGAACAAGAAAAAACCGAAATGTAGGTGATAATAAGATCCACACAGTATATACATATAAGAGAAAATTCAAAGTCAAAAGACAATAAGACATCACTAATCTTATTAAGGAATATTGTAAACCCAAGATTAAATATTATTGTTTATTTTCAAACGAAGATAGTTATAAATTATTTTGCAAAATAAAAATAGACCACTTTAACCAATTAGAACTTATTAAATGTACTAAAAGAATACATTATGTAACTCAATCCTCAATCCTAGAAATTGTTTCAAGTTATCGTGAAGGAAAAACAGATCATAGAGGAATAACTGCAACTTCATTAGCAATCAAAAAAAAATTATTGGAAAAATATGGATCAAACCATAACCGAGTATATAAATAATTGCATCACGTGTAAACAAGCCAAATACGATAGACATCCTAACATCAGCGAGACACCCTATCTGCCGCGTTTGATGTCCTGTTTACAGAGTGTCTCATTAGAGGCAAATTAAAAATAAAGTAAAAGCACTATGCACCCATAGGCAAATAATTAGACAGCACGATATTTTATACGATTTACATATATTGCATAGTAAATAAATAGCACTGTATACATTTACATGTTTTAATGAGCCGGGGTCCTTACCCACTAGACGATCACGGCCCAATTACTCTACCCGCGCAAAATTCAAATATTTAACAAACCGGAAATTGATACAGCATTACTAACCTTACAAATGACAAACTTTATAATGATAAATATAACAAAAAGAACAAACTGGATATTTAATAAACTGAATCCTACGTTGTGATAATTTTTTTATAACATGTGACCAAGGTTGATAACGATTGATCTACTTCATACGGACGGAGAAAGAGAGCTAAACACAAATAAAAGAACACAAATAAAAGAACAATTAACTATGATTATGTATTATTTTATTAATTGATTCCTATTCTTGAGCGAGGAGGGACGTATTTAAACTGATACAAATAAATGGCTAGTTCTCTAAAAACCTCCTTGAAATTATTGCTCACCCAGCTTAAATACGTACACGCTTCAAGTTTAATATGTGATCAAATGATTATTTAGTTCGGTTACAAAAAAACAATACAGATCAATAAAACAATTTATCAAGTTGATACAGTTGTGTGTATATACAAGATATTTATACATAGATAAAACGCAAATCTCTCAACATAAAACATCAAAAATGAGTGGAACAGAGTCAATCAAAAAGATTTACAGATAAACTAGAAAAGATAAAATGATGTGAAGTGCCAGATTAAAATGAATACACACGAGAACTACTGAACATAAATCATATCATATTTGACATAGCAATAGATACTTTGTGACCATACATATATAATAAGAAATTTCAGAACACGTCTTTTGCAAGACATAGTTTTACTGTCAGCAACAGGAACGATAACCTAGATAAGCAAGCAAAGCAATAGGCACAAAGAAATAACATAACACATAAAAAATATATAAACATGCAAGTGTACACAAAATAAAAGTTTGAGGGTTCTCTTTATACACGGCCTATCAAATGGGCTTCAGCCACCGTGGTGATTAATACTCTCTCAAATAATAAAATCAGTTTATTCCCAGAGAAATGTCCAACTGTTTCGAACCAGAAGATTATCCCTACATTTTTAGTCACAAAGTAAAACACTTAGTAAGGTTAAAAAAATTAACCTAAAAATCAATAAGTACTGACAATAAAACACATAAACAGTAGTCATATATAAATGCACAAATAACCTTTCCAGATAGCAATAATTAGCTGTAATGATACTACAAACGTTAATAAAACATTATTTTCTAGTAATATTTACACATCAAAAGGACAAATTTGTAAATTGTTAAAAGTATCAAACGAATCCTTTAGATTTAGTTACCGTATAGAGTTTGACTTAGCTATAGACAAACGAGAGATTACAGTTTCAGATTAATAAAATAATATAAAAATCACATCACACAACTAGAATTAACATAAATTAAATAAACAGAAATGAACTTACATGAATTTATATTATTTTTTAAAACCAAGCCAATATGGCTACTTCCTATACCTGTTTTAAATCCCATCGTCCTCCTATATCCAAAACAAAAAAGTATCATTCCTTAACTACCCCCTAGCAACACAAACTACCCATTAAAGAAACTGTAATAAACATCCCTAAATATAAAATCAAGTTACCAACCCCAAAGAAACTGTAATAAACATCCCCAACATTTTATATTGAACCAAATAGTTGTTATTTTTAAAATCAATTACATATTTTGCCTGAACCTGTATGTAATAACAGAACTAGGTAAATTGATTATTATGAAAATAGTTTTGTGACTAAATGACTTGCTACAGCTACTTTGATAATTTTGGTTGACTGTAGGTCTGACCACTATTATGTTATCTGTGTATATTATCTATATGTAGTATATCTTTTTAAAACTTACTACTTTCGTAGATATTTGGTATTAATTAAATGAAAGTAAATGGCAATTGTCTTTTTTTTGCAAACCTAGTCGTTATTTTATTCTATTTTTCAGTACATTGGCTGATAATAATTAAAATTAGTGTATTTAAACAAAATTAATTTGCAACTAGAGCTGGCCGGACAGCTACCAGCCCTGTAGAGCTTTTAAGGCTAATATAATTATTTTTACCATACTTCTGTAATTTTTTTCAAAATTCAAATTCAAAATTCGTAATTAGATTTGTTAAAATTAAAAGTTATTTCTTTTTGAAATGTTTAATAGCATATTTTAAATAATATGAAGTTTATACGACGTAGATGAAGCGGCGGCTTACTTACGTTTCGTCTCCATCAACATCAAACGAATCATGAAAAGAATATTTTATATATTACAAGCTTTAGGACAGACAGTTTAGCATATGTCGTAGCGATAACAATATTAAACAAGAACATTTTTGAAAGAAATTCCAACGATTTTTTCTAAAACTTTATTATTCAAAATATGCACAAAAAATAAACATCTTTGCATTTTCACATATTAAATTAAAATTGCTTCTATTTATGAAATAATTATGGAATTTAATTTAAATGTGTGATGTTCTGGCACAGATTAGGCGAAATAATTAATTGTTGCGACAATAAATAAAAGTTCGTGCTATTGTTTCGAAGATTGTTACTAATCTACATTATAGTACAACAAACAATAAAATACTTACAAACATAGAAATATTTTGAGTAAATATATTATAAACAATATTTTTATTATAAAGTAGATACATGAGTAAGATTGAATTGGGTAAAGTTTGTCGAAATTATAATTTATAGTTTTATATGTATAATTATTATTTAATTAAAGTACACAAGGTAATCAATTGGATTTTTGTTATGATGAATAAGCGTAAATAAAGTATAACATTTTTATAATAAAGATATTATTTAATAAAATAAAAAAAATAAATATTATTGAAGGACAGCTTTTTTACAGTCTAATTAAGGTTGATTCAGACCGGCGGTAGCGGAGCGGTGGCGGAGCGGTGGCGGAGCGGTGGCGGAGCGGTGGCGGAGCGGAAGCGGATCCGCTCCCAAATCGCTTTCCTTAGTTTTAAATGGGATGATTCGAAGTGAAACCGCGCGCGGAAAAACGACATAGCGGTGAGCCGGCGGTCTGAGAGCGGAGCGGATTCAATTGATCTAGAAGCGATTTTTAGCAAGAAACTGCGCGGTTAGAGAAAGGTAGAATTATGTTTTTGACTGAAACAACGCTATTCAGTGCAGTCCATTAAGACTGCTGGTGTTGCAAATTGAAAAGTAACAAAACACCATACGTAAATGTAAATAACGTAAGCATTTCATTGTAATTAGTTTTTTTTATTATTATATTGACAAAGACACTCAGTTTTTAGTGAATACTTAATAAACTAGAAACTACTTAATTAACTTCAATATCGCTTAAACTTTATTATTTATTAAATATTATTAAACATTTATATAAAAAAGGAAAGTAATGTATTCAGTTATTTGTTATATAGGGTTTCACATTTTTGATGGGTTTAATGAATGGAAAGCTCTTCTATACAACTTTGCATTCATTAAACAATACATATAACAATATGAAAAACTGATTTAACATTATTAGGGACACATGCACGACCATGAATGTCTGCACTGCAAAACCGCCGCCGTCCCGCTACCGCGGGCAGTATGAATGCTCCAAAGCGGAAACCGCTCAGAGACCGATCCGCCACCGCTACGCTTCCGCTCCGCTTCCGCTCCGCCTCCGCTCCGCCGCCGCTGGTCTGAATCAACCTTAACACTTCTTGCAATAACTTCCATAACATATGGGAGTTTAAATTATTTGAAATCTTTTTAAACATCCCTAATGCAATTATGAAATGTCAAAACTATGGTGAACTATAAAATAAAACCTGAGCAAATGATTTATTAGAGTTCGTCAATTTCTTCCCATATTAAAACGTCAAACTAAGAATTTTTATTTAATAACATTTATAATTTGCTATAAAAATAAAGTGTATTATTCACATTTTTTAAGTAATTCTATACAACATTTTTATTGACTATCTTCTAAGAATTTCCAATTTTTTATTTTCCCAAATTAAAATACTTAATAAAAATGAGCTATTCTACTATTTATCTGAAACAAATTATTATTCTATATATTGTAGGTATGTATATTTCCCTTAACATTTAATTTCTATATTGAATTTTTATTAAACAGTAGGTATGTATTTCAAGCTGAATGACTTACAAAAAGGGATATTTACCACATTTCTTCATTTTTGGCGGGAATTTCTCTAGATACTGAAACAGGAAACTCTATTATTTACGTATTATTATCTACTGATTTTGATTTATTGTAGAATATCTCATTTTTTTATTAAAAGAAGAAGTCTTAAAATTAATCAATTATTTAAAGAAAATATTATTGTTGCTAGAAGGTACTGCTGAATTATCAATAATACGAATGACTCTGAAGTTACTTTCTTGTGCATTTAGTGTTCTTCTGAAAACTTTCTGGAATTTGGTAGAAATCAACCAAATGGATCCATCGACATCTACATATCGAATATCGGCAACGAATTGGAGTTTTTCTGGATCGTACGCAATTAGCCTGGAACAAAATAAATATTAGGATTCCTGAATAACAATTTATTACTTTTAATAAGTAAAATTGCACGAAGACTTAAACAACTTGCATTCTGACGGCCTGCATTTCAATTTTATCTAATAAAGACTACCGGTCTTGAAAATTCCTTTTTAGAACAATCTCAGAGAATTCTGTTTTTTGTTGAAGAACAGAATCTTCAACAGAATATGCAGACCGAATAACTAATAAGTGAGATGTATTCATTATTGTTATTTTTTTATTGGAATTCTAGAACGTTCCTTTAGTAAAACCTTATTATTCTTTCTGATGTTTTGATACAACGACCCTGATTGATGGTAATTTGTTTACATAGTCTACAAGTACTGTTACGTTTTATTACTAAAAGCTTTATTCACAAACCTGCAGACTTGTATTACACGTAGGGTTAATGTGCCTATTAAAAGAATTTAAAATTGTCTTACTAATCAGAAATAACAAAAATAACGTTTTTGAAACACAATATCCAACAAGAGGACTGTTTCTCAACATGCTTTGTTTATTTAATTCTGTTTATCTGTTGTTATTCTACTAAACACTTGGCCAAAATAAAGTCGTGTTTATTACTTTATTATGCTACCCTTGCACATTCTAGAAAACAAGTAGTATTGTATATCTTCTTGAACTTCAAAATATGTGTCATGTGCATTCTTAATATTAAATTTGAAAATATTGGGCTGAACATCGATGCTGTTTTCTCCAAAAGTATAAAAGGACGACTGATGACCGCACTGCTATTGGTCGCATTACTACAAATCATTAATTACTTTTTCATTCTCCCCTTTATGAAAGTATAACTTTCTATCTTGATAAGGCAACCGAAAGCGAAAGTAAAACATGCGAGGTGGTTGCTAGGTATGAAAAACTTTCGGTCCCTGGACAACGAAGTAATACTGTCAATTTTTTAAAAATATAATACTATAAGGTGACTGTTGTCAACATTACCTTGGTAACAACACTGTTATGTATACAAACATTATTTTATTATAATCACTGAATCATCATTTTATTTATTTATTTACGGTGGTTAATAAATGTCAAAGGGAGAATGAAAAGTTTAATACATTACACGCTGTGAAAGCTCTTTTAGGTGCTCGGTGTTTTTAACTAACCTCGGCTACGTTTACGCTTCGCCTCGGCCAATCAAAAACACCTTGTACCTAAAAGTAAACTTTCGCAGCTTGTAATGTAAATAACTATTTTCTACTCCTATATAAGCAAGTTGTCAACTACAAACGATTTACGTGACATGTAAAGTGCCATTGTAAATACTATTATATGGGTGAATATCTACAAAGTGACTCTTTCAGAGGTAATTTTTGGACAAAAGTTTTTGTTTTATTTCGAAAATTAAAATTATGGTATTTGATACCTTTTGAGGTCTTTTTCGACATAACACCAAAAAACGTTAAAAAAACGAACTGGAATACTGAATTGTTTACCATTTTTCAAAACAAAGGCACGCAGGAATGAACTATGAAGTACGGTACTGAAAAAGAGACAGCTTATCAAATTTACTTATTGAAAAATATAAAATATAAAAATAAAAAATCTCCTAATAAACTGTTAAAATAAAACTAAAAAAATATTCTTTGGCAAAAGATACATATTATCACTATTTTTCAAATCATTTTTTGTCTCTCTTTTTTCCTTTCTCTTTTTGTCTGAAGTTGTTCCTCTCCTGATGCTTTAAACTTTTTCTGAAAAAATAATATTTAATTGGCTGTAGGTTACATACGATCATTCCCCTCCATCGTCGTTCATTCCCGAACATAAATGACACGGGAATGAAACATTATATACAATTTCACAAAAACATGCAGCTTATAATCAAATGCAGTATTTTTTAAACATTGAATAAGAGAACAATTTATTTGAAGTGGTAATTAATTAAAATTTTTAATGAAAAATATGTTTTTCTTGAAAAAAAACCTACCACGGGAATGAAAGTCGGTTCCATTACACACGTGTTTGATGCAAGTTGATAGCTGTTCCAAGTTTTCCTTTCAAATTCACAAGTACACTTGATGGTCTAACTGATTTAAAAACATACTAACAACATTTTCGACACGTACACAGCAAAAATGATAAAACACCTGCGACGTTAATAGGCTTTCATACAATGCGCACGGGAATGAAGCAACCTACCAAAGACAATGTTTGAACTTAAATCTTAGTCACTGGAAAATATATAAACTGAATTTACTTTACACTATGGAAAAACCCGACATTTGTGAATATAACTGATACACAAAATGAATCTAAAATGCACAACTTTAAAAAATATAAACTGTACTTTATGATTAACTAGGCAAAAGACATGACACGGGAATGAAAAACATACATTCAAATGGCATAAAATCCTAATACAAAAATATTGAGATTAATGAATTTTAACAACCTATTAGTACAGTAGATTATCTTCCTCGAAATCATGTTTGCAAAAACACAAAAACTTATTTGGTCTTTGAATAGTGAGCTGAGACAAACCGGGGGTCACTTTCCAGACATTCACCCATATAAAAAAAACTGTTACGTAATACAGTAGATGATGTTACAGTTAGTGTAAACGTTTTTGTTTATCACACATTTGTGTTGGCGGTATTTTGTTATTTTGTCAAAAGCAGAAAAATACAAACTGTTATTAAAAAGTTGTCACAATCTGGCAATTAATTTAACCTGTGGTCGAAGAAAGAGTATAATACATTGCTCTAGTTGTAAGACAAATTACATACACATGATAGGTATTACACACTCGCCTGCTGGCTCGTATGTAACTTATTCTAATTATACGTAATTTGCTACTTACAACTCTCGAAATGTAATATACTATTCCTTTACAGCATCAGTTAAGCCTTTTTATTTAGTGCGATTGAAGTTGCGGTAGGCTCCTTGTGAAACATTGTATATAATAGTTTTAAGAAAAACTGTTGTATTTAAATGTTCCCAATAATTAAGTACAATGCTCTCTACATATGTTTCGGTTTGTTAGATCATTTTCAAGAGATACTCGTCACTTTCTAAAAATAACTGGGAAAAAATTAATTAATAATAAAGATAAAATTGAAACAACGAACAAACCAGGCGTGACAGTTCTGCTATCAACAGGAAGTTAGTTCCAAACAAAATGGCAACTAAAAGAAGACAGAATGCGAAAATCCCTAAACGCTATACAATTTAATGCAAACAGGCTATAATGCAACATAGCTATACGGGGTGATACGAGATTAGCACGTAACAAATCCCTCCTTACCAAAAGAAAATCGAACACGGAGAGATTTTCTCCAAACCAAAAGTATAACGTCAAAACTCTATAAATGAAATGATGCCCTGCGACGGGCGCCAATGTATAACAGCAAAAACCTGGCCCACGTTGGACCGCCAATTTATAACGGGAAAAGTTCTACAAACTAAATAATAATTTTAAAATTATTATACTTACGTTAAAAAGATGCTCAAGATTACCACGGTTTGATATTTAGCTTTATCTTACAAATTTCTTTAATTTCAGGTCGCAGGTATTGGTTCTGCAGTTGTCTTATTTGTAAAATGGAATAGATAAGAGTTTCAGAACTTAAATAAATACTCTAAAAGGGCGCCATCTGAATATGAAATTTAGTGACATTAATTAAGCCAGAAAAGATATTAAATTCACTACTCAGAAAATGAATTCAAATTGCCAGGTTTTGGACAAAAATTTGGTTGTATTGATTAATTTTAAAATAAGAAAATGAATAAAACATTCATAATTATATGGTTCCATTTAGCTCATTTGTTGTAGACTTGAAAACATTTATTGGATAGTAAAAAAATAAAAGATCATATACATATATAATCAAAAACATGAGAAACATAATTTTATTAAACTTAAATTAGTCATTTACTATTGAAATTTCAAGTTATTCAGCATTTATTGAACATAAAATATTCAGAAAATTTATTAAGACCAAAATTTATTAAACGTAAAATTATTTGAATTTTTATTAAACATAAAATTTATAAAAATATTATAGAATTAAGTTTATGCTATTATTACTGGAGTTAATGTATTTGAATTTGGTTGAAATTAACTTGCTAAGGTTAAATCCTACTAGAGAGCTCTCTTTTTATAATAGATAAATCAACTATCCAAATAAACCATAAACACAAACAAAATTACTCAAAAATTACACAAAAAAATAGATAATTCTTAAATTACAATACCTTGATCCTATAGATCGAATTCCTCTTAAACCAATAATTACTTGCATCGCAAAAACCATTTCTATTGACTGGTAGAAATTGGAAACGCTTCTCATTAGGTGATAATTGCTGAACGTTAATGATGATGAATTACTTTTGACTACAGCAGGTCCAAAGAAACTGTTTTTGATAGTTCATTTTTCTTTAAACAAAACATTTAAAACACTCCATATAGTTCATCCAACTTTCTTTGTTAATACACAGTTTAAACAATCATGTCTCTGTTATAGTTTTATTTATAACTTGCGTCTGATAAATAACGGTAATATCTTTAAAATCTTAAACAAATTTAAACTCAGTAAGCACTTGCTAGTTTAGTTACTTCCGATAAAATCGATAATTATTTATTTTTATCCACTTATGGAATTTATTAATTATATTATGAGTCCATCCGCAAATAAACGATAATCACCAAACAGATACGCCACGGTTATTTTTATTAACAATGACTCCGTAATATTTTAAAAACCACTCAATTTTTGATAACGTAAATTCACTAATTACAACTGGAACGGTAGAGATAATTGTTTTAATGATCCATCACAAAATAACAAACCACTTTTATCTATAAACTGTACTGTATATTCAGATTTATCGGCTGAATTATTCAAAACTGTGCCATCTCGGAGTCTCACTTCAAGACAAGCGTCGCGTCTTCACCGCAGCTCAAAAGCAAGTATCGATTTTTTTTAAAACTGAAGGTTCCATTATTATAGTTCGTAGGGTGCAAATCGTGTACACCAATCAGCGAGTCGCGTGGTTTGACCTAAGCGAATCAGAGCACTGCAACTCAAAAGCAAGTATTGATTTTTTTCTTTAAAACTGCAAACGCTTCAAGTTATTATTTTTTAAACGCTTATATGAGTAACCAAAGAGATCTTTATAATTCTAAGAGGATTTGAAACCAACCTTTTTTTAAAATAGTTTTTTTTATAGGGTTGTTTAAACCAAATGCTAACAAAAGTTCATATTTTAAAAACAACTTAAATTTGCAGAACCGGACTTAAGATTTTTAGTAAATATGTAGACAAAACTACATTTGTTCAGGACAGATAAAAATATACCGTTACAGAAGGTACTATACCAAAGCAAATACTTGCTAGTGCAAAAAAAAGAAAAAGTCATAAGGTCCAAGATACGGAGAAAAGCCAAAAGGGCAAAAAGGTAAAAACCACAAACCAACCCAAAAATTTACTAGTTGAAAAGAAACCAGTACGGTAACAGAGGATTAGATTCCAATTTAATAGTTAATTATAGCGGCAATTTTCCTAAATTTCCTTCTGCCTACTTCATTCTTTCTTTGCCATAATGTTATAGTAATGGTTAAATCTCTTCAATGAAACAAAACCAGAAGCAGCACTTGTCGGTTAAGTCTTTTTTACATACAGTATAATAGCATTCGTTAGCCTTTTTTTTGGCGACCAGTTTTCATACAAAACAGAGATCATAAGATGGTAAAAAAGGAATTCAAGTACGGTTAGGAACATGTCAAAGTCTACGTAAGAAACCGAAAAGAGCTTCGAAAGAGTTCAAGAAATAGATACCAAAGAAATCAAAAAAGTTTAAAGAAGTCTAAGAGAGGTTAAAAAAAGGTAACAACCAGGTCATAAAGGCCACAGAAGTCAAAAGATGTGAAGAAATAAAAAGAGAACAAAGAAGAGGCCAGAAAAAAAGCCAGACGTTGAAGACGAGATAAAAGAAAAGAAAGATAGGGTGGTTCTTATTTGGATCACGTTGGAATTTTGATTTTGTCGGGTGCCCATTTGATTAAAAAAAACTAAGAATTTTAAAACCAATACGAACTTCCTACCTCTATTCTGATTATTCGCTGTAAGGAGGAAAAGTTTCCCATTTAAAACATACGCTTCTTTTCAATTCGTATGCATATTTTTTACCACTGAGACAAATTGTTGAGAAAAATTGATGATTTTATGGAATTAACGGGCATCGATGCTTTTAGGTAAAAAAAATTATATGGGACATTCTACATCACTTCAACGCTAATTGAACTGTGCATTATTTTGAATTTATTTGTAAATCGTCGAAAAAAATTCCAAAATTCCAAATAATAATAATAAATAATTAATTTTCAGATTTTTTCTCAACAGTTTGTTCCAGTGCACAGTGATAAAAAATATGCATAAGAATTGAAAAAAGCGTGTATTTTAAATGGGAAACTTCTCGTAACAGCGAATGATTAGAATAGGAGTAGGGGATAGGAGAATAGGAAGTTCGTATTAGTCTTAAGATTTTCAGTTTTTTTTTTTTGAATTAAATGGTCACCCGGCAAATCCGAAATTTCAACATGACTCAAATAATAACCACCCTAATGTTTATACGTACTAATTTAAAAATACGTATTAAAAGGTAAAAGCTACAAATTCTTTATAACATGTTGGATAGATAAAAATAACATATAAAACATCCGTTCTTTTTTGATTTCTAGAAATTCAATAAATACGTCTTTGCCATATCAGCGTCAAAATTGATTTCCATATAACAGATGTAATTTTAACTGCGATTGCAACGTGTGGCGCCTTAATTGTGGATACATTCTAAAGAATTGATAATTCTCGTTAAGTAGCCTGTTTTTTGTACCTTTTATTCGTAACATAACACCTGAACATTAAATGAGTCCGAATGGATACATACTCGGGATGAATGTCTCCTAAATTAAATTTCTGGATGCGCCACTGGATGTAGAATGTTTTATCTATGGAGTATAAATGATTTAAGATTAACATCATCCTCTTCTGCTGCTCTAATACAAGATTTTAGACATTTGATGAAGTGTCATAGTAGCCGCTTGTTTAATTTAATATTTTTTTCTCAAAGGATATAAAATAAATCAAAATAGATACTATTTGTTGTTTTATCTTTCTCACATGAATTTGTATTAATTCACCAACAGTCTCTTCTGCTGTCCTGTTATAAGACTTCAAACATGTGATTGAGACTCATAGTTCAAATAAATCAAAAATGCCCTCCAGAAGTTGTGCTGTTACAAGGATATTTATTATACCAGTAATAGTATAGTTTAATAATTAACAATCAAAGTGGTGAAAAACCTTTTAAGCAGCAAACTGATGTCATGCACACGTTAGTGTGTTCACATAGGTTATATATAATATTACAGATATTATTCGGAAATTGTTCATTACGGATTTTAATTAATAAACGAATTTAATAACGAACTTTAAATAGGTATAAACCAGACTTATTATAGTTATTAGTACACGGTTTAATTTGATAGGTTCTTTCTCGAATGCGATAGAATAAATCAAAATAGATATACATTATTTACTGTTTTATTTTTCTCGCTGGAATTTGTATTCATAATGAGTTTTAATTAATAAATAAATTAAGTAATTTAATAAATAGTTATGTAACTAACAGCTAAAAATAAAATCTAAATAAAAATTGATGATGGGCGCCATCTAGTAATCGGTAGTGTAATTATTAATAAAGGTTTATGTATCAGCATTTACTGTTACTATATTAATGGGAATATCACCAACAACTCTTCTGCTGTCCTAATACAAGATTTCAAACATTTGATGGAATAAAATTCATGATGAAGGAATACCACCATCAACCTCGTATGCTGTCCTATTACAAGATTTCAAAACATTTGATTCAGACTCTGTAGTGTTTTATTATTCTAACAGAAAATTGTATTCATTACGGGTTTAAATTAATAAAAAAAATAATTTAATGTACAAACCAGACTCATAATTATTATTACAGGTTTAATTGGTAGCTTTTCTCAAAGGTGATAAAATAAATCAAAATAAGTACTACTTATATATTATTTACTGTTAATTAATACGGTTTGTTTTTATTACGGTAGCATTTTAGAATTTGAATAACATGCACAAAAGGTAAAACTTTAATTAAAGCGTTGACTATTAGACATTTTGCAATAGATCTATATGAATTTAATCTAATAACACAGAACCTACATATAAAAACTTTGTGAACGTTGTTTTCATTTTGATAGCTGTTCTTATAGCAGTGGCGTGCGGTCCATGGAAGCAATGGAAGCAATGCTTCCCTTGAGAATTTATAAAAAATAATTTTATAAAATGCTAACAAAAATAGTTTTATAAAATTATGGTTATCGTTTATTTAAATTTGTTATATAATCAACTTAAAGCTCAATATCAATTCCGTACAGCAAAAAGTATAATTATTTAGAGTACTATTTTAAATTAGGCTCATTAATCTTGCACGGAAAGGTAATAACGATTCAAATGTATTACATACACTGCATATAAGCACTGATTTCGTTGCTTATAACTGCTCTTCTCCTAACCTTGATTAGCGCGCATGGTGACATACAGACGATGCGGTTAACATTGTTTGGTCGTTATTTCTAGTGTGCTTCGTGCCCAAATGTTTATTTATTATAATTTGGTTATTTGTTCGATTCAGTGTTTGTTAAATTTAATGTTACTTAAGTAATGTAAATCTGCGAATGAGGCTGTATTTTGACACATTTTATTATTTCAATTTATATAAGTTGGATTCTTTTTAAAGACAAATAATTCCTATTTAGTTTGCGCTGTATGCAAATTTAAAATTACATTATCGTCATGACTGCAAATTCAGCTGCTTCGGATACATCCGAATCGCGACGATTTCTTTTGGTTCAGTTTATAAATTATTTTTCTGCATACAGTTTTGGAGAAAAATTACAAATTATTGAGAAAGGCAGATCAAAACCAGAACTTTCAAACTTAACAACGATTAAAACCTGCTCCGGTATTTTGCTAAAAAAGACCGGAAAATCGAGTTGCATATTAAATACATAGTAGTAGTTTTTTTTTAAATAAAGAATAATAGTTAACAAATTCCATAAGTATAAAGTGTAACAGTTCTTCTTTTAAAAACTTTTAAGTTTAATAATGATAACACCGTGTTTTATTGTACCTAGCAGGGGTGGATCCAGAGAATTATTTTGAGGGGGAGATTTTTGAAAAAATAATTGTTTTAATAAATAATAATTAAACAAACATTATTTGTTTCTATTCCATTTATACTTATTTCTAAATTTGAGGGTATTTCCTCCATCCCATCCCCGTGAATTCGCGCCTTTATCTAGGTATATTAAAATTAAAATCGTCGTTAAAAGTTAAATCGTCGATTGCTTCCCTAGCCTAAATTCTCACCGCACGCCACTGTCTTATAGTATTTCGTATCGTTTCGTACTTAAGTTCTTTGCATATAATTAGTACTACGGTGATCTTTAAAGCATAACAGACTAGAGGTCTTTTCCAAAATGGTACGAATGGCTAGTTTTGCTAAGATTTGAGACCCGCCACCGTACCTAATACTGCTGTTTGAATATAAGCTATACATAAAGTATGAAGTAGAAAGCAGTGTAATAGTCTGTAGTGCAGCCAGTTACAATACTCTGTTGAATTATTATTATTATTAGAGTTGCAGTTCTTGGTTAGGATAGCCAGGATTGTTGTAATAGTTGCTGAAAAGTTGGGTCATTTAAGAATACTGGTTTTTGAAAAAGGGAATAGAACTGTTACTATCAAGGAACGTTCCGGACAGTTTTTATTATTTTCGTTGCTCAATAAAGGTATTTCTGAAAGTCTCTTGCTACCAGAAACTTTAAGAATCCATTCATAAATATATATATTTTAAGTAAATATCAATATATGAATTCTTTCTTACCTTTGGTTATTGTTGATTGGATTCCAAGAAGCTACTGATGTTTCAGTGAGAGGACTAAAGAACAACGTATCATCTCGACGATCTACAGCAAGTGCAATCCCTTGAGATGATTTAGTTCCAACTAATGATACTGGAAGCGTTTCTAATTCTGCTGGTGGTCCTTTTCGTAAGGCAGCTGTTGGTACACTGAAGATCCTAAAATTATGCGAAAGAATACTTTTAAGTCTTTTTAGTAGAGAATATCCCCAAGAAGGATTATTATATTAATAGTTATTATTTTAACTTACAGTATTGAGTGTCCAGATAAGAACCACAAGAAAATAATTATAATCCAAATGTAAAATACTGTAATGATATCGTAGTCAGTATATAATTACCTACCTGTTTGTTGCTAAAGGTTGGAAATAGAGCACTCCTAGGTTTGGTGAATGTGCTAATCCCACAACACCGTCCATAAGTGTGAATGTTTCTCCACCTACTGTTGATTCACCAAAGTCTGGATCGGGAAACATAGATGGATGCATCACTCTCCATGCTCTATCTCTTAAGGAATCGTAAACTACCAGTCCTAGGAATTAGAAATTAGTTAAATTAAATATTCAATAGTCACATGTAATAACAGTAGCTACAATAAATAATTTAAGGCTACAACGCAAAGGATTCAAAAATGGCAAGTTAAGTCAAACGAAACACTTGCATCAGCTTACATCTCATATAATTGGTGAGGATCATAGAGCGAAAGTTACAATTTGGGGTTTACTACGGTCGATTTGGAATACCAAGCAAGTGGTTGACATATAATTTTAATTTCATTGCACATTGTTTAAATTATACTTCCAGCATGAACTGCTAAAGAATCTCAATTCAAACCTGTTCCTAATCTTTGATAGAGAAATTTTAAGAAATCCAGATTGAGTAGATTTTTGAGTTTAGAGTGGGAAGTGCATTGGTAAATGTGGAAAGTAAGTGCTATGCAGAAAATAATCATTTAAATAGCCCCGAGAATAATGATCTACAACACCTTAGAAGTCCTTCCGCCAAGGAAGGGGTGATTTCTTATCCCTACCATGGAATCGCAGTCTTTCAAGTTTTCTAGTTATTGCTTCGAGCCTTATTTGTTAACTTAAAAATCAGGAAATAAATAAATCGGATTATTAAGAGGTTTCACAAATTTATTTTAATCTATGCAGTACCTGATTGTCAGGTAGAATTTATTTTAATAAATTTCTGACTTTTATTAGTTAATCTGATTTATTTATTTCATTTCTAGCTATTGGTTAGGTCAAAATTAGGAGTAATTCGAATTATTCCTGCAAAAGATCGCTGCTCTGATTGGTTCTCACAAAGCCAAGCATAAACCCAGCAAATCTACTAATTTAGTAATTTTTGTAGGATTAATGCTTACTAAATAGTAGTAGCTTAGAAAACAGTAGAGTTAAAAAAATAATTTGTAAGATGTCAGACTACAAAGAAATTTCTCCAATGAATTTCTCTGGTAATGTTAGTGGATATTGGAAACTTTGACGTTCCCGTTTTGAAAACTACTTGATAGCAATTTCACTTGCTATGGATGAGAAAGAGCAAGCTACACAATTACTCCCACAATGGAGCCCAGTTACTCCATTTATTTAGCGAAGAATGGTTTCGAATTTATAAAGCATTGACAAAGTTGCACATAAACTAAGAAAAACCAACAATTATAAACTAACCATTGAAACCAACACTAACACTTTTTCATTATTATTTAATGCTAAAGACAGAAAACATACGATAAATATCATGAAATCGGACATTTACCGTTTGAATTGTTTTTTTGTAGTTCGGTATATTGGACAAACACTTCCAGATTTTGACATAAGATACAAAGAACACGTTTCTGGATCCTGTGGTTGTAAGAATCAGTTTATTGTAGGCTCATATATAGTTCTACGCTTTTTAATCTCATTGTAGTTACTCAAAATTCAGAAAATACATTGAGATGAAATTATATTAGGTGAAAATAGAGTGCCTAAACAATTTATTTTACGCAGATTGAAAGAAGTTTAAAAACAAATATGTAAAACCACATATAACACAAATACAAATAATATATTATCTTAAACATATGAAAGGGTAAAGCATCATTAACAATAATTTATCAAACGATATCAATAAAATAAATTTTCGCATTCATTACGAAGGTCTGATAAAGATGTATTACACTTTGTATAACCACAAAAATCCACCAAACAACAACATAACAATGACAGCGTATAATTATTCAATAAAAAAAATTAAATTGCATACCAGGAGCAACGGTGTCTGTTATGTAAACAAAAGCCGAATCACATGTTCCTTGAACGGATTCATCGATGATCAAATTAGTCAGAAGCGAGTTGGGCCTCAAAACTTGTCGGGGGAATATTACTGTTCTTACGAGTTGATCTGTCGCCAAATCGAATATAGCGATCTTTGGTGGACATATTCTTCGGAAGTCTTCCAGTGAAGTCATTATACCAGAATCTAATACCTAAAAATGATATGGTGTTTAAACATGTACCTGCCAGAAGTTTAAGCATGCAGTAATATTATAGTAGGTAAGTGAATACTTACCCATAATCTGTTACAGGAGTCTATTTTCATTCTATAGACTGAAGTGAGTCCATTGCAACTATTGTTGATACCCCTTCCGGCATCATGCCAGGACCAGTCTGGAAAAGCTTGTAATAAAGGACTAGAACCACGAGGTGTATTTTTAGGTATGTAAGCTATTGTTGCAGGTACTCCCGAGTAGATTCTTGGCATGGACAGGAATATGCGGTCCCTTGTTACTTCCAAACCTGTGAATACTGTCCTTTCTGGCCTGTAAAAAGAAGATTAGTAAGTTAAAATTTGCAACTTTCGTCTTGCCAAAACTTAAATGTATGTAATAGTTGTAGTTTATAAAGTCTACTGTAATATATCCAGAACTGTTAGAATACAAATTGTTTAGATATTTCTATTCATCGTCCTTATTCAACTTTATTTTCATAACTTTAATTTTATTCTAAATAAATGTAGTGTTGTGTCCCTATTAGAATTGAATATGAATTATCTGTTCGAATGCTATTCACTACGACTAAAATTCATTTGTCTTAACTACTATATTTATACATAAAATACTTTAAATACATTTCTGGTGACATTACACTTACAAACATGAAAATTACGTATCACTTTCCCCTTATCTCTTTCATTGTCAGTTATTTTTGTACATCCTCCCTACCATATGTGGTAATGGATGATGTACGTAAAATATCTTCATAACCTATAGGTGGAAAGAGTTTATTATTAAATATAATTTTAGTAATTTTGTAGCCGATAGGGAGCCTGAGTAATCCTAAACACATAAGAATCTTCGCGACGGCGACAAAGGTCCCTTCAGTTAGTACCCTTCGGAGATGACAAAAAATAACTTATTAAAACTCTCCAATCCAAATACAAAAACAAAAAGCATTAAAAAGTAGCAAAGAATCAACTGAACTGGAGGTTGGCAAATAAACGGATGTATATGTAGAAGGAATACAATTTAGCTCAATTGTTTATTTTAGATGTATTGAATTCTCGGACTTTGACAACGGTGTTTGCTGAGAAGTGATATGATTTTCTTTTTCATTTAAATAGAGCCTACTATACAATACGAATTTCTGAATATCTTTAAACACGCAGATTTCCTGCACATAAAATTCGGATGTTCAATTATTAAAATAACACGGCAATGCAATGACACCCTGACTATTATGCAACCAATATTACCTACTTTGAAAGCTGTTTAAAAAAAGAGTTACATAAACAAAATCTACTAACCTCATCCACAAAAATTCGCATTATTTTTTAAATAAGTTTACTTATAATAATGTATTACAAAAGAAAAAAAATTACAAACTTTAGATTGATATTTAAACAAATAGTTTGAGAATCGTTTTTATTTAAAATAAGATTATTGGAATTCTTTAGTAGACTTTTTTTAATAACTATTGGTTTGTTGCTTTTGGTTTTATTTTTGATATTGTAACATCATCTGATTTTGAATTAATCCGAGTCCCGATAAATCATCAGCGTGAACTTATTTATTTATTTTTGCAGCTTCAACAGATAGCAACCTATTACAGGATGGGAAAAGTATTACCAAGCAAGTTATAACCAAATATTAATGACAAAAATAAAGAAAATAACAAAAAGAAATGAAACATAAAAAAAGTAGGCTGAAGCTAAAACTTGTGTAATCTTGGGTGCAACTCGAAGAAATTCATTGAGAGAGAGAGAGAGAGAGAGAGAGAGAGAGAGAGAGAAAAACGGTATACACTGACTTTACTCTTATAAAATTTAAGTGTCAATGTAACACAGCCCTTCGTGTAGCTATCGGCCTGGAACTAAACACGTCAATTTCATTTTGAATCGTTCGAAATTCAGTGCAAATTTTAAGATAGGCATATTTTAACTTTGACATGATAAATTAATTACAAAGCATTTTCATTGTGTCTGTTACCGTGATCCATTTAGAGTTTCGCACAATAAACCCAAGCATTTTGTAACTCTTAGAAATAAATAAATAGATTTATACGACTGATAAAAGTCAATTTCAAGTCAAAAGTTATCCCGAGATCCTCAAACACAGTAACTTTATTTAAGCATATGCTGTCTATGATATAAGGAAAGTAAAAAAAATTTCCGAGTAATGGAGACACCACACCACATCTTTTTATATTAAGCGGCAAAAGATTCTCATCGCACCATCTATGTAGGCAGTCTATTTTGCTGTGCTATATTATTTTGAGAAACAATTTACAACCAATCAGCGTAAAGTAAGATTTCTGATACAATACCCCGGTATATGTGGGTGAAGATAATGGACAACAATGGACGCAAAACAGATCCCTGGGTGCCCCAGAAGTTGCAATAATCTCACATGACTTGAAACTATGGTATTCAACCTTTATTTAAACGTTACGTCTAAATATATTACGTTACAAGGTACGATTTAAAAAAAATCCAATTAGTCCAAAATTATGTAATTTTTTCAGTAAAATACCGTGATCGTGCTTATCCAGAATTCACCAAATGGTACCGGGCGACCGTGGAATCAACATTAAGGAGAAAGCAGATAAACTTTTTGAAAAAAAGGTCAATAATGATACCATAGGCAAAATCAACACTAAAGAAATTCTTCAATAAGCTCTAATTTTATCTTATACCTATATTGTCTACTTGTTTTATGTAGCTTTTCTCAACTTTTCACCTTTAATTAAACCGTTGTTCTTTTTCTAAAAATCAAAAATAACTAGTTTTGAAAAAAGGAAATATATTTAAATAAGTAAATCATTTATTTATACATAAAAAATTACATGTATGAAAATAAAAAATACATTTTCCCAAATTCAATTGTTCACGTAAATCTGTTACAGTTTGCAGCTTTTTTTTGCTTTTTTGTACTTAATTTTTGTAGAAATGAATTTTAACGTAGGTATCAATTTGAGATTATTTTCGATAAATGTATTGTTGTAGTATTTTGTTATAATAGGAATTTATACAAAAACGAGAAATGTTATATAATGAAATTTTAGTAAAATGCAGCTTTAAAATATAAGACACTGTAGAATTTTTGATTTCTAAGTACATGAAGTAGCAAAAATAGTCCATGTACCAGTTATGTATTGAACAGCCCTCATATCATTTAAAATTTTATTTAAATAATATGATTGGGATAAGAATTCGCATGTAAGATTGAATCAATTTAAAGCAAGAAACTTTTATTATTAAAAATAATAATGCATTTGTAATTACGAAATTGCAAGCTCTAATAACTTTTTTTAATGAAAATTAATACTTAACTGAGTGTTATTAAACAGAAAATATTAATTCGTAGAGTACTATAAATACTTATCTTAGAGATAATATTTATTTTATGTAACAGGGGAATTTTGTATTGTATTATAAATCTGTTTAAATTCTTCATTCTATTAAATAATAATTTTCTTTCTTCTAGAAAATAAATAAAATATTTAGGAATAAAAAGAAAATTGTTATCTAAAAGGGCAGGTGTCAATTTTTGAAATAGTGGGCTTAGAGGAGAACGCATGTGCAGATCATACCAGTATAGATGTGCACGTACAAATGTGGTATCTTTTTTTTGCTAAATTGAACGTAAAAATAATTTAAATAAAGATTATTGTTTGGAAACGATTAAATGAATAGAATCTGTTTAGGCTAAGTGTGAAATTTCAGTAACTATTAAAGAAAAATGGATTTGTGCAGAGAATTAAAAAAATGTTTTTGAATAAAAGATTTACGAAATTAATTATAAATTTACTTAATAAACGGATACCTTTTTGTACTATCAATTTAAATTATAGATAGTTTATAATAAACCACAATAGTGAAAAAGTTTGTAAAATTGGGAAAAAAGGTTATCTTGCAAATGTTATATGAAATAAAATGTAAATTCTTTTGCTTAAAGAAGTTTGCCTAAAACAAAAAGAAAGATTCATTTTATTAAAAATAAAATAATTGTTAGGGTTCTTAAAACCATTGTTTGTGCGTGGTAATAAACATATTATACATTTCTGAGGTGCTTTTCAACATCCAAGAGGAAAAGTGTCGTTCCAGAATCACGATCCAGTAGCTGTCACATGGAGGGAAGCATGGAGGGAAGTGATAATGAGGTAAGCGAAATACATTCTGTGAACATTTGCAAAATAATATTGGATGCCTACGTTTAATGGACATAAAACAATAACTAATTTTACTAATTTTACTCACGTTATTTAATATTGTTCAGAGATAAAAACAGGTACATTTGTCAAAGTAGTACCTACTCTATATGAATTTTTTTTTCAGAAAACAATAATATTGGTGAAAATTTTTAATGAATTCTAGCATAAACCAGAGGTGTTGCAGAGCGGCAAATTTTTAAACCTTGATAATTTCAAAAGACCCTTCGAGAATCAGTTTCTTGCTCAGATAAGCTTAGCTGGCGCATACCGCGCTATTAAAGTAAATTGCAATATGTGCAATTTTCCTATGTTGCATTTGAAAATAATCAACTCCGAGCATTATGTACACATAGGCAACCAATTCTACAGCACGCTCTTTTTTACTATTTACATTTGTTGCATAGTAAATAAATAGCACTGTATGTAATTAGGATTTGTAATTTGGATATACAGGGTGGGACGGACCAGTATTTCTACTTTATGTGATATTTCCTTTTCTTGGATTTAGTTATACAGAGTAGATTGGTTCTACAGAGTGGCCCACCGAAAAAAAAACGAGCTCGTTTTGAGGAACTAAACCTCAATTTTTCGAAAAATGGTCGCTATACTATTTAAAAGCTCAATGAATGCTTTACAGTGGTATTTTTATTTTTGGATTCCGAGTATTAGTTTCCGCAAAAATGCAATTCAAGGAAACAGTACAAATTTGTGGTGTATTTTTTGTACATTTTTTTGTTACCATTGGTAACATAACCTACATAAACCTGTTTATTAAATGTATTTTCAAAACGCAGTTTTGAGTATTTTTGTTGCTGTAGTAAAACCAAAAAATGAATAAACTAAACCGGAGTGAATCTAGCAGCCGCAGACTAGCACTCGGAGTTGATTGTAAACGAGCCTTGCTCCAAAATTGTCAAATTTAGATAGTTTAGATAGTTTCTTTACATTGACCTCATTTTGAAGACATCGACCACCGGTGCTGATGCAATGCGTTCGATCATTTTTCGTCTGACTGTTTTCCAGTTTTTTATTACATAAACTGCTTAGTGATCAATTTTCAGCTTTTAGAAAACACTTAGATGACACTACTTGTTACAACTTTCAAACTGCGCTGACGCCGAGTGTCCCCATATCCGAGTTTCTTTTGTGTAGGATATTTATTTACACCCTAAATATAAGTTAATATTAAAATATTAACCTTTACAAAACTCTTACACTTTTTGGTTGCCAGCTCTTGTGCTATAAGTAACCTAGAGAAAGGCATTGGAGCATTTATCGTTTTTATATGATATTTCGACCATCTCATAACTCTTCATTGCAGTACATTTTGAAAAACCTTTTTGATCCCTTGTAGGAAGCACTAAAAGGTTCATAATACAACTTTGTGTTACCAATTTTGTGTAAGATTGTTTTTACCATAAAAGCCTTTTTTTCAATATGGAAAGCTATAGGGAAATTAAAAAGAGATCGTATCTACGTCTTGCAGTAAGTTACAACAGTCAAGTTCATCATTTATACAATTGGTAATTGTCTACCTTATTTGTACATTTGTGTAAAATTTCTTTAAGGAGAAAAAAATCATATTTGAGTTACCTTAGAAGTGGACCATTTTCAATGACACCCAGTTTGATAATTTGGTCCACTTTTTAATTTCTAATTTCTTTCTTTTAAAGAAGCAAGTATCTTTTTGTCTGCGCGTTGCGCCTGAATAATTTTGACAACTGTGTTATAGGTAACAGATCTTGCTAATAGCCGTAGTATGAAAATAAGGTAAAATAAAAATAAGATAAAAAGCGGCATGGCATAAAGCTTATTTTAGGTTTTAAGCTACTATAGCCTAACAAAGTGATATTGATAGAAAACCTTAAATACAGTGCTACCAATATAACGTAAATTAATATGTGATAAAATAGGAATTTGAATAATACAACGCAAAAAATGTAAGTGAAGCAAAGGTGCGCTTTGTAGCCTTTTACATTCAGTGCTATAAAAACATTCTGTACTGCTAAATCAACCTAGCTAATGAAATTATTTAATTCTATTAAATAAGAAATCACCGGACACTAAAAAGATACAAACAATATAATTGTGTAACATAATCTCTTAACTATTAAGGCAGAATATCATTTGAGTTCACAGGAAAAGCTA
The DNA here is from genome assembly GCA_929113105.1 of Agrypnus murinus. Lineage (NCBI taxonomy): Eukaryota > Metazoa > Arthropoda > Insecta > Coleoptera > Elateridae > Agrypnus > Agrypnus murinus. The sequence goes on along the minus strand of OV816025.1, from coordinate 3,818,694 downwards.
TGATCTAAGATTTATATTTTTAACCCAAAACAGGTGATAAAATATAATAACAATCAAAAGAATAGGTAAAAGTTTCACTAGTCTTATTAAATTCTTAACCTGATAATCATTTCAACATTAAATGTCATTATCAGAGGCAGATAAGATTGATAAATAAACACGTTGCTAAGGATAAATACAGAAAGGTAACTAGATACAATACAGACAAAAACTAAACTCTAACACTTTTCATAAAGGAGAATTACTAAGCTAAGTTTGTTTATTCATTAAAGGTACTGCGCGTTCATGCTTGTATATTTCAAAAGCTTCTAAAATGTTTAATTTATGTTTGTTGTTGCAAAAATGTAAGAAATTGATGTTATTTTGAGGTATCTTTGGGTGATTTTGTTTCAAAAGGTGTTTGGCATAATTCGATTTTTCTGGGTGTTTATTTCTATAAGATAATATAATATTTTATAATATAAACCATAAACCCAGTTACAAAAATAACAATTCAAACGGTAAATGCCGGATTTCATGATATCTTGTGTTCTGTATGTTATATCTTTAATGAATGAACAAACTGAACTTATTAATTCTTCTTTATTCAAAGTGTTAGATATTTAATTTCTGAATGTATTGTATCTATTGTCTGTCTCACGTTGGGATTACACTGAAGGAAAGATAGCCAATGTATTTCTTATGGGAGTTTGTGCTTCGTTGTTGCCACCTATTTTACTGTATGAATCTATAGAAATGTGGATTAAGATTCCACAAGTTCTAAACCTTTGAAAACAGTAACCGAAAAAGTGTAATCGTAACCATACAAAAGAAGCGTTTAATAGAAAGTCTTATTAACATGTATTTGTTATTTTATTAAACATTACTTGGGATTTTTACATCGTACTTATTACCTATACTTTTTTGTTTAATTCTTTCAAATTCTTTAACATAAAAATAACGGCTGGTTAGCGTCTGTATGATCTTTTTAATCCATAGGTAAATACAGGAAGTCCCAAACGTAACGGTAAAATGATTTCATCATGGGGTCAATCCATCTGAAGTGGTCCAGAAAATAATAAATTGGTCGCTCGACTATTTCAAAAACGGGTAATATTTTTTGTGTTGTCACCCCGAAGTATTGGTAGTTTGAAACCACTGTTATTTTATTTTTATTCCTTTTGAGTAAAATATGGCAGCCATATTTGTTTCGTGGTGCACGACGTTTTTTTGCGTTTTTTGAAGTAAACATAAATCTTGATATCTCAAGAATGCTTGGTCCTAAAGGCCTGTGGTAAAAACCATTGTACTGTTTACATGTCGGGCTACATTTTTTATTTGAGACATAATTTTCGTAGGATGCGTATTTGTTGGTGCAATTTAACCCCGAAGTTTAATAACGTTTTTACAAAATTTCCACTTTTTACGGGGTCATATCTCCAGATGAAGGTGAAGTCTTAGGGCTGATTTTTTTGTTAATGGTACACAGTTAGGGGTAGTTTATGTATAAAATATTTCAAATCTAAAACTTTACTATTTTGGTATTTATGGGCTTTTGAAGTTCTCGTTTTTTCTATTTTTGGTCAACTTTGGCCCTAAATATCTCCGATGGGCACGGATGGATTTTTTTATATATACGTGAAAATATGATGGCAAACTGTGGTAAAAATCTCAACTTTGATATTAGCCTGAAAACAGAGTTATGCTCAGTTGAAAACTGTAAATAAATTTTGTAAATAACCATAAAACTCGGTCATTATAAAACCATGTATTTTCAATATACAGAGTCGCTGAGATGTATGGAAACGGTCGATTATCTTCTTAAGTAAGGCAGCTAGCGAAAAATGTTAAATACAAACGTTTTAGAGCTTTTTAAGATCTATTACAATAAAGACAAATTAAGTATACAGGATCAGTCAAAAAGTCATGACGAAAGAAAGTTGCTTTTTTTTAATGGAACACCCTGTATATTATTCCACATTTCAAATTATCTCGTAATTCTAAACAAAATTGTGTAGCACATCAATATACCTAAACTTAACCGTTTTCGAGATATCGAACTTTGAAAATTATTTTTTACTACCTTCAAATTTATTAAAGAAAAAGCCGGAAATGATGGATATTTATTATAAAAATTACACAAAGTGGGGGATATGGTGATATGGATTCATATCCATATCACCATAAAAATGCATGATACGAAAAAATGTATTTTTTAATTAATGTCCTGGATATTTTACATTTTATGAAAATAATAGTTAAGCCAGAAAAAAAAAGAGAAAACAAATATTTTCTTTGGAATTCTATTTTATAAGGTGCTCAAAGTGTTCACTCACTATTTACTTCCTGACAGTAATGAATTCGCTGAACAAAATTTTGTAGTGAATTTAAAAGGGTATTGGGAGGAATATTGGAAATTTCTTGCCTTATCCTTTCTTCCAACTCTTCGATATTTTGCGGCTTATTTTCGTAGACTAGATTTTTTATTTGACCACACAGAGAAAAGTCAAGCGGGGTCATATCGGGAGACCTAGCAGGCCATCCAATTGCCCCCTACGTCCAATCGATTTTTCAGGAAAAAATTCACCTAGATATACCCGTACCGCAAGTCAAATCTTGTTGAAACCATATTTGTTCTGCCGGTAAATTGGGATTGTTATTGTTCGGGAATAATCGTCTAAGCTCTGGAATAAACATACATATCTCGCAAACGTTTATATGGACGGAATTTTTCCCGTTTGCAAATTTTTTGAATGGAATATCGAGTCATGTTATGATTTAAAGCCCTCTGTTATGTCGAATTTATTGGATTTTCCACCACATCTAACATGACATTCAAAGAATTTTCTTCATTTCTAACGCTTACTGGTCTTTCACTAGCATCATATTGTTCATATAAGTATATTTGTTTAATTAGAAGTATTATAATACCATAAAGATTTAAAGATCACCTCTTCCAACTGTAGCCAACATCTTGACAGATTAAACTGAAAGCCTCCGTAGAACGAACTGTAATGATACACGGTTTACATGTGCGTAATTAAATCTCCACTTTTTAGGGGGTCATATCTCCAGATGAAGGTGAAGTCTTAGGGCTGATTTTTTTGTTAATGGTACACAGTTAGGGGTAGTTTATGTATAAAATATTTCAAATCTAAAACTTTACTATTTTGGTATTTATGGGCTTTTCTCGTTCTTGTTCTTGTCAAAGTTCTCGTTTTTTCTATTTTTGGTCAACTTTGGCCCTAAATATCTCCGATGGGCACGGATGGATTTTTTTATATTACGTGAAAATGAAGTACTATATGATGGCAAACTGTGGTAAAAATCTCAACTTTGATATTAGCCTGAGAACAGAGTTATGCTCAGTTGAAAACTGTAAATAAATTTTGTAAATAACCATAAAACTCGGTCATTATAAAACCATGTATTTTCAATATACAGAGTCGCTGAGATGTATGGAAACGGTTGATTATCTTCTTAAGTAAGGCAGCTAGCGAAAAATGTTAAATACAAACGTTTTAGGGCTTTTTAAGATCTATTACAATAAAGACAAATTAAGTATACAGGATCAGTCAGAAAGTCATGACGAAAGAAAGTTGCTTTTTTTAATGGAACACCCTGTATATTATTCCACATTTCAAATTATCTCGAAATTCTAAACAAAATTGTGTAGCACATCAATATACCTAAACTTAACCGTTTTCGAGATATCGAACTTTGAAAATTATTTTTTACTACCTTCAAATTTATTAAAGAAAAAGCCGGAAATGATGGATATTTATTATAAAAATTACACAAAGTGGGGGATATGGTGATATGGATTCATATCCATATCACCATAAAAATGCATGATACGAAAAAATGTATTTTTTAATTAATGTCCTGGATATTTTACATTTTATAAAAATAATAGTTAAGCCAGAAAAAAAAGAGAAAACAAATATTTTCTTTGGAATTCTATTTTATAAGGTGCTCAAAGTGTTCACTCACTATTTACTTCCTAACAGTAATGAATTCGCTGAACAAATTTTGTAGTGAATTTAAAAGGGTATTGGGAGGAATATTGGAAATTTCTTGCCTTATCCTTTCTTCCAACTCTTCGATATTTTGCGGCTTATTTTCGTAGACTAGATTTTTTATTTGGCCACACAGAGAAAAGTCAAGCGGGGTCATATCGGGAGACCTAGCAGGCCATCCAATTGCCCCCTACGTCCAATCGATTTTTCAGGAAAAATTTCACCTAGATATACCCGTACCGCAAGTCAAATCTTGTTGAAACCATATTTGTTCTGCCGGTAAATTGGGATTGTTATTGTTCGGGAATAATCGTCTAAGCTCTGGAATAAACATACATATCTCGCAAACGTTTATATGGACGGAATTTTTCCCGTTTGCAAATTTTTTGAATGGAATATCGAGTCATGTTATGATTTAAAGCCCTCTGTTATGTCGAATTTATTGGATTTTCCACCACATCTAACATGACATTCAAAGAATTTTCTTCATTTCTAACGCTTACTGGTCTTTCACTAGCATCATATTGTTCATATAAGTATATTTGTTTAATTAGAAGTATTATAATACCATAAAGATTTAAAGATCACCTCTTCCAACTGTAGCCAACATCTTGACAGATTAAACTGAAAGCCTCCGTAGAACGAACTGTAATGATACACGGTTTACATGTGCGTAATTTATTACATAAAGTAAAAGATGGGCGTACTAAAAATCATAAAAATAAATTTAGTTAGTAATCCAGACATATGCACCTTTCTTGCTTTCTCTTCGTTAAGATATTGAGTTATTGCATTCCCTTCATATTTATGGTTATTTGGGAATTTTTCTCGAAAAGCTCCAAAACAAGCAATAAAGTTACTGCAATTCTAATAATAAAAGGTTTTAAACAGTTTTATTTAAAACGCAAATCTTTATGGTATTTTAATTCTTCTTAATTCCAGGAACATACTCCTTGCTGTTTTAAAATACTTCTAATTTTTTTTAATTAGTATTTCCGTAGACATTATGATTCTAATAAGTAATAATATTTATTTCGTTCGATAATCAACACAATGTAATGATCTTTTATTTACTGTAATTCCAGCAAATGTAAACACGCTCATCAACCCTGCTGACAATAGCCGGGCTGATAATGAGTTGGGCCTTTCAGATTTCATGAATTAGTATATGCAAACTGTCACATAATTTACATGGGTTCATAGGAAAATCGACCAGGGAAGAAAATACAAGGAAAAAGTACATATAAATATGTATTATATTAATTGCTTTAGTTGTAACTGCAAGAACTTTTACGAATGGCATATGATTATATTATAGTAATAATCTAATAATTATCACTAAACAATGTTAGCGCTAGAATAAAATAAATTTACTCATCGATACTAATGGAGATGGTAATGTATTGAAAATACATGGTTTAATAATTACCAGGTTTTATGGTTATTTACAGTTTTCAAATGAGTATAACTCTGTTCTCAGGCTAATATCAAAGTTGAGATTTTTACCATAGTTTGTCATCATATAGTACTTCATTCTCACGTAATATAAGAAAAATCCATCCGTGCCTATCGGAGATATTTAGGGCCAAAGTTGACCAAAAATAGAAAAAACGAGAAATTCAAAAGTCCATAAATACCAAAATAGTAAAGTTTTAAATTTGAAATATTTTATACATAAACTACCCCTAACTACCATTAACAAAAAGATCAGCCCTAAGACTTCACCTTTATCTGGAAATATGGCCCCCTAAAAGATGGAAATTTTGCAAAATCGTTATTAAACTTCGGGGTTAAATTACACCCATAAATAACCATCCTACGAAAATTATGATCAAACTAGAAAATGTAGTCCGATATCTAAACAGTACAATGGTTTTTACCGTAGGTCTGTAGGTTCAACCGTTCTTGAGATATCAAGTTTTACGTGTACATCAAAAAACGCAAAAAACGTCGTGCACCACGAAACAAATATGGCTGCCATATTTTAATCAAAAGGAATAAAAATAAAATAACAATGCTTTTGAACTACCAATACTTAGGGGTGACAACATGCAAAAAATTATCGTTTTCTGAAATGGTCGTGCGACCAGTGCTGGACCACTTCATATGGATTGACCCCATGCTAAAATCATTCATTTGTTCAACTTGTTTCAAAATAAACTTGCAAAAAGGTAAATTTAGGATTAGCAGCAAATGCAAAGGATTTTAGTAAACAATAAACCCTTCTGTTTTTTTGTACTTTTACTTCGCTGAACTACATAATACAGTTTGTACTTACTGAAATTATAGTATAACGTTTTTTGTCGGCACTATTATTTGTCACCGAACGCATATAAGCAAATTTCTTAATACAGAAATAATTATTTGGTTTCAAACTTGGAACTCTTTGATTGTTTTTTAATTTTGTTTTAAGCCTTTAAAAGCAACTATCTCGGAAATTTCTTAATACAGTATCATACTTTTTTAGCATATTTGATCTTAGCATTACATTACCTTTCCATATTCATCATAAAAAACTAGGGTTTCCATTTAAAAAAAAATTCGTTATCGTCATAACTCGGAAACAAAAGAAGATCTACAAATAACGATTACACTGAAATATGTCTCCTTTAAGATAAAAATCGACGTATTCGGGGATTTTTCTCAAAAATATTTAATAAAAGATTTATTTCGATAGTTCCAGAATTTATATGCGCACTACATGAACAGCAGCAAATTTTGAAATTTTGTTTAACTACCGCTGTCAGAAGAAGTGAGTACCTGCAATATAACTTGCTCGAACAATAGGGATTATAAAGGTTTATGCAGTTACAACTACAATATTTAGAAAGTGTTTTTAAAAGTTGCTTGCAAGATGTTTGGCAACTCCGTTGTCCATAAGAACACACACTGTAGTCTCAACGTGAGATGATCAATAGTTACCTATTTTCTATATTTATCTTTAGCAACGTGTTTATTTATCAATCTTACCTGCCTTTGATAATGACATTCAATGTTGAAACAATTGTCAGTTTAAGAATTTAATAAAACTTGTAAAACTTTTAACTACTCTTTTGATTTTTAATATATTTTATGATTATAGAGTTCCACAAAGTAAGGCTGGATGTAGTTAAAACCAAAAAATGTGACTTGAACTAACTCAATCTGATAACGGTTCGATGTGAAGAAAGGGATAGATAAAGATACCGGTCCACCTCCACGGTCTATGTGTTATTATGATTTATGTTGAGTAGTTGAGTGTTCTTGAGATTTCTGGCACAACCTTACACACGTTAATTTTTTAATTTTGAAGACAAATACCTATTGTCGTTATCTGCTTATTTTGATTTTGTTTATTGATTTTGTATATACTATTTAATTTCATAATAATCAGTTTTGCCGAATAACTTATTTATTTGCCTATTCAAGGTTTTCAATTTCTCGCATTTGTAAACTATTACACTTTGTTGTAATCTATTACACTTGCACAGTGCATTCTAGTACCAATAGTCACATCCCAAAATCCCAACCTTGGTTCAGTTGTTTGTTGGCCACAGAAACGGTTGGACGGCTCGTGGCATATTCAACATTTAAGTAATAAAGGTAGTTAATAAGGCATTAATAAGCAACTGAAGGGTGTTTTATTCAATCAACTCATCAGTGATTTTGCCTTTCTTCGATATTAATGCTTGAGCAGGTACACAACTACTATTTTCCTTTAATTGATTTTATATCTGATAAGGGTATATGGTGTTTAATTTACATATGGGATTATTGGAGATCATTTTCAAATCAGGTAAAATACCATTTCTGGTGTCCACTTTACACCAATTCTTGGAGGGCTAATAATGGGCTTCAAAGATTAAAAAAGAACAGGCAACTGTGTGATACACTATATGCATACCCACTTTTGCGTTAAAATATTAGGTACAGGAAAAAATTAATAACATGGTCTTTTGAAATTATACAGACACAGCTTCAGAGTTCAGTTACGGTTTGCAACCGATACAAATATTTGAAATAGACTACGTGGTTGCTAGTCATACTCTTAACTTTACTTTCGGTAACTTAAGCATTGTATCTTTTATTAATTACTCAGTACATACCTAACTTGTAATTTCTGATGTTTTTTCTACATTTAATATTTCAATGGGATTTTAATCCATAATAATCGACATGAAATTTGTTTCGAACTAATCCATATTGGAAGTGTCTGCAATGACCTATATGAGATGGTCATCTAACCTAATCTCATCTAGTGACTTTGTGGCACATCACAAAGTATTTACGAAAGTAGTGGCGATGGCACCACATGGAATAAGGCGTCCCCATGAGGTGCACCTTGCTTATCTCATGGGGTCGTGACAAACTTACATTTGTGTTAAGACCATTTTTAGTTAATGCTTAAATATCACTTAAAAACTGTTTGAAGTTATTCCAACTAACACAAGAGGTAAAGACAATTGTTAGTACATAATTAATTACCTGAAATTACTAACGAATCCATAATCTCCAAATGGGAAATTAAACTCTAATAAATTCCATTGAGCAATAACTTCAACCTCCTCACTTAGTACTTGTGAAGTAAGGACCAAAAGTGTAGCGATCTTCAATAACATGGCAGTGTAATCTGCAAAAAAATAAAATATTCATTTAGTTAGTGACCATACAATATTTACAAGCATGAATGCGTTAAAACATTCAAATTATTCAACATCAAAGAACAAATTACTACATTTCCAACAGCAGTGGCGTGCGGTGAGAATGAGAGGTTGCTAGGGAATCAACCACGATTTTAATTATAATACACCTAGGTACAGGCGCGGATTAACGGGGAGGGAATAATAATCCCCCCCCCCCAATTTAGAAATAAGTTTACATAGAATAGAAACAAATAATGTTTGTTTAATTATTATTTATTAAAACAATTATTTTTCCAAAGATTTCCCCCTCAAAATACTTCTCTGGATCCGCCCCTGATAGGTACAATAAAAAACAGTGTTATAATTATTAAGCTTAAAAGTTTTTCAAAGAAGCACTTTTACACTTTATACTTATGGAATTTGTTGACTATCATTCTTTATTTAAAAAAAAACTACTACTACTACGTGTCAATTTTCCGGTCTTTCTTAGCAAAATACCGATACAGGTTTTAATCTTTGTTGTTAAATTTGAAAGATCTGGTTTTGATCTGCCTTTCTTAATAATTTGTAATTTCTTTCCAAAACTGTATGCGAAAAATTCCTTATTAATAATTTACAAACTGAACAAAAAATCGTCCCGATTCGGCTATATCGAAGGTACTCGAACCTTTCACCGAAGCAGTTGAATTTGCAGTCGTGACGGTAATGCAATTTTAAATTTGCATACAGGTAAGCTAAATAGAACTATTTGTCTTTAAAAAAATACAACTTGTAAATTAAAATAATAAAATGCGACAAAATACAGTCTCATTCGCAGATTTACATTACTTAAGTAACACTAAATCGAACAAATAACCAAATTATAATAAATAAACATTTGGGAACGAAGCACAATAAAAATTACGACCAAACAATGTTAACCAGCCAAACAGCATCCTTCTATTATAACACCCCGCGCTCGCTGATTCACGCCAAGGTTAAGAGAAGAGCATTTGTAAGCAGAGCTTATATTAAGTGTATGTATCACATTTGAATCGGTATTACATTTCCGTGCAAGTTTAATGAACCTAATTTAAAATAGTACTCTAAATAATTATACTTTTTGCTGTACAGAGTTGATATTGAGCTTTAATTTTATAAATATTTCAATTTAAATAAACGATAACCATAATTTTACAAAAGTATTTTTGTCAGCATTGTTTTTATTTTTAATAAATTCTCAAGGCAAGCATTGCTTCCATTGCTTCCATGGACAGCACGCCACTGTACAACAGTGTATCATCTGTGATTATCATAGAGCAGGTAATTTAATTGTGATATAATAATTATTTTGTTTTGTATTGTTGCCATTTTAATGTTCAGTGTTTTTACTGCTTAATTAATATTAAACGGAAAAGAATAATTAACGCCTGTAAGGTTTACAAGCAATGTTAAAGAATTAGTTAGCATTATCTCGTTTTTATTAATAAGCAAATAACTATGTGTCATTAAACTTATGTGTCATTAAAACACGTGATTTATTTCTTTTCTTTCTATATACATATGTACTACTTAGTATGAATTAACAGTCGACAGTGCCACTGATTGAAGCACCTGAATCCTCAAAAGCAATAATGTATTAAATAATACATTTGATTTACCGTTATTAAATTATTCTAATTAATAGCATTACAACAATCAACGACTAAAAGTCAATAAATTAGAATCTGCATAAAACCTTCAGCTTTGTTTTATTTAAAACAAATACACACATTTAATTATTTATTATTAAAATACCTTATAATTTACAGTAAATACTTATTTTCATTGAAGATAATACAATGCGTTTCAAAAGTCTGGAACTATTGAAATAAAATTCAAAGAAAAACTTTTTGAGACAAACGCTCTGACAGGTCAATTTTGGTTTTAAAAAAGAGATCTTTTTATATCCACTGAATTTTTCGATCGTCATTTGTTTTTGAATTATGACGTCATCGGATTTTTTTTTAAATTCCAACCCATATTTTTTTTGATGGATTTGGATAGAGCTTGAAATTCTGGAAACAGAAATATGTACAAGTACAACCTTGACTTTGATAGTTTCTGAAATACGAGGCATCCAGAAACTCTCCGGAATGTGTTACAAGATTTTGAGTATCGCCTAGGATATTGCCAAGAAGTAAATGGGAATCAGTTTGAACATCTTATTTAGTTTAGTTATGACAATAAGGTTGTTAACTTGCTCGTTTCTACAGTAAAATAAAAAAAAATGAAAAAAATTTAGCGCTACTTCAGCTTTTTTTCCAAATTTTGAGCTTGATTATCTTGTAAACTATCAAGGTCAAGGTCATACTTGTGCATATTTTTATGTTCAGAATTTCAAGCTCTATCCAAATCCATCAAAAATATGAGTTGCAAACTCGAAAACAAAAGGCGATCGAAGAATTAAATTTATACAAAAATATGTATTTTTTAAAACTAAAGTTGACCTGTCAGAGCGTTTGTCTCAAAAAGTTTTTGTTTGAATTTTATTTCAATAGTTCCAGACTTTTGAAACGCACAGTATAATTAATCATATACATATAAATATTATATTTAAATATTCATTTTAAATAAATAAAATCTGTACATGTTATGCAACCTTTCTTACACTTCTGCTAGACACACATACTGCTATACTATTATAAATTATAAAATATTTATATCCATTGAGAGTACACTTAAAATAATTTAAAGTGTAAGCATGGATTAATAAATAGATGCAGATTATATCTATATATATAAAAGGGAAAGATTGTCTGTATATATGTATGCGATTTTCTCCGCAACCACTGGACCGATTTGGATGAAATTGGTATCATTGGAAAGGTCTTGGCCCAGAATAGAAAATAAGACCAAATTGGTCTTATGGCCATCGTGGTCCGAAATAACAGCGAAAAACCCATATATGGAAGTTAAAAATGGGTACTGAGATTGATGTGAATAGATATGTTGTCAATTGTCAAATTTGGTAATTTGACAATTACAAAAAGTAAAAACATGTAATTTCAATAAAGCGTAGCAAAGCGCGCCGGGTATTTGCTAGTATAAACATAAAGTATACATTACGAGCATTTGCATTTCTTTTTACCAAACAAGCGAAATCCAACTCTTGCTTCTTCACGTTACAAGGAAACTTTATTCATATCAATTTTATATTGTTCATTTTAGTTAGAATTACAATAGGTGCTTATTTTACGTTTATTTTGATTACATTATTTTATTTGTTTTCTGTTTTTATGAGAATTGCATGAAATAAGGTAATATAGAAAATTTAACTTCAAGATGTTATTTATTCTTGATGTTTCAGACCAGGTTAGCAAAAAATGACACATACGATTTCTTGCTTGGTAAGATTATCGTCGAATTAATTCCTATCGTAGCTCGTGGCAAATAGTTAAAGCACAGGTTAAAGCTCCTTTTATAGCATAAAGATTATATTAACGTAGTTGTTTAAATAGGGACACAAATGAATGAAATATCATAGGCCATTGTCTTATTTGTTAACATATTTATTGATTTCAGAACGTCAACTCACTTAAAAATACCAATTATTCTGTTCAGTGGCGTATTTAAGGGGGGGGAGCTAACGGGCTGGAGCCCCCACGAATTTTTTATTAGTCCAGATCATTTATTTCAAAATCTATGTTATGTCAAAATCCAAGTATTTTGGTTCGGAATTATTATAAAGTAAAAAAAATCGTAAATACGCCCCACTGATTCCGTTTGATACTTTCTAATCAATATTATTAAAAAAAATGCATTACATTATATATACCTACTACTACGTTTGCAGGACACGGTCTTGACGAATAGGGTGAAATATTCTCTAAAAACGTGCTTCAACTTTTTAGTTTCAAAACAGCTAAAACTACTAAAAACCCCATATGGAGTGAATTCTGTGCTGTCTTACTAAAATCAACAAATTAAAAACCAATAATCACTTCTAGTAGAGTGCTCGGAGCCCCGAAACAAACAAAAACACATTTTGTGGAACTTCGAGGTAAAAATGTATAAATTACATAGAATTGTAGCTTTGGTTCTGTAGATTCTAAAACTGCAACATTTCAGCATTTTCAGCATTTTGAGAATATTTCAATAACTTTTGAAATTATCCTTATTTTGGGTATATATTTGCAAGTTAAAGGTATATTCTCCAGTCCTGCTCACTTTTGAGGGCTTATTCGCGTTCTTTCTCGTTTGTGCTCCGGGAATATTCTCAAAAATAAATGTTCGAGCATTTTCCAACACTAGTCATCACAATGAATGATGTCTAACATTTTATTACATATCTTGGTTAATATTTATTTAATATTCATTAATCAAGGACCATCGTAATTGCAAAAAATGTGGTTACAATTTCACAAGAATACATTTTTTTGTTAATTACCACCTTTCCCGAGATAAAAACGTGTAAATCAAAAACTAGTCGTAAACTAATTTAATTAGATTTCTGCAGTGCTTGAAACGAGAAATCTGCATAAATGTGAAACCTTCTCAATGCTTATGGGATTTACGTGAGTTCTTATTAAGAGCTTAAAATCAATAAGAATCTGTACAAAAATATACATAATTTTGTATTACAGAGGTAGCTTATATTTTTTATTTTCCATCTACGTACTTAACTCGAAATTATTAAATAGTGCCCTTTTGCACCATAGAACTTTTTAACAAGTTGCAGTTTTTGAATCTACAGAAGCTAAGCTACAATTCTATGTAATTTATACATTTTTTTACCTTCAAGTCCCACAAAAATCATAATTTGATGCAAATTGCACTCTACTATTCCTACAAAACTAATCAAACAATTGCAGAAGTATATAAGGGTTGAACACAAGTTTCATCTCCTATTAAAGCATATTCCTGATATTGCACTACTTCTTTTCAGAACTTATGGGTGTCATGGCACTAGTTACTTTAAGTAAAAGCACATTTTTTAAAGATTGGGTAGTATGCATGCATTTTTAAACGGTATTTCATGGCTAACCATCGGGATGATCTACGAAATCGACGAAAGTTGAACGAATTTCCCAGCTTGTGAATGCTGCAACAGTAGTACCAGATAAATTTTGAGATATTGGACTCCTTCTAAAAGACGACTTGGACAAAAAACGAGACTTATATTTGTAAAACTTCCAATACTGGGAATAAGGAAGATAACCTTTTGTGTAACTAGATTTACTATCTGGACGACGATGTCGGTGAAAATGTGAACTTTAATGAAGTTCTAGTCATTAATTACAGCAGCAACATCGGTTACACCAAATATTTGTAACTTCCAAAATGGTCATATACTCATATACTGAGATTGTGTAGATGTCGCTACGGTTACATTTTGTGACTATAACCAATAACTATAACTATAACCTAGCATATGAGCATTTCGTAGTGGAAACGGAAAAAATATCGTTTAGCTGTGAATATAATTAGGAAATACATCGATAGAGTTAATTAGAAATTTGCTGTTGTACAGACATTAAAACTTTTTAAAAACTTGTTAGTTACTTTATACATAACTAACATTTCTTGTTTATTTAGAGGAGGATTTTGATATGCTTATATACATACGTTCTAGGATTACGTAGGTACTTTTATCGAATCTCGGAATCTTGTTTTGCCGAGAATCATGTCTTAAAGTTTTAACGACTTCAAAGAACTCAGTATCAAATAAACGAAGTAGAATATGTATATTTTTTATTTGTATATCATTAAGGCGACCGTTGTTAAAACAGTGTAAGGTAAAAGGTCAAAGTTTAAAATTTTTAAATTTGTGTCAAATTTGAGTTCTTTAGTGTTTTTAAAGTTTACAGTAGATCTTTTGTTTTTGGAGGTTTTGGACACTGGAGGAGTGACTTTTATATGTTGGTGTACTTTATGGTAGAATATAATAGAATAAACTAATAGCGTTCTAATAGACAGGATATAATAGTAGCTTGGCTTTAGTTAATTTAATAATATTTTACTGCCTTTTACATTGTAAATATTTTAACCTCTAGTCCGATTCGAATCTGATCTTTGGGTTAGGAGGCTAATGAGCAAACCCCAGGGCTCAATTTAATATTCTCTCTTATAATATGCGCCTTCAAACAATATTTTATCTGACATAAAGCATTGAAAGCGATGGTGGTGGTAACTAATATTATATCTAAAGATTGCAAATTTTCCCTAAATACATACATTAGTAACGTAAAACGCTAATTGATACTAATATACGATATTAGCAAAGCTAAATAGTGAAAGCATCATTAATTGCCGTCACGGCGCCATTGTTGCACTACCTACATAATGTATATCGTTATCATGTTTCCGATAAACTTTTGCAACGGTCTTTTTCTGTATAGCTTTTAAGAAAATTCTAAATGATTACTCTGCTACATAATTATCTTTATTCCAAGAAAATACGTATTCCAGGCATTACAATACTAAAAGGTTTTTCTCATTTCGTATACTCACAACAAATATGAAAAACTATTTTTTTGATTACTTATATTTCCATTAGTGTCCAATTGAAGAAAATTATGAGCCGAAAGTAAAGTTTATTTCTCAAGAATTCGATTGATTCGTTATTTAATTACCCAAATAGCTTATTAGCCAATAGTGCAATAAACTAATTTATGTGAAGCAACTTTCTGACAGTTATTACATAATTTATTACCCGTAATTTTTTCCTACTTCCTTCCTTCCTTTATACCTTAAACATATTATTACTCTTAAGTAGATTACTTTTTGATAGGTGTATGGAAGATATTAGTTTTAATTTACTTATTTATCGACAAGTTTCTTAAAATAAGCAATATCTTAATCTGGTGAAAAAAAAGAAAGTAAAGAACATTTGTAATGGTAATTATAACTGTTAACAACAAATGTCGCTTTTGTGCCTTTTAACCTTGATGACCTCCAGAGATATTGCGGCAAAGAACACTTTCTTTTGTGAAAAATTTATTACCGGAGAAAATTTCAACTTCACTGAAGCAACTTTTTATTATGTCTAACTGAAATTTATTGAAAGTATCGTCTGAATTGAAATGACCAGTAATAGCATTGAAAGTTGGCCAAAATAATCAACTACTGCAATAGAATCAGATTAACAACAGAATATTTTATATGTTGTCTGCAGAATAAAATGCTGTATATGAAAGTATCTGGAATTATTCTTATTGTAGCAGTGGCGTGCGGTCCATGGAAGCAATGGAAGCAATGCTTCCGTTAAAAATGATTAAAAATAAAAACCAATGCTAACAAAAATATTTTTATAAAATTATGGTTATCGTTTATTTAAATTTGTAATATTTAATCAACTTAAAGCTCAATATCAATTTCGTACAGCAAAAAGTATAATTAGAGTACTACTTTAAATTAGGCTCATTAAACTTGCACGGAAAGGTAATACCGATTCAAATATGTTACATACACTGCATATAAGCACTGATTTCGTTGCTTACTGCTCTTCTCCTAGCCTTAATTAGCGGACGTGGTGATACTGACATTGTAAGGTCATTATTTTTAGTGTGCTCCCTGCCCAAATGTTTATTTATTATAATTTGGTTATTTGTTCGATTTAGTGTTTGTTAAATTTAATGTTACTTAGGTAATGTAAATCTGCGAATGAGACTGTATTTTGAAACATTTTATTATTTCGATTTATGTATAAGGTGGAATTTCTTAAAGACAAATAATTTTATTTAGTTTGCTCTGTATGCAAATTTAAAATTGCATTATCGTCATGACTGCGAATTAAGATGCTTCAGTGGAAAATTTGAGTACTTCCGATACATCCCAATCGCGACGATTTTGTTGTTCAGTTTGCAAATTATTAGATTAAAGAATTTTCTGCATACAGTTTTGGAGAGAAATTACAAAGTATTGAGAAAGGCATCAAAACCAAAACTTTCAAATTTAACAGTAAAGATTAAAATCAGCACCAGGTATTCTACTAAAAAAGATCGGAAAATCGAGGTGCATTATAAATACATAGTAGTACTTTTTTAAAATAAAGAATAATAATCAACAAATTCCATAATTATAAAGTGTAAAAGTTCTTTGAAAAACTTTTAAGCTTAATAATTATAACGCTGTTTTTTTATTGTACCCAGCAGGGGCGGATCCAGAAAGTTATTTTGGGGGCGGAATTTTTTGAAAAATAATTGTTTCAATAAATAATACTTAAACAAATATTATTTGTTTTTATTTTATATATACTTATTTCTAAATTTGAGGGTATTCTCCGCATTCCGCCCCCCCGTGAATCCGCGTCTGTTCCTAGGTAGATTAAAATTTAAATCGTGGTTGCTTCCCTAGCCTAAATTCTCACCGCACGCCACTGTTTTGTAGTATTACTAAATTTTGTTGATCAAATTTCACCTTAAAGGCACTCATTTGAATTTTTATAGAAACTATTAATATCCGGAATCTAGTATTTTTTGTCCTAACGATAAAAGTTTCATGTTAATTAAATTAATTGTATTAACAGTTTCTTTAGTATCTAATTCTGTTTAGTGAAGGCTTATTAGGATTAGTATTTTTAGACTAATAAAAAATAATTAGTGCAAATCCATTTTACAATTTTTCCATCTATAATAAATACACTGTGTTGTGTTGAACATTAATTAGAATTATAACAAATTATAATAACTTCGTCTTTAATGTATTTAAATTTAACCAAGCTGACTGTTATAGTCTAAATGCTATTTATATAACAACATAAAGAGCAAAGGACATAAGATTGAACCCTGCGTTCTTTGTTTGCTGACATTCGACTTTTTCGTAACGTGTAAATTGTTTTCAGATTATTTAATTAACTCGAGAAGTCATTCTAGGTGAGCTATCTCAACTATCTGATTCCACAGATATATTGAGCAAAGCAATTTTTAAATTTATGTAAAGACGTATATTTTTTTAGTACGTATTTCTCGTTTTTTTTAACGTTCGTTTTCTAATTGAAATTCACTCTAATAATTTGATAAACTAAACAGGCAATTTTAAAACTGAACTGGTTAGAAATCTTTGTATGACAAGTGAGTATTTCGATTGTTTTTTACAATGCATCGGGTTAAAACTGAGATTTTAATTTTGGATAATTTTTCAAATTCAATGGAAAACTAAAGAAGAATATCGATGAATTGTACGATTCTTTATTCCTGTATAAGGATGTGGAATAGATATCTTTATAGAATTGACTAGGAACGTAATATTCTATCACATTGGTCTATCACTTTATGGTGCGAATTCCCATGCAACACCCGGTATATCATTGGTAACATCGAAGTCATTCATCGTATTAGTGTGTTATACGACTTCCCTCTGCTTACCAGGTCTGGCTATTAAATAACGAGACTGCTTATGAAAAAGAGTTTTATTTTAAAAATTATTCTACAATCGAATGCTCCCCTTCAATGTACTCCCCTCCTCTCGCCACACACCGTTCCATTCGTTTTTTCCATTGGTCAAAGCAATGCTGGAAGTCTTCTTTTGTAAGAGCATTTAGGAGCTCCGCCGATTTTCGCATCACCACTTCGATCGACTCGAACCGGATTCCTTTTAAGGCAGACTTGATTTTCGGACACAGGAAAAAATGACAGGGTGCTAAATCAGGCGAGTACGGCGCGTGTTCGAGCACTGGAGTGCCTCTAGCGGCTAAATAACGCTTCACAGACAGCGCATGGGCAGGTGCGTTGTCCTGGTGCAAGATCCACGACTTGTTTTTCCACAACTCCGGCCGTTTCTTACGAACTCGCTCTCGCAGTGTTGCCAAAACCTTCAAATAGTAAGTTTGGTTTACAGTCTGACCCTGTGGCACCCATTCAGTCATCACGATGCCGTTGATCTCGAAAACAACGATTAGAATGGCTTTAAATTTTGATTTCGACATCCTTGTTTCATTTTTGGCGATGCAGGAGTTTTCCAGTGCATGGATTGCCGCTAGTTTCAACATCGTATTGGAATATCCATGTTTCATCGCAAGTGATGATGTTTTCCATCAATTCAGGCTCTTCATCTAACCTCTCAAGAAAATCTGAGCAGATCTGTTGACGGGCGAGCTTTTGTTCAGGTGTAAAATTTTTTGGGACCAACTTCGCACAAACTTTCTTCATGTTCAACTCGTCATGTAAAATTTTTCTGACAGTTTCTTTATCGGCGTTTACAGTCTCAGCAATCATCCGAATGCTCATACGACGATCTCCGCGCACAATTTATTGATTTTGGTCACTGTTTGCGGAGTTGAAACAAAGACAGGTCGACCTGGACGTTTGTCATCTTCGGTGCTCTCTCGGCCTTCAGAAAACCGTTTATACCATTCGAAAACACGCGCACGAGGTAGAGAATTCTCACCATTGGCCTCTTTCAACAACTTATAACACTCAGTCGGATTTTTTTTTAATTTAGCGAGAAATTTCACATTGATCCGTTGCTCGTGTTTTTCGTCACCCATTTTTATCGGCACGAGAAAAAAACACCTTCGTTTCTAACCTCTATAGAAAAAATACTACTACAGCGACAAAAACGTGTTTTCGTACTGGCATAGTAGACACTTCCAGCTATCCAACGCTGCATTAGTATTCCCCCCCTACCCCACTAGGACGTCTTCTGTGCGCGCAGTCTCGTTATTTAATAGCCAGACCTCGTATATGGCTTCAACGTTTGCAATTTTAGTATTTAATTATACATACAATGAAGAGTTATTTCTTGTTTTGTTTTCTTGATCGCTTGATTTCATTTTTTTTAATTTTCGGCATCACTTATTCCTTTTTAACCGTACATATACTTATCCTGTTTATTCTTTATTTAGTTTGTCCCCTAATACAATTCTTACCGTGGTTCTTACACTACGTTACGTTACCGCACTACACCTATCTAGCTAAATTTCTTTTAACAATTTTCTCTACCTATAAAAAACTTAACCTTGTTTCACCCAACCCAAGTTTCTTAATTTTTATTAAATACAGAACCAATAAATGAGCTACTGTTGTAATTAATGGCACAGCGCATATATGTACCTACATATATTCTAATAAATAATATCATGACAAATAAAAACCATTTGAAAAGGGAATGACTGCTAAACAGTAAATCACTTTTTTAATATACAGGGTGTAGAATCGCGTGACGCACATTACAAATTTACGTACATTTTATTTCAAACCCTATTATTATCTCCCATAATTAATTTACAGTAAAGATATTAAGGAGTGCTGTAAAGAAAAAATCCGATTATAACTTTCGCTTGTTATAATACAAATCCAATAGTCAAGATGGCAAATATTTTCCCTTCATCGTTACAATGTTTCCAAAACATTTGTTTTATTTTCTTCACTTTTTCCGGTTATGACCAAAGGCAATCCGTATCGAACAGCATCATTTGATTGGTAAATTTTCGTTTTATATAGCACTCTGGTATATCTTTACTGTAAAATAATTAGAGGAGATAATAGTAAGGTATGAAAGAAAATACACGTAAAACTGTATTGTGCATCAGCACATGAGTAAACATACTCCAAAAGATAATAAGACTAACATAAATGCCATTGAGCAAAACAATGACAGTTGTTAAAGCAGCAGTAGAAGAATCCGAGAAATCCCAAACGAAAGTAGGAGTTCGACGACAAATGGACATGGAAGAAAATTAAGTGAAATAGTAAGACAGATACTTAGAAGAACTTCCGACTTTTGTGCTTCACAAATGTCTGCCTACTTCACTGTCCAAGTACAATCGTTTGAGTATCTAGAGGTATAAGTAAACAACAAAAAAATGAAAGGAGCCGTGTGAAACAACAGAAATTATACAGAAGAGAAATAGAGGATACTGCAGTAATAAGCAAATATTAAAAAGCAAGAAAATAAGCAGAAAAACGAAATTGATAAAAGAAGAGAAGAAGAGTAACTGAGAATATGAATACATGGGAAAGAAGAGGGTGAAAGAGAAGGTAAATAATGGAAAATAGAGGTGACAGGCTGGAGAAATAAGTAAAGGACAGAAAACGTTGAAGGAGGTGGGAATTAAAGATAGAAAGAAAGCTAAAAAAACTACAGAGAAGATCTAGAGAGTAGATCCACACCAAAACTGAATTAAGAGGGCTCCAAAAAGGAGTGACCGAATGTTCCGGAATTAAGTACAAATAATAATTAATGATAATGATTAACATGAATCATAAAATTCAAAAGCAATTAATCATAATGAACCCAACACCTGTAATAATAAAATATATAACTATATCGAATAAAATAAGAATAGAAAATAAATTACAGATGGAAAATGAAAAGTAATGTTGCAGACAGTAACGTTTTTTTTAAATAAAACCTGAAAACTTAATGCAGAATAATTAAAAATCTAGCAGTATCATAATTACGAAAAGGTTTCAGATTTAACAAATTCTTAATTCTTAATTCGTAATTTCTTAAATTACAAAAAATAAAAAAAAAGTTTGGGGATACCAGGAATCGAACCTGGGACCTTTGATTGGGTATCTCCGATGATTAACATAGAAAATTCAATTGTATCGAATGCTCTGCCACTGAGCTATATCCCCACGTTTTATTATGTTGTTATATGTGATCCTTTCAATAGTACAATTATTACAATATTGTGCAACATTACTAATATATTTATTGTGTAGCATTGAGCGCGCATGTCTCATACCGGAACGACTTTTAATGAAACGAACGACAGATCGAAATTACTTGCTTATGTTTGTTGATTGCTTATAAAGCCATAATTTTACTCATTAAGAAGAAAAGTTAATTAAAATGTTTAAAAATTCGGCTGTATCTTTAGTAATAATATAAATAATTATTAAACTACTTTGCAATTGAAGACAACTCTTTTTTACGTAAATTATAATAATATAGTTATGTGAAATTTCGTACAGAGATATTACACGCAATTTAGGATTTGCTGACCATCAAAATTGCCGACTTCCGGTTTCGACGGAAGTATTAATAACTTGAATCTTTTATATATAACTCCCTGCATATTTTACATTTTTTGGAATCTACAAATCAAAATATATCCGTCCAGATTAGGTAATTCTTATTTCCGTCACAATTTTTTTTTAATTTCCATTTTTCTTTTTTAACAATTTGAAGGCTATGATTCACTGAAGTTTTTAAATTTATTCGAGTATACCATAAAAGTACTTATTACTTCATGAATTAGATTAATAGTAAATGCTCCATGAAAGAATGAAGTTTCCTGAAGCAGGTTTTTCAACTTTAAAATGGAACTCATAACGTGCCATCTTGCCATTATAATATAGATAGAGATTTTAATTACAACTCTAACGACACGCATCATGTACAACTTCCATCTTCACCTAATAAAACTAAATATTAAAATATTTTTTATTAAGTTATAAAAATACATAAAAAATTTTTTACCTAATCCCTGCGTTTCGTGAACGTTTCCGTGTAAAGAGCGTATGTAATTTTCTAGTTAAACAAAAATTATACAGCATGTCTCAAAAATAACGGACAATACGTGAATACGAGATAGTTGATGATGTGTAGAGAAAGTTTTTCCCATAACTTTTTTTTCTAAAATATTTACTTTCAGAGTTATTTAAGGTTCAAGTTTTGAGTCCGGTCCTGCACGTTGTGCTCCACAATCTCCTGATGTCGCATAATGCTGAGGACTGTAGTTTGTTGAACTTTACAGCATTTGTCAATACAGCACAATTTTGTCAATGCCGCAAAATACCCAAATGAGTTGATCTTGAAAACACTCGTAAATAAGACACGTTCCGTTTTGCCATGTTATGGTTTGTTTATTTTAAAATAAATTCAAGGTCTAATAACAGCTTAAAACATCTTACTTTAAAGAGAGCATCTGATATCATATTTCAATAAGTTAAATAAGTTAAAGTTATGTGTGGCGGCGTTGAACGTAATTTAAAAAATGCGATGCTAATACATTTTACTAGAATCTGAAGCATTAATATTTAAAACTAATAGTAAACCTTTTCATTAAAACTGAAATAAAATTTTACAAAAATGATCTTGGGCTCGAAATTTCTCAATGAACGTAAGTCAATAATCAAAAACTCTCTTTGTTATAAACATCCCCTTTCGCAGACTTTCCTTATTTATAGCAATTCTTTCTTTCGTATTCTGTGCTTGTAAATAAAATTTTGGACTAAACATTCCGCAAAAATACACATAGTGAAATTTGATCTATGTAAAATAAACAAAACGCAATTTAAAAAAAGGATACAAAACATAAATATATTTTTACGTTCTGTAATAACATTCGAAAATAAACAGAAGATAAATTAATATTTTAAAAAGAACACTTTCATAATTAGGGAGCCGCCAGGTTGAATTTGCGGCCCGCTTGTGGTTTACTCAAAAAACTACAAGGGTCGCAATTTATTAAATAAGAGCAATTTTTACCATTAATCTATTTTATTTAAAACGGAAAACACCTTCAAATAAACTCTTGATAATAAAAATTATTAGTTTGATGAACTATCATCAAACGTTTGGGACTTTTTTGCAACTATGCAGTTTATAACAACAACGCTTATTACGGTGATATGTCATGGTGTTTATAAAGACGTAACCTTGACCAATATACGTGTTTTTAAATCGACTTCTCCGAATTTTTGCTTAACTCTACACATATCGCTTTACAATGTTTTGACTATCCCAATGCTGGATGACTTATTATTTATTATCAAATTGATGCAAAATATAACAGGACCGTATTAGCAAAAAGTATTGCAAACAATTTTTAACAAATTTACAAAAAAAAATTTTTGAAGGTAGAGTTTTTTTTTCTTTAGTTTTAGATTCTACCTCGGACGCTTTTTAACCCTCTGCGTTATTGTTCGTTATTTTTGAGACACCCTGTATTGTGTAAAATAATTAAAAAAGCCTGTTGTAGGTATTTAAGGATTCGATAATTGTGTAGAATGCTCTACACGTGTTTGGGCTTGTTAGACCTTTTTTTTAGAGCTTGCTCGAAGGCATCTGCCTGAGAATACCCTTAGTAATACCTGCTATCTGTTTTTAAAAATCCCTTAGAACAATGCATCTACCTAGTATAGTGGTATTCATAAAACTTGTATAGTTATTAACAATAAAGTTAGTATTATAGAAATTTTTAACTTCTAACTGTTCCAGCAAACCTAACTTCTTACCTTTCTTGTGCACATGCAATAGATATATTCTACCTACGTCTACAAAATGATTATTATCAACACAATGGACAGGTATTAGTAGTTAATCAGTGGGAATTTCAGACCACCAGTTAATTAAAGGTGTACAGGTGTCCAGGAGTAAAGATCCATTTTTACAATTTATACTGTTTGCAAAGCTTCGATTACTTTATAGAAATTCACTGTACTTAAATATCTACTTCAAATTAAATTATGTTATTCGAGGGGCGGCTCACGAAGGTATTATGGTGTCACTTTGCCGGTATTATAATACCAAGCACGTATTATACTGTAACTATTACAGGGATTATTAGTATTATCTGGTAATATTCGGTATTACAGGTATTATTTCGTAGTATCAGTAATACGTGATATTTTTTTCCATCTATTATTAGTATTATAGGTATTACTAGGATAATGGGCCCTACGGGCCTAAGCACTTAAGTATGATAGAAATAGCATTTATCGATTTTTTTAAAGTAGGTCAGTATTTACATGACCTACATAAATCTCCAATCGATTCTCTATCGATAGAGCACATATTAGTACCAAATAACACTCAATAGCACTAAATAGTACGATAGAATCAGCATTCATCGATTTTTTAAAAAATAACCTAATTTAAAAAAATTTAAAACATAACCTAATTTAAAAAATTTTCGTCGCAATATCGTGCATTATCCTCGGCAAATTACACGTCGAATGAGCCCAAGCCCATCTCTCCAGCCCTTATAGAACGCGAGAATGGGGCTCGGACACACATACAAATCAACTTTAGTAGTGTGGTGCATTATCCTCGGCAAATTACGCGTCGAATGAGCCCAAGCCCATCTCTCCAGCCCTTATAGAACGCGAGAATGGGGCTCGGACACACTCGTGCATTATCCTCGGCAAATTACGCGTCGAATGAGCCCAAGCCCATCTCTCTAGCCCTTATAGAACGCGAGAATGAGACTCGGACACTCAACTTTAGTAGTATTGGAGTCGAATGAGCCCAACCCATCTCTAACATGACCTACTTTAAAAAGTTTTCGGTCGTGCATTATCCTCGGCAAATTACGCGTCGAATAAGCCCAAGCCCATCTCTCTAGCCCTTATAGAACGCGAGAATGAGACTCGGACACTCAACTTTAGTAGTATTGGAGTCGAATGAGCCCAACCCATCTCTAACATGACCTACTTTAAAAAGTTTTCGGTCGTGCATTATCCTCGGCAAATTACGCGTCGAATGAGCCCAAGCCCATCTCTCCAGCCCTTATAGAACGCGAGAATGGGGCTCGGACACACATACAAATCAACTTTAGTAGTATTGGATTTCAAGTATTATGAGTATTATGGAGGTATTATTTTTAATATTTCAGGTATTATGCAAGTATTATCAGTATTAATATGAAGATCGTTATTTCGGTATAATTATTAACTCTAATGGTAATAATTACAAAAATCTTTGCTGCTTTTTATTTATTAGAAAGACAATTAGGTCATTGTGAAAGTTAAATAATTTTAGGATACTTAAAAGTGTTCGACTGAACAAATTTCTAATAGTTTTGTAAATAAATGACATTAAAATGTAATTATTATGCCTAAGGTGGTTCTTTGGTGTCCTCACATGGTAGAATAAACAAAGAGAAGTTTATTCTTTCTTCGCTATTCTTCAGAGGGTTGATCTGACGCCGCCGCGCCGGTGCATATTGTGCCGCGCTTTGCATGTGGTGACTGGTAGGCGTTCTTATGCACTCTGCTCTTTCCCCTTGACTTCTACCTAAGATTCTAAGAATGTTTATTTTTTGTTTGTGTTTCGTGTTTTTTGTTTTATTATACCTTATAACGTTTATTCGGTGGGCTGTATTGGTAAAGCAGATTTGTTTTTAGAACTGTTTTATTTCAAAAAACAAGTAGTGCAAAATTTAAAATAAATGATTCATTACTTTATATTTATAAATAAATCACTATATGTGTAAATGGAGAAGTTATTTAGAGAGAGACTTGATCCTGGCGCCACCCAGTGCAGGATAGAGGGATTAGAGTGTATGCATTTGGCAGAGTGCATCGTTTGACTTTCTCCTTAAAGGTCATATAGACCTTCTCTTTGGTTAGATGTCTCTAGGATGTTAGATGCGGCGTTGGAATTTGTTTAAACTTGTTTTTGAGTTTGATAAGTAAAAAATTGATTTCTGGTGTTCATTTATTTCCTTGTAATCAATCGTAGTGAACACAGGATTCTAATATTGTAAGTTTATTTTTCTTGTTCTATTAGAAAAATCTTTGAGGTTACTAATTATATCTTTGGTGTTTTAGCTGTATTTTTTGAGGCATTTGTTTTCGGATTTCTGATGAAATTTACTTGAATTTGTAAATGAAGTTAAGAATCAAGTTTTAAAGAAGAGATCCATTTTGGGATATTTTTGATGGAAAAGACATTTGAGACCCTTTCGAAAACCTTTTAAAGAAAATCTTGCGATTTAACAGAATAAGATTTCTCTTGTTAAATCTGGATTGTTATTCTGGAAGTTAATTACAGAAGAAAACTCTCCACATAGTTTTGTTTTCACCGGTGATATGGCCGCTTCAGTAGAGATGACATCAGATTGACGCTTTACTACAAGTTGGCTGCTTTCTGATCATTTACATCCATCTGGACTTCGATAATCCTTTACCTGCAGTTCTGCAAGCATTGGGTTACAGATATGTTTTTTTTAGCTAATTTATTTGCTTACTTGATTTTGTGTAACTTTTAGGAATGATTTAGTACCAAATTCTTTAGGGTATGTCATATGTATTTTTTTAGGAACATACGTGTACGGTGTTAATAACGTTAATATTTGGTAAATTTAAGGTTTACGTATTTACTATTTTTTAAATTCTTTTGGACTGTTATTGGTTGTTATAGTAAAATACTTCTTTAATTGCCAGCTGGTCGACCAGAGTACCGCAAACCGCCGTCATATTGGGGCAAACGAAGCATGAAATTGTTGATTATTTGTTCTGTATTGAATTTAATCAAATCCACGTTTACTTTAAAAGATTTTTCTTATTCTGAAAGATCAAACCTCTAATATGTCAAACACGTAAAACGTAGTTTTAATTTGTCCATTATTAAAAATCACCCTTCTTTGCCCCAATATGGCGGCGGTTTGCGGTACTCTGATCGACCAGCTGACCTAGGTGACTAGATTCAGTGACTCTACTTTATTTGCAAAATTGGCGCCATCTACTGTTCGTTTGATAAATTCCCAGATATAAATTAATAGGATTCAGATTTTCAAATCTCGATAGTTCCTCAGATGCTGTTAGAGGTGGCGCTAATGTGATTTATTTAAAATTGACTAATTATTTAGTTTATTAAAAACTAAAACCATTAAAGTAAATATAAAAACACGTTGTTCTATGTTGGAGACTGCTCTTGGAGATCTTTCTTCTTGTAACAATTTATTTACATCAGTTGTTTGAAAACTATTCGCTCATATAAAGTAATATTTTTATAACCTCTTGGAATACATAAGATCCTGGTAGTAAAAAAGTGCACGACATCAGTTGCTTCTGAAAAGGTTTTTCATAACTCCAATTGTTAATTATTAAACTAATATTAATAAATAACCTTCTGATGGCAAAAGTGTGCACGACATTAGTTGCAACTTAAAAGATTTTTTACAACTCCAATTAATATTTATTAACAAATTTTGTAGATTAATAATTAATAATTGGAGTGGTGAAAAACCTTTTAAGCAGCAACTGAAGTTGTGCTTTAAAGTCTTTGCTTTATAATGCTTAATAAATAACCTTCTGCTAGCAAAAGTGTGCACGACATCAATTGCTGATTACAAGGTTTTTCACCACTCCAATTGTTAATAATAATTATTAAACTACCATTAATAAATATTAATTAGAGTTTTAAGCAGCAACTAATGTCGTGCACACTTTTGCTATCAGAAGGTTATTTATTAAAAGTATTTTAATAATTAACAATTGGAGTTGTGAAAAACCTTTTAAGCAGCTACTGATGCCTTGCACTCACTCTTTTGCCACAGTGCTTTTGCTATCAGGTCTTATGTATTCCAAGAGGTTATAAAAATATTAATTTATGTGAGAAAATCCTATTCAAACAACTGATGTAAATAAATTGTTAAAAGAAGAAAGATACAGTCTCCAACTAAGAGCAACGTGTTTTTACATTTACTTTAATGTTTTTAGTTTTTAATAAACTAAGTAATTGATAATTTTTAAATAAACCACATTAGCGCCATCTCTAGCAGCGTCTGAGTAACTATCAAGATTTGAAAATCTGAATCGTATAAGTTTATATCTTGAAATTTATCAATCGAACAGGGGTTGACGGTAATTTTGCACAAATTAACAAAGTAACAAAGCATATAAGCATAGAGTCAGGGCCGGCACGAGGCGGGTTCAGCGCGTTCCCCGGAACCCGGCCCCGCGCTTTAGCAGACGCACAACAAATACAACCGCGTTACAACTTACAAATACGCGCGCTTTCGCTGCTGCTGTAGTTACACCGATGTTTCCGTATCACTTAACGACTGGCAAAGCAAACTCCTACCATTGAACCGACGTAGATTCTGATGACGTAAATTAAAAACGTCGCAAAGAAAAAGAGCAGAAAAATAATTTTTTAAACTCACTACTTTCAAAATGACATTTGCGAATGTAACAGTTAAACGCACACGTAGTGCTCGCGCACTTATGCTTCAAAAAGATGCAAAAAGCTTTGGCCCTTTTAGGCTCTGTACAAATAATTTGACTTGACAATAATGAAATTTGAAACAATTAAAAAATTCCCCCTACCAAACATTTTTTGTTCAGATTCCGAATATGTAAATCATTTTTAAGCACAAACACCCCTAAGCTTCTAAAACTGGTTATTATTAACCTAACCGCCACAAAAACGCTACTACCTAACCAAAACGTTATGCAAAGCAAATTCAGTTTTTTCAACCTAACCTAACCTAAACCTAACCTAACCTAATCTAAACCTAACCTAATCAAACCTAACTAAATTGTGTAATTGTAAATTACAAAATTTGGCAATCATAGAAACTTAATATAGTTATTATTCATTTCCATGGAGATTAAGCTTTTTTTCTTTTGATCCCCAAATTTGGGGACTTTGCGGAGTTCGCCTCAAAAATGATTTGCATATGCAGAATCGGTATTTTTAAGCCAAACCGCTGTAAGCCTCCAAAATTGGTTGCTACCAACCCAACCTCCACAGAAACACCACTACCTAACCAAAACGCTACGCAAAAGCAAATTCGGATTTTTCTCAACCTAACCTAACCTAACTTAACTTAAACTAACCTAACCTAAGCTAAACCTACCCTAGCATAAACCTACTTAAACCTAAACTTAACCTAACTTAACTAAATTTGTCATCATAGCAACATATATAATTATTATTTATTGCCATAGAGATAGGGCATTGTTTACTTTTGATCCTCTAATTTGGAGATTTTAGGGCTTCGCCCCAAAAATGAGTTACATGACTTCAGAATGAGTATAAAATCTCCGTTAAAATGACATCAGTTTGTTCAAAAAACGCTTGGTGGAAGAATTCTTTATATTACCTAAAATTTAATAATGAAAAAAATCCCATTTAGGTATTAGACATCACAAAAGAAAGATTAGTAATTGCTAACAATTCCACAATTTGAGAAATTTGTGAACGCCATCTATTGGCGACAAGATAATACTATTGTCTATTTGGCACGGCCTCCTCGATTTGTGAGAGACAAAGGTCTCTTATACGGCCGTTCGCATTTGTAGTTCCAGGCATTATTTCTGTTTTGAAGGGGGCGCCACAATACAGAACATCCAGGTTGCGTATTATCAAACTTTCTTTCGAAATATTACATTCCTACCCGGTTGCAAATTTTCAAAGTTGTTAATAAAACATAACCTCTCTTAAAAGTCGCACTTGCATATTGTAATAAGTTAATATTAATGTCGAAATTCGATTATAAAAATGAAAAATCGTAAAGAGAATTCAACAACAGAAACAAACAAAGGCTTCTGTAGAATCTGATGAATTAAAGCAACAATTCAGTAATATGAGTAATATTTTAATTGTGAGTAATATTATGTTTAAATCCTTCTTATTTATTAATTTATTATGGTTATAAATTAATTGGCCAATAATGCAAACGAATAAATGCAACGAAACGGTTGGTTTATCAAATAATAATAAATTATATCCACTGTAAAGATCATTGTGCCTTAGTAACTCACTACAAAAATAAGAAAAGTGATATACGATCATACTTCTAAACTATTATTAAAAGTGAATACGATCATACTTCTAAACTATTATTAAAAGTGATTGGGAAATTGCTGATTATAATTTATCCTCTTATAAACTTATAAATCAAAGTACATATACATATTACCTACACTTGGATGTTTCGCTGATGTACTACTGAAACTATTGTTAGAAATACCCACACTCACAATAGGCGATTCAGCCAATATTTCAAACTGTATACCAATATCATTTCTCCGAAACTCTTTGAAGAATGAATAAAATAATTTATAGATTATGTACCAGTATGATTAATTAGAACTTCTTTCCATTTAAAATTTAATTCTACATTTGCAGGAAAACTATGGAGAGATACATTTTCTAATTCATACGAGCTACAGTTCGTAACACAACACTTTCCAGGCATTTTGAATAATTCTAATATAGTTTATAGAAAATTACAATATATTTTACCACTAACAATAAGTAAATTATTGATGCTAATGTTTATTTAAAATAAACAAGGTGCAATCTAGATTGCGCGCTAATATTACTTAATCACTACAGGACTCGACAGATGGCGCCACAATACGTAACCTGTCATAGATAATATAATAATAATATATGTAACCTGTCAAAAACAGTCAATGCGACTGGCCGTCTAAGAGACGTCCGTATCTCAAATCGAAGAGGCCGTGCTATTTGGTTTTATGTTTACTTTGAATTCAAAACGGTATTCTAGATTTTGGTTAATTATGTTTTTTTATTGTTAAAGTTCGTTTCAAAAAAAAGACTCAATGCCCAAAGTCATCTTTGACGCATTGGCGCTCAAATTAATGCGCGAATAAAGACTTAGCGTACTTCGTAAATAACTATAATGATACTCTATGATCCTACTGTAATAGGTAATAATGTGTTTTTAATAAATTATTTATTTAGAAGTTTTTTAGGCTAAGCGTAGGTTTGAACCCGGCCCCGCAAAAGCTTACGCCGGCCCTGCATAGAGTTTTAAAGCATGACTTCAGTTACTGCTTAAAAGGTTTTTCACCACTCCAATTGCTAATTGTTAATCTACAAAAATTCGTTAATAAATATTAATTGCAGTTGTGAAAAGTTTGTTAAGCAGCAACTAATCGTGCACACTTTTGCTATCAGAAGGTTTTTTAAGGATATTTAACTACTATACCTAACACTTCATAAATAAATACAATTATTGCAATTAAATTTAATTATTATTATATGCATTCAGTATTGTTAATGTGTAAATTTTATATTACTATGTAATTCCATGTAAAAAGGCTTTTGCCTGTTTGGGATAAATAAATAAATAAATTTATTAATAGTAGTTTAATAATTAACAATGAGAGTGGTGTAAAACCTTTTAAGCAGCAACTGAAGTTGAACGAACTACTTTGAAGTCGTGCACACTTTTGCTATCAGGGTCTTATGTAATCCAACAGGTTATAAAAATAGAAATTTATGTGAACGAATCCTTTTCAAACAACTGATGTAAATAAATTGTTAAAGGAAAAAAGATTTAACATATATGATATATGGGTTGCATACCCACCTGTACTAGTACACCAAATGCATTTACAAACTGAAAATAAAGAGTTTCCTTCCTTTACTCGTAGCGCGTTCACTGTATAATAACTTCTGTTGTTTATGTTCCTATTACGAAAGTGTTGTGCAGTCTCGAACATAGAGCAACGTGTTTTTACATTTACTTTAATGATTTTAGTTTTTCATAAACTAACAATGAGCTGCATCCCCGCGTCTTTTATTTACAATCATTTTAATAATGCGATTAATTGTTACAATGTTGTGCAACTCTGACAAGTCATTCTAACATTAAGTGCGCACCACTTGAAAGACATACATAAACAAAAATATATTGGTTTATTAGTTATAAAATTGCTAGCAGTATCGAAATTATTGAAAAGTTACATATATGTAATTAAATCTTTGCATAAGTAAAACAAAAAAGTTGGGGATGCCAGAAATCTAACCTGGGATCTTTGAGTAACTCGATGATTATCTTAGAAAATTGTATTGAAGGGTTTACCACTGAACCAAAAATTATTCATAGCATTCTAGATGCATGTAATACAAATTAGAAATGTGTACGGGCTTGTTGGTCTATCCCCCTCTTCTGAGAAATTTTTAAAAACCGCATTTTCAATGAAGATCGATACTTTTGTAAGGGTGGTGAATTTTATTTACAGTAACGGTAAAGAGTCACGGTCTCCCGATTTACTCAAGAATCTTCGAATCTGTTCAGAAGAAAATGATATCTTATTGTTTTGATACCTTTTGAGACATGTGATACTATTTAGCAGCAAAAATACCGATACAATAATTTTTCTAACGGACAAAACTAGCCGAGTTGTACTCAGATCTACTCTTCTCAAGCCAACACCTCACCGCCATTCTTATCAATCACCTTTGGTGTCAATCTTTTCAATATCTAGTAAATACTTTTTAACAATGTTTAATGTTTAGATAACATTCGTTGAACAAGTTTGGATTAGCTACAATGTTTTATGAGCTTTTTAAGCCGCTAACAAGATAAAATTGATTAAAACGAGCAAGAGATAAAATGAGTGTATACATAAATATATATTCGAAATATGTATGTATGCAATTTTACAGTAAAACCACGGCTATAAACATAATTAAGCTCACCGAACAGTTTTGTGGTTACAAAATAACAAGATCTGGCAATTATTAACCTAATGTTACTTAATAATCTACTGCAGACTGCACATACACCATAATAATACTCTAAATTCATTTTAATGTCTTTATTACTAACATGGTACATTCTACATCTGAACATTCTATCTAATTTAAGCCTTAAGAATGCAATAATATCTTATGTACTTACTATGTAGTTATACAATATTAACCGAATAAAACTCGTTTTTCCTACAATATGTAGAAACCTGCTGTTATAACAAATGAAAGTGCATTTAACGAAGTATTTATGAGTACAATAACATTTAAAGGCAGGGCTCTGCAATAAAGGCGTTGGAATTTCTATTAATAAATCAAAGATCCTTGTATTTAATCCTTTTAATGTCTAAGGTTAATCTTAGCCAAATTCCAATAAAAATAAAATATGTTAAAAAGTTAAGCATATGTGCAGACCCGAGGTTGTATTATACCGAGTGATGGTCCAATATCGTCACAGAACTCGTCAATTTTTCTATCGGTAACTAAGAAAAAGAGTTAAAAGTTAAAAGATTGAACACAGGCAAAATAAAAAATTATACTGCACAGTTAATGTTCTGATAACATAAGATCTAATATTCTAAGTAAAATTTTGTATTTTGTGATTTTCTTTTGATATTTTTTATCGATAAGAGATCCGCAAGCGTCCTTAGGCTACAGCCTAGGTACCTAGTCGGTAATTCAGCGCTGACCGTTGCAGTCTTCTTTGACGGCTTTTGGAATGCGAGAAATAAGGGGATTATGAATAAACGAAACAAGGGTACTGTTTGACCAGTTTCCGACAACCACCCTCGTACCCAATATATAAACGCAAATAACCTATTTCTTGGTAACCTCATATGTTACTAAGCACAAGGACAATCCATTAACCAATATAAAACACCGATATACCCCAACATATTTATCGAAAGCCGCATTGCTGTGAAAGGGCATTTCGAACACCTTCTGGAACATGATAGACGTTAAATAAATTGAAATGAAATGGTAAATTATTAGTTTTGATTTGTAATAATTAATAAACCATGTAACTAGTGGAGAAAATTTAGTAATTTTGTGTAAACATGCGTAGTTTTTTAGTATATTCGAATTTCAAAAATAAAAGTATATTAACCCGTGTAAAATTACGCCCCGTTAAGATTAAGATAATTCCCGAAGTTAACCCCCACCCTTTAAAAATGGGTTAAATTATATAGTATATGCAGAAGGGGTCTACAATTACTGCAGTTGTTTGCAAAAAGCAATTAAAAATTTAAAAACTCAATCTTTTAATCTTTTAAGCTTAATCGGAGGTGTCTAAAGTCAATGTTACTTTACAAGTGACATAAGGATCAGAAGATTTTTCTTACCAACGTTTGGCTAGTTTATTGTTGAAACTCACCTAGAACAAAAACATACAATTAATTACCTAGCCAAATTAAATTAATTACTTAATAAAAATATAAATAAAGCCAACTTCGGCCGGCGATAGACGAGTAGTGTTAGCGCTCCGCTCACGTTTCGAAGGCCGTAGGTTCGAGTCCTACTAGGAGCGGCCACCTAAACTATTGGTGTGTGTGGATTGTGTTGCATGTTAGATGAGGAACATTAGACCTCCACTGTGGCTGCCCCATAGTGTAAACATTAAAAAATAAAGCCAAATTAGAATGGTTAATTTTTACTATTGATTATATTATTTGCTCCCTGACGAAATTTGAAACAAAGAGCTTTGAAACAAACTCCTTATTTTAATACGTTTTTAAAATTGCGCCTACTTTATTTTGGCCGGATCTAGCTGCATGCCACTATGCAGCGGCCAGTAGGGAATGGTATAAACAGCATAATATCAATTTTAACGAGAAAGAGCCTAATCCTCCAAACTACCCTGAAGCACGTTCTATTGAAGATATTGGACTATTATTAAACGACATCTTCAGAAAAACGTTGAAGCTGCAACTAGCCTAGAAGATTTAAAAATTGAATTGAATAAGGCCACCAAAGCGAACGAAGTCATCCAAAACTTAATACCTAACCTAAAAAAGAAAGTGGGAAAACGGGCCAAATAATAATAATTGTTTATGTTTCTGTAAATTATTAAATTTTCTAGACATTAAAGCGTTGTTTTATTATAAAATTGTTAAAAGTATTAGATAATTATAAAAGGTATATGAGTCTGAAGGTGTCAACTTTTTTTTCGATACAGTCCTTACGTTGTACTCTGTAGACTGTTCCATTACCATCCATAAATTGTCGATATAGAATAAATGATTAGTGAACGTGTCAATGAACACTGTTACTAGACAATTTAGAATTTTTTAAAGCACAAGATATGGATGGCTACAGGAGAAGAAGTTATTACTATAAATCATAAAATTTACAACCCAAAATCTATCTGGACATTCATCTATAGCAGCACGTACTTTTTCTATAGCAAAGTTCTAAACCGCTTTGGACAAACTGCGTTGCAAGGATTCCATTGATGCATGTCGTTTTCTGCAAACCATTGCCTTTAATTCAACCCAAAGCTTATAATCCAAAGGATTTAAATTTAGCCTTTCAGGAGGCCAATCTTCATTCTTAATAAACTTAGGCACATTCTCTGCAAGCCACAATTGTGAACTTCCTGTTGTATGGGCTGCGTCTTGCTGGAGAATCCAGTGTTGGTTTTAAAATGAAAGTCTGATCTAAGCGGCAAAACCACCTTCTCAAGAGTTTCTGTTCGATTCACTTTGACAGTGGTTTTAACACCTTGGTTGCAAAAATAAAGTTTTTTATCACACCATGCCAACTTACTCCCCACCAAACCATCAACCTTGCTGAATGATGACCACGTAGAACATTGCCAACTGCAGCAGTAGCTTCTTTAGAGCTTTTAGCATACATTTGTCCTTTTGACGATTAGATTTTTCTTTAATGGTAAAAATTATCTCATCCGTAAACAAGATACAGCGATGAAGATTTTTCGCGTACTTCTGCCAATTAGACTTGGTTCCGATTTTCTTATTTCTTTAAGTCGAGCTGTTAATAAGTGTCCAGTACTTACACGACATAGATCTGGAGCTCATATCTATTTCTTTCGCTAACAAACTTTTTACCAACAAGATTTGTTAAAAAGAAACTCTGTGCCAAGTTTAAATCATGGTTTCAGAAGTTTAATCATCCCCTGCTTAATAATAAAATAATAATTTAGTCATTTTGTAATAAAAAATGCGACACCTTATGTCAAATTTGCGATTGTTGAAGCCTTTCAGTACCGTAAAGTTTCTGTCAGGCTTATGACGTAGTTTTATTTTCCGGTACAATATGGAAAAGAAATGGAGATTTAATAGGAAATATGTTTTAATCGTAATTATGTAAATATAAAAAGAGTTAATATTTTTTTACAAAATGATCATTTCGCTTTTATTCTTTCCTTCGTCAGTTGTATACATAGTACATACTTATAATGTAAATTAAAACTTCATTAATCGGATGTGGTGAACACAAGTGAATTTGCACAC
The DNA here is from genome assembly GCA_929113105.1 of Agrypnus murinus. Classification (NCBI taxonomy): domain Eukaryota; kingdom Metazoa; phylum Arthropoda; class Insecta; order Coleoptera; family Elateridae; genus Agrypnus; species Agrypnus murinus. The sequence continues at coordinate 3,782,448 of OV816025.1, read as the reverse complement.
CACATATCAAATGCTACATCATTTTGTTTAATACCATTTTTTTCTTTAAAAATTTATGAATTAGAATACTGTAAAAATGTTTAAAGTTAAATCTTCTTTTGTAGATGCAAGATTGAATGTATCATATGATAATTCCAGTGGCGTGCGGTGAGAATTTAGACTAGGGAAGCAGCCACGATTTTAATTTTAATATACCTAGGTACAGGCGCGGATTCACGGGGGGGGGGGGGTAATGGGGGAAATCTTTCCAAATTTAGAAATAAGTATACATAGGATAGAAACAAATAATGTTTGTTCAATTACTATTTATTAAAACAATTATTTTTCCAAAAATCCTCCCCCCAAAATAATTCTCTGGATCTGCCCCTACTAGGTACAATAAAAAAACAGTGTATAATTATTAAGCTTAAAAGCTTTTCAAAGAACTTTTACACTTTATACTTATGGAATTTGTTGACTATTATTCTTTATTTTTAAAAACTACTACTATTTATAATTCATCTCGATTTTCCGATCTTTTTTAGTAAAATACCTGATGCAGGTTTTAATCTTTGTTGTTAAATTTGAAAGTTCTGGTTTTGATCTGCCTTTCTCAATTAATTTGTAATATCTCTCCAACACTGTATGCAGAAAATTCTTTATCTCATAATTTACAAACTGAACCTCAAAATCGTGACGATTCGGATGTATCGGAACTACTCGAACCTTCCACCGAAGCAGCTGAATTTGCAGTCATGACGATAATGCAATTTTAAATTTGCATACAGACCAAACAAATAAAATTATTTGTCTTTAAGAAATTCCAGCTTATATAAATTGAAATGATAAAAGGTTTCAAAATACAGTCTCATTGGCAAATTTACATTACTTAAGTAACATTAAATTTAACAAACACTAAATCGAACAAATAACCAAATTATAATAAACATTTGGGCTCGGAGCACACTTAAAAATAACGATCTTATACGATGTCAACCGCATCACTATGGGCGGACTCGGCGAGGAGAAGAGCAGTAAGCAACGAATACAGTGCTTATATGCAGTGTATGTAACACATTTGAATCGGTATTACCTTTCCGCGCAAGTTTAATGAACCTAATTTAAACAGTACTCTAAATAATTATACTTTTTGCTGTACGGCCTTCATATTGAGCTTTAGGTTGATTAAATATTACAAATTTAAATAAACGATAACCATAATTTTATAAAAATATTTTTGTTAGCATTAGTTTTTATTTTTAATAAATTCTTAAGGGAAGCATTGCTTCCATTGCTTCCATGGACGGCACGCCACTGGATAATTCCAAAAATAATAATCCAATAAATCCGAAATGATCATTTTGGAAAAAGATAACTTTTTATTTTTACATAATTACGACTGCAAAATATTTCCTATATTAATCTCTTCATATCTCAAAGGAGCTCATTTACATTCAAAACCTTTTACATGGAATAGAAATTATTAGTTTATTTTTTTAATCCATAATCAATGTCTTTTCTTATATATTTGCACCTTTTATCCGATCACGTTTTTCGAACATACAACTATTTGAAAATGATGTACAATTCAAGCGATCCCTTAGATTTCCTGACTACTTTAAAAATACTAGTTTAAATGCAGCTACTAATCCTAAAAAAGTACGTGTAAATTTAGGTAGCGTGAAATGGTCGAAACCACGCCAGATGTATGAGTTTCGATGGAATTCTATATACCTGAATGCTTAAGGTCTAGTACACGACGTTGCCAAACTGTGGAGCCTGTAACGTACCGTACGTGATACAAAAAACTACATATACAGGCGGAGGTGACATCGTATTGGCAATTATACAACTAAGAGCGACGGCAACGCCAGCGATCTACAGCTGAACTAAAAATTAAATTTGTGAGTATAAGTATGACGTTATCACCTCCAGACAAAAATTTGAATTTAAGCTTCTAACACCATCTTATGCTTATACAGTCGAAAAAAGGGCAAAACGTTGTCACCTCCGAAAACGGAGGTCACAACGTTATATATGAAGTGACAACGTACGCTGGGTATCTACTTTGGAGGTGACAAGGTACCCTTTATCAAAATATACAAAATATATATATATATATATATATATATATATATATATATATATATATATAAAATTTTGTATCTTGTTTATATTAAGTAATTATATATAAAAAAAACCATATTCACCTAACTTATTACGTAATTCTCCATAGTAGACTTTTTGATGCAGAAGATATTAACCCATTTTTCAATTTTATCGTTTAGATTTCACTTCAACTTTATCTATTAGTTATTAATTACCATTCAATTCCCAATTACTCTTAAAGTCAAGGATGCTCATTTTAATTAATCAAAAACACTTTTGTAGTTACCAATAAAAAATAATGATTTAATAAAATAGTTATTAGCTAAATATGATTATCTTCTACTAATAAGATGTATTGTAACTTAAACTTTCATGACATTTTAAATAGTAGCACGTTGTTCACTAGGTCATCGCGTTTAAAGTTTAAAATATGCTATTTAAAGACGCATTAACATTATATATTTCATCAAAAGCAATGCTTCGTTATAATAATGCTGGAAAAGTTGTAAAGTGCATCATTTGATGTCGTAATGGTGATGTTATTAGATTGCTAATTTGCATTATTCTTTTATTTTTAGAATTTTACAAAGGTAAAAACCTTTCTGTCGATATTTTATTAATCGTGTATTAGTAAAATGTTATAAAAACTTCAATACGATATGCTTAATAAAGGTCTTTTTTATTTTAAAATTTATAAATTTTCCCCATAAAATATCAGATTTAATCTGCTCAGATTATACAATAATCGAGTAACCGTGAAAACGTGACAATAGAGAAAGATATTCCAGAATAAAAGCCAAGAATTAAACGACTTATTAAAGGATGTATTGGAATAGAATAAAAATGATAAAAAGAAGGGATTATAAATTTAGAAAAACTATACGATTATTTGTCTTGTCTTTGTCATTACTCCTCTAGGGACAATGACAGTCGAAATCTTGCAGATTATTTGTTTTTAAAAATATAGTCAAACAACGCGTTTGCTTGTGAAAATGTTAAAAGGCTATATTTACTTTTAAAGCTTTTAAATTTTAAACCGATTTCTGGAGTTTAATGAATAGTTTTTGGGACTTGTTTTTATAAATTAAATTCTAGAAAATAAAGTAAAGGACTCTTATACAAATATACAGTAGGCAGTTTCTATATTTTATGAAAATTTGATTCACGTAGTTAAAATAGGTTGATTTAGAAAAAATTTTTTATAATAGTTTTTCTCAACGGGTAATACAGCCAGCATTGTGGTTTAAGTTTATTTTACCAACATGTTATTTTTTATACTAGGCTATTTTTATGAATTTGTTTAAAAGTTAATAGTTATTAAAATAAAAAATGAAAAATAGGCAATCCAATTAACAGAGGAGCTTCGAAATTATCTAATAGTAGGGGCTAACAACTTAAGTAATTCTCCGTTCTTTTAATCAGACAGCCAGGCGACATTCCGTCGGGACAGTATCACTTACAAAATGCATGAAGGGAAATGCAATAAATACATTTTAAAAACTATAAAGAAATTGACTATTATAGTAGCACTAGTAGTAAGAAATCATTTATAAATTTGTTTAATACGTATTACTTTATATTAAATCTACCTCATGATATAAGTATTTATAAGTGTATGGTTTATTATAATTAATTTATAAACCTTGAGAACTAATTACTGTTCTTCTGCTATTCTATATTTCGTAAGTGATAAATACTCGACAATATAACACTTACAAAGGGATATTATTAGTGCTTTTTTATTCGCATCGAGCGAATACAAATTAATAAATTTAGAAAAAAAAAATAATTTAAATTACCGTAGTCGAATAAGAATTACAAAACTTATTTATGAAAATTAAACATGTGTCCATTACAATATAAAGTATAAATTAATAAAATATAGGCAGTATTACAGTCTGTTTGGTTTAAAGCACCCCGCTTTGTAGCAACTTTATTTTTGTCCAGAAATGGTATAAACCATATACAGTGTGGAAATAAAGTAGCGGATAAATTCGATAACTTCGTTAAAATTGGTTTTTTGGAAAAAGTCATCGATATTTTTTTTTAAATGACAACCTATATTTTGTATTGTCGATTTCGGTAGTACTTTTTATTCTCTTTTCAACTGTATACAATTTTCAATATGTTACATTTGAAAAAATTGAGAAAAACTGCCCTGCCCTAAAGTTCGAATATTAAAAATTCTTTAAATTTGCAAAATGAATCTATTCACTTCTTTCTATTACTTAAAAAGTAAAGTGTATAAAAATCGACCATGTTAGATAATAAGTATTATAATTTTTTTTTCTTGTTAAAAACATAAACACATTCAAGTTGTTCTTTTATTTTGGGTGTTGAGTAATAAACATTGTATAACAACCTGTTTTGTTATTCTTAGCACCTAGTTTCCCGTAATTTTTAGTGTAAACCATTGAGTCAATAATTTTACCTCGACGAGTGAAGTTGATTGTGTTATCCAAAGTGTTAAAGTGACTTAAGTGGCAATCAGTGTTAATGAGACAACCACTACTTAATTGGTGAGTTCGCTCACGAGTATTTTGTTCATCTTTTGAGGGGTGACTGTGGAGTGAGTTGATTAATGAGAACGTGAGTTATATTGTCGATTTTATTGAGTAGCCACACCCATAGGGTTAGACAGTATTATAAACCTTCTTACTTTACTTGCAATTATTCTGGAATGCTTTTAAATTACTCTAATTGATATCTTTCCTTTTGACTTTATAGAGACCCAGATTTTATCTGATCGAAAAGGCAGCGTTCTGTGCTGTTCTGGGTCTAACTAATCTTTCCTGGTGTTTGTGTTGTCCCAGCATATTTATCTGATCGAAAAGGCAGCGTTCAGTGCTTTGCTGGAGAGCATGTGTGGCCCAGACCTTATCTGTTCGAAAAGGCAACGTTCAGTGCTTTCCTGGGCCTGTTTGTCAGGAGTCGGTGCTTATCTGTTCGAAAAGGTAGCGTTCAGTGCTTATCCGACTCAACCTAAAATGTGATGTTATATGTATTTACTTAATTGAAACTGATATAAGACATTCTTTTGCTGATTGTATTATTCTCTGTGATTTTCTTATTTTATTAGCGATATTAGACAATCTCCATAAGTTGTTACTTTTTAGTTTTTATAGAATAAAACATAGAGCATTCATTGAGTAGTGAGTGAGTGAGTGATCTTATATCAATCTTCTCCTTCTTGGAGGAGCTCCTTTTGAGGTGCGGCAACGTACTCAGGATTGTGTTTTGTTTTACAGTGGTTATCTAAAATCAAGACCGAAGAGAGGAATAATCGGACAAGGAAGTGTTTGCTTACGCAACAAGTCGGTTAGTTAATTATTTATTTTTATTTACCTGTGTCTCTCAAAACGTATCCTTACAACCAATTAATTTAAAAGACCTCAAGCAAAGAATTCGACATGAGATTAGATTAATATTATCTGAAACTTCAGAATGTGAGAAATGTATTGTCAGATGGTACAGGGTCGTCACTTTGAACATCTAGTGTAATAAAAACTGTTATTTATGTGCTTATCTTTGTAATTGATGTTATTGTTATTACAGTTTTTTTGTTAATCAATTTAAATTCTTTTTAGTCTAATTAAAATTTTAGACTGTTTTTCTCAACTTTTTTAAACGTAACGTTTTTTATACGGTGACTTTTTTTTTCTCACATTCTGAAGAGTTTCAGTTAATATTAATCTAATCTCATGTCGAATTCTTTGCTTGAGGTCTTTTAAATTAATTGGTCGTTTTTTATACACTTTACTTTTTAAGTAATAGAAAGAAGTAACTAGATTCATTTTGCAAATTTAAAGGATTTTTAGTATTCGAACTTTAGGGCAGTTTTTCTCAATTTTTTCAAATGTAACATATTGAAAATTGTATACAGTTGAAAAGAGAATAAAAAGTACTACCGAAACGACAATAAAAAATATAGGTTGTCATAAAAAAAATATCAATGACGTTATTTCTTTAAAAGCAAATGACATAACAAGTTGAAAATGGTACAGTATAGCCAACACCACCTATCTAACTAAGGCCTCACAACATATTGTAAACGTCATAGTGACGTCACATGCTAAAGGCAAAAACAAACGACAAACAAAAGAAATAAACTATAATAGTATTATGTCAAATGTGTAATTGTGTTGGCTGGTGCATTGTAATTTTTATATGTGTAGCATATTATTAGCTTGAATAATTAATATAATGTAGTACTAATAAAGTAAACAAGTGTTGTGTTATTGTGTACCCTGTGCAACGGTAATTACAATGAAAAACACAAAATGCACGTGTTTAAGTTTCCGAAAGACGACAAATCACAAGAAAGTGGATTCATAAAATTCATCGAGAAAATTGTATGCTATCGAATTATTCTGTAGTGAGTTATATGGTTTGCTTTTTACCTGTTTCGTAAGATGCTAACAAGTTTTATTAAAGAGTATAATCATTGTTTGATATAACTGTTGGTGCTCTGGCTTCTTAACAGTAGAAATTATACCAAAGAAGGTTTAGTAAATCTAAAACACCCAAGATCCTCGAGAGCAATGGGTTTTCTTTACAAAAGCTTCGCAAAAACACATAAGAATTTTAAAATCTTTCTGTCAAGTATATCTGTAACCTAACAATCTAACATCAAAATAGCAACTTTAACGTTGATTTTCTGATTATTGTTTACGCGTTATCACCGCCATTTGATTTAAGATTCCTATCCTCCGAGTTATTTTGCACATCCTATTACCATCGATTTAGCCTAACTAGTACAAACATTTTATTTTAAAGATATCTAATTGCAAATACATAATAAACACAAGTTACTATTTTATATTTACGGTAAAATTTTCATACGAAAATAGGTCCCTGTCAAATAAAAACAAATTCTTAATTAATATTATGGGAGATCTTTTATTTTTGGTGGAATAATAAGACAGTCTATTAGTTAAAATTTGAATGCAAAATGAGAAATAAAAGATTCGGGGATTGCCTCTTTGTCGTGACGTCACTATGTGGTTGGTAGACCTTGTTAAGTAGGGGGTTTATAACGTCAAGTAATTAAAATCGCTATACCACTTCGAGATTTTTTTCAAAAAACTAATTTTAACGAAGTTATCAAAGGATCCCGCACCAACCTAATGGAAATTTGTATTTCGGTGGAGTTGGCTGAATTTTTGATGTGTTGTAGCTGGTGGCTTTGTGATCAAAAGTCTCCCTGGGCACAACCCTCAAAAATTAACCGTTTGACCTCCAGGAGGTCAAATTGGGAAAAATCTACAGAAATAGTTACACGACCAAACGTTGGCACGCATGTAAACAGTATTTGACTCAATCAAAAATCACGAAACAGTGGGTTGTGTATATAAAACATATTTAGCAGTAAAATTACATTATAATTAAGATGTCAAAATCAAAATATTATATCAAAAATATTGTGATATAAAATGGCGGACACCTTGGCAACGCATTGGTCAGACTCTAAGTGAAGGGTCTCTAGCTAAAAATATAGCCCTTTTATTTTCAAATAGTAGCGACAACGATTGATCCGATGAGCTGGCCTAGGTAGCTAGATGCAGTGATTCTACTAAAAAGTAGAGTAACTGAATCTAGTCACCTAGGCCAGCTGGTCGATCAGAGTACCGCAAACCGCCGCCATATTGAGGCAAACGAACCACGAAATTGTTCATTATGTGTTCTGTATTGAAATTAATCAAATCCACGTTTACTTTAAAAGGTTTTTCTTATTCTGAAAGATCAAACCTCTAATATGTCAAACTCGTAAAACGTGGTTTTAATTTGCCCATTATTAAAAATCACCCTTATCTGCCCCAATATGGCGGCGGTTTGCGTTACTCTGATCGACCAGCTGGCCTAGGTGACTATATGCAGTGACTCTACTAAAAAGTTAGCAAGCACGCCATCTATAAATAATTTACGTACCCCTGAAAGAAGAAATTACTACATCCATGGTGTTGTGGAAACTCAATAAAAAGTTGTTGAAAAATTACAGTAGTATATATCATATTAATATGGTCGTTTTCACAGAACATATATGTCCATTATCAAATTAATGTTAAGTTGTGATTATTTTTGTGCATGATTGATATTAAACCTAAGATTTATTGTAAGACGGAATGTCAAGTCTAGTAATATTCATTGTGGCCAACATTGTTTTGGTGCTTTTGCTCCACCGACGAGATTAATCGTTGTCGCTACTATTTGAACATAAAGGGACTACAGCTAAAAGTTGGCAAGCATGCTATCTTTAAACAATTTTAGGTACTCATGTTGTGTTAAATGAACGATCTAATTATTCAATTTCAAAAGCCGTTTTCGAAGTTAAAAAGAATAACTTCTATGTAATTTTAGCATATGTTGTAGGACGTTTAATGGAACTATTCCTAATAACTTTTGACACTAAAAAAGTTTCTTATTTACTAAAAATAATTGAAATTGTTTATTTGTTAGCTACTTTTGTGTTTCTAAGTTTGTGTCCTGACGCGAAGGGGAGGTAGACGATTACACAGAGTACTAAGATCTGTAATATTCCCCGCGTATAAAAAACTTTTTTTTTTAATCTAATAACCACTATAAAATATTGAAAAGAACTTGGTAGTCATGCAACATGAGAAAAGCAAAATGAATTTTGTACTAGTGGTCTAAACTACATATTTTACTTTTCCCTCGTAGATCCGGGCGACAAGTACTTTAGCATCAACGAGAAAAATGTATCTTTTTAACAACTGACATTTCATATAGGTTATAGAAAAAAATATTGTATTTCACGCTGTATTTAGTAATTGCCCAATAAATAAGAATGGGAAAAGTGTCATTTATGATAGAGATGACATAGGAAAATTTTATTTGCGTATAAACCTGAATCGATTGTAGCAAATACGCTAATATAAGATAAAAAAGTTTTTTAAAGTTTAGTTATAAAAAGTAAATTTTATTGTTGCTAATTAGTTAATTGCAATAAGGTTTAGCATAAGTTTTAATTTACGTTTGATTTGTCTTACAATTAGCGGCAATTCTTTAACCCCATTGCGATAAGAAGTTTTGTTTTGCAAATAATAATCAATATGACTAACTAAAATATTGAAAACGTAGTGCGCGAATGCAGTATTGTATATTTGATTAAAATCAAAATTTAGTACCTAACACAAATTAAACACTACGTATACAAATATTTCTATATTTCTATAAAGATGACCAGTTATCAATTCATCACTGTTTGCCTAAAATAAAAATTTGCAGCATAAAAAAGAAATAAACATTTAATAAAAATGTGTAGTAGGTAGTTAATATAATCACACAAAAAATATTTGTCTAATAAGCAAGAATTAAACCACGTGTTTATGTATTCATCTTATATCCAAGCATGTTTTGGTAACTTAATGAGATAACCGCTATCCGGTACAAAAACATCCATCCCATAATACGTTTTCGACTGCGTTACCTCAGGAGAAATTAAAATTAAAAAATAAATGCAATGTTACATTGCATATAAAAATATAACAAAAATGTTTTTATCCTTCTTAGAACTTTATTAACTCTCTCGTAAAGAAATTTCGGGAGGCCTGCAGGACACTCTTAATAATAAATATATATTTATAAAAACATTTTGTAGCACAAAAAACTTTAAATGTCAAAAAATGTCACACTTTTAAATGGTGTGTGAACACCCAATGTAGCATTTGCTTTAAAAACACTATTATTGACTTTGAACAAATTACTTTCAGATAATAGGTATTAACTGAATAGCTTACAGGTTTTACATTTAAGAACGAATAGGAATTATTGAAAAAATGAATTTAGCGCTTCCAAATTGTATGTAAATTATCGTACTTTAAATGATGTTACATTTACATCTACTATCAATTTGGAAAGACTGAAATCATTTCTGTTTCGCAAGCGATACAATGTTATCTTCTAAAAACGTTTTATTAGTCATTAGCACTTATTGGCGAAACTCGAACACATAAAAATACTTGCAACAAAATTGAATTTGTAAACCATCTTAACGTGTTGCTATAAAACAGTTTTAAATAATTTCTATTAAGAAATAAGAATGTGAGATTTCAATGCATTAAACTCAACGAATTATCTAGTAAACTATTGTTACATTCAACATTTATTCAAAGAAATTATAATTGATGGTTAAATAAATATTGTTAAGCTTTGACAGATTCTAAGCATTTCGCTAAATAACTATTTTATGAATTTTGTACTTTGAAAATTCAGTAGTAAAGTACTTTCATGAACATACCACAAATAGGAAAAAGTAATTCTCGTAGTTTCGTTGGAATTTTCTTGTGTTACTAATCGTTAAAATAATCTTATTTTGTAAAAAAATATATTGCAAAGTTAATTTTCCTGCAAAGGCATTAATAAGATTCCAAAAGAAGGTTATGTTTGACGATGAAAATAAATATGAGCCAATTGAATCACTAGAGACACCATAGACTATGTATTTGATATAGCTATATTAAAGTTGGCTCAAAGATTTGAACTTTTAAACGAACACAGTAATTATTTTAGAACAATTTAAGTTTTAATCATAAATTTGTTACATAGTGCTATCATTTTCAATCATGTTAGGAAGATATAACATGTATTAAAACATTTAGCAGACAGATTTCATGCAAATTTTAGAAATCCCGTTCTATGAGTGACATAACCTCACTTTTTGAAATAAATGGGGAAAGACATTTTCTTAATGTAATTACAACTGGTTAATTTAGGACTAACATGCACATTAAAACAATTTAAACATAAATAAAAAGGATATAGTGAAATCCTGTATTTCTTTGTAAAATTATAGCTTTCACTGATAAATTTAACAATGTGGGGACCGTTAACACTTTTTAAGACTTGATGAGGTTTTGGTGGTTTTTCAAAGTCACGATTTATCTGAAACGGACAGAACATGTTGTATTTAAGATGTATGAAAGCGTATAACTATTTACCTGTAGAATTTATTACTGAGATTTGTATTTAATTTTTAATGAGGTATTGTGTTTGCGTAGTACCATTGAGTAACATTCAAGTTTGATATTTTTAAGGCTTTTTGACAAGATGTTTTATTGAAAACGAGAAGTGTAGCATTTTAACCACACAACTGATACTGATATTATCATATAAAGATTGGTTTGTTTTGATATAATATGCGAAAAACATGTTTGACAGGTTACGCTTTTATAACGTATAGTAGTTCTAACTAATTTCGGCTGCACAGTGTTTTGTAGCATTTAGACAATATTCAAATACAATCATAAAAGGTGTAATGTATAGTTTAATGAACAAAGAACATTGGAAAATTGTGATTTTATAAATTTATGTTAGTAATTTAGTTTAATACAATGTTGTTTCATTGACAACAAATGTAAGAAAATAATCTATTATTTATGCCAAATGGTATATATCAGCAGATTTGCAATTTTGTGATGTATAAGACGGAATCAATAGTTTTTCTGTACATAAAAATTTGTAAAATAAATGAGGGTTAATGGAAATTTCGAAATGTCATAAGTTAGAAAATCAATTGTTTCTTTAAATAGTATATAAAGGAAGCCATTTCTTCAATAATTAAGTAGCTTTAAGTCATCGAAAGTGGAACATGCATCTCTGGAGGGCTTCAAATCATATTTTCGTAAGATTCTATTGAAAAGAAAAATAAATAAAATTAATTTACGTCAGTTTGACAAATTTTGAGGTAATAATTTAAATGTCAAACATAAAACGTGATTAATCGAATATAAACAAAGTGTTTAAGTTGATTATTTTAAAAGTGTAAACAGATAAATATAATAGCATTGAAAGTTATTTCTCAAAGAAGGAAAAAATATTCATTAAAAAAATGATGGACATGAATGGAAATTATTGGAAGCTTGGACTTACCCATTATTTATAAATAATATATGGTATTGAAATTCATTTATATAACAATATTTTGTATGGATTTAAATTATTACAATTATCGATCTAGAATCTTAATTTTTACGTTTTATGCTGATCTTGATATAAATGAAAAATTTATATAATTGATATAAAGTAGAATAATAAACCGTAAGTTTTTAATAAAATAAACTTTTATTAATGTTAGGATTACAAGATACTAATATAAAAGAAACTATAAAGAAATTATAAGTTAAAATGATTTTTTTGTAGTTAAAAGAATTATAAAATTGTAAACTCACTTGTACCATAAATAGCTATTATTCTCACTACAGTAAAAATTAAGCCAAAGCAGAATGAGTTCAAACTAGGCAAGGAGTTGTATCTTTGTTATTTGAATACAATCATATCAGTTCTTGCAAATATATTATGCAAATTGTTATTTATTGAAGAAAAAACATTCAACGTTTACTATATTGTGGTAATTTGTAAGAACTTAAGACAGGCTTGAATGTCAAGCTATAAAAAGTGTAGGTACACGAATTAAAACAAAGAAACAAAATTTGGATGGAAATCACAGCAAGAAAACCCAAAGAAAACATAAGAGGAAACAAAGAGCATATAATAAGAAAAAAGACAACTATACTGTATTCAAAATAACGAACAACTCAAAATAAACAGAACTAACATAATCTCATAGGCCATGAATGAGTCAGTTTTATACTCAACAATTTTTCGTCCTAATGTGAAAATTGCTTATTGACAGATTTATGTGCATTGATTGCAAACGAAATAATGGAACATACATAAAAGTTCTTTAGCAAAAAATAAGAAAAATACCATTCTCAACATTTATACGACATTATTAAAAAACAATCAAAAATTCAATTAAAAGCTATAGCAAAACAAACAGCAGATGTGGCAGGTAAGAGGTTTTTTAGCATGATCTCATAATATATACATATACATCGCTTCTTACGAGATGGCGAAGGGTAAAGAGATACCGTTTTGCGACTACTTTCTCATCGTTGTGAACTTAAACCAATCGAGTTAATATGGACACAAATCGAACACGAGGTTGCTTAAGAAAATGTATGTTTTAAATGTGAAACTTTTATTTGAGCAAGCAGTTCAAAATATAACAATGGAAAATTAAAAAATTAAACTGGACTGTTCTTCCTTATCCGCCCTATAGTCCAGACCTTGCTCCCTCAGACTTCCACTTGTTAGTAACCTTAAGAATTTTTTAGAGGGACAAAAGTTTTACTCTAAAGTTAAGTCGCCGAAGTTGTTCGAGAATCAAAAGATTCTCGAGGAATACGGAAGTTTCCTGAAGGATGGATACGTATTCAAAAGGAGGCAGACTAAGTGCCAAATAAAAAATTACTACATTGAAAAATGATATCATGTCATTTTAGTTTCGTTTGTTAATTTCCATATAATTGAATTATTCGTATATATGTTTCTAATGATAAGTGACTTTTCAGAATCTGATTAATTCTAGAAAGATAATAAATTTTTGTTGTGGGCTTGTTTTTTTAATAATTCAAGGTACAACCTGCTTTATCGGCGTGAATTGACATGCCGGTAAAGCAGGTTGCGAATCATGGCATAAAATATTTATATTTTTTAGTGTAATAACGTCTTTATATAACCATAGACACATCAGAAGTGTTCATTTGTTTAGTTGTTCGTTATCTTGAATACACTATAGTCAAAAGTCAAAACAGAGATTTTTGAGGTTAAAACATTAAACAATAACATAGAAATATACCGACAGGAAATGAGCGTTTTTAGATGACAGAAATCAACTTGAGTTTTTTTATGAACATATGTTATAAGCAATAAAAATTAATAGAAAATAATAAGGAAATTGAGAAATAAAAAACAATTAAAACCTATTTAAGGAGGATACAGCGAAATGTAAAAATGTAGAGAATGACGTGAAATTTAAACCTCGACTTCTTTGATACTTATTCTATTCGGTAACCTTTTTTTATAATTTTCTTGTGTACCATTACCGAGAAAAATGGAAAATAAAATCCAGAATTTAACATGGGCTCTTATGGAGACCATCTAACCTTTAGCAGTTTTAACGAAAAATTATGATGAAGAAATGTAGGGAATCTGATAAAAAACTAAAATGACATACTCTCATATTCGAAGAACAATGCTGCCCAATATTTTTGAAATCTTGTGTCTAGTTAATGCACAATAATAATTTAAAGTAAACAAAACAAGAATTTTTCACGACATATGTGGAAAGACAGCAGAGATATGACAACACCTCATAGCGCGCGAATTCAAATAACAGAACAGAAAGATGACATATAATGACTGTTATAATAATCTATATTTTATTGTATTAACTAATAATCATATATCATATTAATCAAATTATGTTGAACAATTCAGTCTTCTGCGTTAATAATATCAAAATACAAATGTTAATTCGACGGAAATATTGCAAAATGTAAAATTACCTTCTGCAATGTGATGAATACAATTTATCATCACAATCAGAATATCCACGAAATCAGTAATACAAACACACTAATTTTAAAAATATATGTATTAAACCTCAACAACTTTTTATATATTTCTTGTATCTGCTTAGCAGATTGTAATCTTTAGACTATACAAAAGTTAAAAAATAGAATATTCCCATCTGTAATTGCATACAAAATTACAAAACATTCAACATGTTTTCACTTATATTTTGGGATTGACATTTGGAGGTTAGGATGTCAACTCAATCGAAAGCTGAAACCTAACACTGCTACCAACAAAATCGATTGATTTCTTTGAGGTGTTGCCACGATTCTTAACCTATTTACATTTATATTTACACTTTCAACAATTAAACAAATGCACTCCAATCGACTTAAATTATTTTAATATATACAAATAATTAATAAATGCATTATAGGCATTCATAATAAAATGATTTTGTTCATTTTTAAGAATGTTAATTTATTTTTTTATCGATTGGTATTTCTTGTTAAAGCCTATGTAAAAGCATAGGAGATATCCCCTTGCCCTTCACCCCGCAAAGATCCGCTGTAACCTCCTTAATAAAAGGCCGTGTAGAGCTAAATTAACAGTGAAAATGTTCCAGTGTGTTCGGACCAATAGCAAAAAATCTGTACATAAGCATAAGTCTCAGGACAGACCAGAAGGTAAGAAAAGTTTGGTAAGAAACACTTGATCGTATCATCAAAGCTTATTAATTAGTTACCATTCGTATGAAAACTTCTTGTATAACCCTTCTGATAACATTACAATTATACGGGGTGATGCAGAGCACTAGGTACAAACTCCAAAAAATGTTAAATCACGTCACCCATACAATAATTAAAAAGTTATAAGTAGCCATAACTTGGCACGTTATCAAAACTTATTTTGTTATTATTTTTTTAATTTAATTCGTAAGCTTTTTGTTAATTATTATAAAAATGTTTCAAAGTCAAATACAAATGTGTGATTCGGCGACACCGAATGCATTATAGTTACTGTGATAGAAGGTAATATTTTAAAAATGCTTTTTTCATTAACAATCTAATGTAATTATTTAATTTGTCAGAACTATTTCAAGGCCAAATGAAAGTCATTAATCATATGTTTTTAATGTTAATGCAATAAAATATTATTATTAGCAACTGACAAATTTTTTTGGTTTATTATTAAACTACCACATGCGAGTTTCCTGGACAGGTCTTTTTTATAGTTTGATTTATATACTGCTTTATTAATGCAATTTACTACTTTCTTTATTGTTAAACAATATTGTTTAACGCATGAATACACAGTGCAATGATAAAACATGGTCTTTTCTATTTTATGGTTTGTTTTACTCCACTTTCCGGGTTTCGGAAAGTTACAAATTATTTTATAACGTTAATCATCTACAATAAATATAGCAGATACAGTGACGCTGAACAAACATTCTCAACTCTTTCTAATCTTTGACGCCTATCATACCGGATCTTTGATAGAATTTGATTGATGTTTTTCTGCTCTACTCGCTAATGACAACCGATGATTGTTTGATTAATTTATTGATTTTTTAAATTACAATATTTAAGTCATAGACGTCTTATTAGAAAAATTCAAGTTATATTTAGGGAACAGCAGAAACAGACGCTTTAATAAATTTAAGTTTCCTTTGTTAAAAATGCATTCAGCTAAACGATCGCGCAATTATTAAGATAAGGTATTTCTAAGGTTCCCTCTGATATGACTTTGATTGTCAAAGAGTTTATATGAAGACCATTTGTATACTTCTGTGTTCAACTTTTTTTTATAAATTAATACTATAAAATATTTTATATATTGTTCTAGTGAACTTTCTTGCAATTTATTACCTTCTTCCTTATTGCCACCTTTTTAATAGAGTAACCTTAAATAAGTTAAATTCCTTTGAAATAATACTTTATTTAAATAAATGTGTAAAGTAATCATAAACGCATACTATTATGTCACAATATAATTACTATAATAACTGCTATTATTGCCAAAGAAATACCAGAATGTATCGCAAGCAACAGCAACTACGAAGAATATTTCTTGTATTTTTATTTACCAGTAGCATCCATGCTATACAAGTAATTAAACAAGTTTGCAAATACATACAGTAATAATAATATCATGTTTCCTCATATTTTTCTTCCTATTTTAGAAAAGTATTACTAAAAATACATTTATGCAGACAATGAACTTATTAAAGTATGTGTCCTATTTGTTGTCACGCCCAAGAGACGGCCTTGCTCTTACTTTCAATGCGTATCTTACGTTATTCAACAGAATCCTTTCTGAAGGGGAAAAACAAATGTAATAATGATTTTAGTTTTTTGGGCGTGACTTAATGTTTATTACTACTACATAAAAAATTAACTGCTTAGGTAAGGTAAACAACAAAGGCAAAAATAAATTTAATCACACGCACCTTTGAACTTTCTGGTTTAAAAGCTTTTAATAGAATTTTGAAATATTGAAAGCATCTTTAATTCAGATTTAGTTGTAAGATTTATCGTTACTAATTTGCTGTATTCATACGTTTTATCCTTAATAAGGTATTATCTTGGAAAAGATAGCTAGCATTTCTTGCAAGTCAAGCACGGAAATACAACATTGCATGCATTTTGAAAATTCTATAAAAATATTTCTTTCCGGTTTATTATTAAAATTACTCCTGTAAAGGAAATGTTTACAAAGACTATTAAAGTGACTGCCATTGCTTTCCTTAATTGGCATGCGATATTATTTATTAGTAAGAATAGAAGGTTTAATGTCAAATATAAAATTTAGGTTAGTTGAAGTCATTAGCATGATTATGCTAAAAGGCTTATTGCTGAAAAGTTGTTAATTATCTTGATTAATAAGAAATCGTATCTATTTCTAAATCTATGCAGACAAAAGAATAGCTTATTATTAAGCCTATTTGCAATGGTTAATTTTCTTGGAAAACTTAAAATTAATAAATTTAATGTAATATATTTAATTGAAATAAATTTTAATTTATCGTTTTATTCTAAAAAATAGAACAGAAGAGAATTTACGAACGTTCGGTTGCTTCTTCCCACAGTAACAAACATTGAATGTATTTTCTAGAATAACTTTAAGGTAAACATTAGATTGGAAATTCCTAATTGCATAAGTTATAGATTTTGTAATGATTCGCCAAACTTTAAACTGGGTATATGCCATCTGTCAGTATGATCTGGTAAAAAACATTACATACACTGTGGTTTCATTAATAAATTTTACAACTGTAGATATGTAATTATATATATATATACACATGTGTGGCCATTTTTTGATCATTGATCAAATTATTATGAAATAAATGTCTGCGGTTTTTGTATTTTTGATATAATATATTTCAACATTAGTTCGTTGTATTTCGTTACCATTATACGTACATTAATTTGTTTCACTATTTATACACATAGTTATGTATCTTAGTATTATACAAATGATATTAACTCATGCAGTTAAAATGGGGTTACTGTATCTTGTTAGGCAAGCAGCTATCGATGATGTATGTTTACTTTATAGTAAGTGATTTCTAGATCTTGATTTGGATATTGTGTGCTTAATTAATTTCTAAACATATAAAACACTTTGATAGCTACTAAAAACCTGAGTGTCCAGAAAAAACTTAATATTGAAGGCCTATTTTAATTTTAATTTTAAGCAAAGACAAATAAATTCTAATATTTATTTTATATGAAGTTGCTTGACTTCTTGTTGAATTATATCTTAAATTGCATTGTATTAAAGCCTTTGGAGAAAGTCACAAATACAATTTCAGATTATTTGTTTGTTCTGAAGTAGGTAACCATAAAAATCAATAAAGAAAAATAAAACCATCCAGGAATATAAACACAAAGTACTATGCAAGAAAATAAAATACACTTTTGTAGCAAAATTAAAAACACGAACGTTATAGACGGTCTAATAGAACTACATATATATTACATTAGTACACAAAACACGATTGTAAGCAGCCGCAAACTTAAATGAATGAAATTATAAGATAAGTCAAGTTGAAAAAACTGTTGTATACTATTTAAAATCGAAAATTGTAGAAAAAAATCCGCGTTTTCTACGAACAAAAGCATCTGCTAAACAGTTCAGTATATTCAGAAGCTTTAATTTCTTATAATCTTACAATCATTCTAGGGGGGGACAAAATAAATAGTAGCTGAAGTTCAAAGAAAGCAAATTGTACATGTTCTACATTTTTATTTACAATTCCTATACCTATACTTTTGAAAAAGAATTAATTAGTTAAATCCAATTAAAGGAAATTAAGAGTAATATTCAAATTGAATGTTATATATAGTAGTTATGTATAACGCTTTTATTGTTTGCGCGGTATCATGTAACGAACTCTGTTGCTCTCAATTGTTTGGTCACTACTTATTAGCCGGAATCTGCTCCCTGTAATACCAAGTGTAGTTTTAAAGTAGTCTCCTGCAGGCTACAATGCTTTCTGCTTCAGGACACTATTTGTTTGAATTGTTTGTCGTATCCATGTAAATTTCTTGACCCATCAAGCAACACAACTTGCATTTTAACAATGCTAACAGTATCCACTTCGTCTATGTATAAAGCTGAATGCTGTATAATTAAGAGTTAACAATTTCCCGGTATTAATGGAGAACATACAACCTGGATAAGCTCTGTAAAGGGTGCATAAATACTTATGTAGCCTTAGGGGAATCTCTTCATCTTCTTTTACCAACTTTTATAAATCATGTTGCCATCATATATTATTTATAAAACTTTAAGCTTAAATAAAGGGTCCAAATGTGTTACTTGGGCATTTTCAAATGTTATGATTCCCACCAATTTAATAGTGATCAAAAACATTTTAGTGTTATGTGTTTTTTAGATTTAACAGGTTTGTTGCATGGAGAATTTCCTAAATGTTTCTTCTCATAAATTCAATTTGGTTGAACATTAGCATCGTAATAGTTGTTTCATCATCTCTTTGCCCTAATTTGTTAAAAGGGTGAGTTTTTAAAATTAATACCAAGTAAGCAAATTTAAAATCGCCTTTGTAGTACAAACAAAGATTATTGAACTTGTGAGATGTCGCAATTCTTCTTCTTTTTTATTAGATTTTATTGGTCTTCTTAACATTAAAAGCGTTTAAGAAGAAGATTTTGAGATGTTAAATAAACTTTCTAGGAGTTCCTGTAAGTACTTCAGAGCATTTTGATAGGTAACGGTTCTAGAAATGAATTTGTTGGGATTTAAATTTAAGATCAGTTTTTAAAATCACACAATATTAGAATTTAGCTTTTTAGTAACTAATAGACAATACTGAATTTATTGTCTTAAAGAACAATAATCTTACAGAGAGGGTAATGGAGGTTATTACTTCTACCGATATTAGATAAGCGGTTTCTTCGCAGATAAAAGAAAGGCTTTACTCTTTCTCTTGATTTAAATCTAATGGTAATGAATGCGATTTTGGTTCTTTTCTGGATGTAAGAGTCGTAATTCATAACTAGTATTTGGGTATGTGATTGATGCGTGATATAAACTTTTATCGTCGTTATTTATATCGAATCCAGTGGCACCCAGAAACACAGCGCATTTAATCACTAAGGCTCACCACCTGGTAATCATTGTAATTGATGTGATCATGTAATTGAAAGCGGTGATATAGCTTAAATTTGTTCTTTTTATCTTTCTCTCTTTTGAAGTAGCTGCTTTTGTCAAAACGTGCTTGAATACGTCTACTTTACAATTAAAGTTATGTATTTTAAATTATAGCGACAGGTTTATTGTTAAATAGAACACACTTATCAATCTTTGATTTTATAGGTATTTGTTATGATCTTTGTAATTATAAATAACCATATTGTTTTTCTTTGAACATTATTTGGTCCGACGAAGGTTTTCTTTCTTTATTATTCAATAATATATGTTATGTACTTAAGAAATTTTTGTTGCATTTGAATTTCGAAAAGATATTACAGTTCCTTTTTTGTGCGGGAATATTGTTTTATATAGATCTCCCTTCCCCGAGAATTCCTTGGGATCCCATTTAATTTCTATTTTCTGTATTAATAAGCTGAATAAGGATGGAGCGCCATCATGGGTGTTTCTGAAAACAGCATAACTATAATTCAGGGTCTATCTCTCTCTTCCTATAGATTATTATTTTTGCTCGGGTAGTTGCTTGTGCAAATAGAACTGTAGTTCTTGTTTAATTGGTAAATACTTTTCCATTAAAATTAACATTGATCTGATGTCAAAGAAAACAAGGTTTTTAATTTATGTGTTTTTTTTTTCAGGCAACGAACTAGACAACTTCGATTATTATGGCCACATAGTTCCTTCTAAATAAATTGACCATTAAAGGTGAGTTTTGTTTTAATCATTAAAATTAACTTTTTTTGTTGTTGTGCTAGGTCGTTCAGAGAGAACGGAGCTTTCTTTGTGAAGCTGAAAGGTTCAGTTTTGACTATATATAAAAGAAATTCACGTTCAGTTTGATGGATGATTTAATTTATTTATACTAACAAAAAATTGTAAAAATACATTTAGATTTGATCTTTACTTCTGCTGAAGAACCACCAACTATTGAATTACTCAAATAACCGTAGTTTTTTTAGATAAATGAGTTAACACAGATTCCAGTTAAAATTTTGAATAAAATATGTACTTGTAATATAATCAATTTAAAAGATTAATTCAAAGTTTCACAAGTTTTATTAGTTTATCTTAACCTGACAATATTGTTTCGACATTAAAATGTCATTATCAAAGGTAGATAAGATTGATAAACAAACACGTTGCTAAGGATAAATACATCTAACACTTCTAATAAAGGAGAATTACTAAGCTCAGTTTGTTCATTCATTAAAGGTACTGTGCGTTTATGTTTGTATATTTCAAAAGCTTCTAAAATGTCTAATTTGTATTTGTTGTTGCAAAAATGTAAGAATTTAATGTTGTTTTGAGGTGTCATTGGGTGGTTCTGTTCCAAAATGTGTTTGGCATAATTCGATTTTTCTGGATGTTTAAGTCTATAAGAGCGTACGTGTTCTTTGTATCTTATGTCGAAATTTCTAAGTGTTTGTCCAATATAAACCGAGTTACAAAAAGAACAATTCAAACGGTAAATGCCGGATTTCATGATATCTTGTGTTTTGTCTTTAGCATTGAATAAAAATGAAAAGGTGTTGGTGTTAGTTTTATAGGTTATTTTGTAACTGGTGGTTTTTCGTATTATAGTTGCAATTTGTTCTGATATCTTGCCAAAGTATGGTATTGATATGTAGTTTGTGTCTTGTATTTGAGTGTCAATTGGAAATATTGTCAGGTTAAGATAAACTAATAAAATTTGTGAAACTTTGAATTAATCTTTTAATTTGATTATATTTCATGATTATGGAGTACCACAAAGTAAGGCTGGAGACAGTAAACGCTAAAAATATGTACTTTTTAGGTTTAAAAAAAATCTTAGTTGAGAATGATGAGATAAAATGCCTAACTTTTTCGAAGTCAAAAAAAACAGTAGTGTTTATAATAATTTATATTTCTTCTATGCCTATTGTTACGTCCCAATTTTCAATTCTTTCTGTCTTTGATTTAATCATTATTATTTAGGTTGAATTTCTATTTATGCTTATGTGAACGCGCCTCAATTTTGATTTTATTTGAGTCTGTGCGACGCTAGGTTTGCTGTGGCTGTTTTGGTTTTTATCGCGACGGCAGGTGTGTGCGAAAGACGTTATCACGTGGATTTGCACTCTGCAATTTTATTGTAAATTCTCTTTGAGATTTATGTTTTAATTATTATTGGTGGATTATTATCGACGTTTGTCGGAGTATTTTTGCAGTAGTGTTTGGTAGAAGATTTTATTCTTCTTTTCAACGAGTTTGGAGCATAAAATTCGCGTGTGTCGTCGTACTTGAAGGTCTCCTTAGATTTTTAGTAAATATTTAGCGTTTAGCATACTTTGTTGGCATTTCTTGAATTATTTTATTGTGGAATCTCGTGGAAACTGTCGTGGTTTTGTTTTTAGACCTTTTTTTTTTCTTTTCGGCCCTCTCTCTCTCTCTCGTTCTTATGGGATTTCCTGAAGATAATTTAAATTAGTATTTAATTACTATTCTGAAGATTACCTGGTGTGGATCCCAATATTATCGTTTCTGCAACCGTTGGAGTTAGATTGCGTCTTGTATCTACAAATATCGAAGGATTCCAGCCATCTGCATCGCGAGAGGAACCAACCCACAGATAAGTTTTTCTTTAAATTTCGATTGTCAGTTCATTTAAATTATTGATATCATTTAAATATTATTATTTTATTTGTAAGATCACGTACCAGTAGCCGAATTCTGTTATTAGTGGTACTGTGTTTATGAGTAATTTCTAATACAGAAGAATTTTAACGTAAATTAATAATTTTGATTACGCAAGAAATTTGAATTAAATTTATTCGTAATTGTTATTTGTTTAGCAAAGTTTAACGAAATTTTTGAGTTACAATTACTAATTAAGATTGTTGGCTATAATTGAATTTAATTTTGAAAGAGCAGATAATTTCTCAGATAAATCGATTATAATTCTGTTTGTTTTGAATCGGTTGGGTTTTGGATAACTTGTTACCATATTTATGTTTAAGTGTATTAATTATTTGAGCTGTTGATTAATCTCATTATTTATTTTGGGTATTGCTATACATATTTTGCTACATATTTATTTGTGTTTCAATTGTTTTGTTAATACCATCTCCGTTACTGGATTAGCTTACCAACATAAAAGTGTTTTTGCACGTCCTATATATAAGGCTCTACTTTAGTCCCCCGAAAGAGGGAGTAAAGTAGCACTTTTACTCCCTGAGGGAGTAAAGTGTTTCCATGACAACAACAAGTAAACAACAAAAAAAAGTAATCGCGGTACATGTTAGGATTTATTATCCTGAAACTATGTGATTTTGGAGTTTGCAGAGTTCAATTGTCAGTATGACATTTAACCAAATTTTCGGAAAAATTTTTCAAAATTTTGAATTTTTGCGATTAAGTCCTTTAGGACGTGCAAAAAATATCGTATATACTATTATTTCGAATTACAATTATTACTTGCATCCAGTGTGCGTTCCTGGTCGACCATGGCGAACTCCCGCCTAGTGTAGATTCTAGCATTTGTCTTATTTAGGTTCAACTAATTTGAGTTACTTATTTTTGTGACTTTCCTTTTTTTTAACGCCTAACGCAAGTGGTTAGCTAATTAATTAATTATTGAGATATTGTACTTATTGGGAATGTGGAATATTGACAATTAGTTAATTAACGTATATCCTACCCGCTTTTGTTTTTTTTAATTTATCTTTGTAAGATTATTACTGCCACTTAATATAATTTGAATATATGCTAATTTAACCATTAGTTTGTTTTTTTATTGTATCTAGTGTTAATGTACTTGAGCAATATTGGGAGACTCAATTTCTTTTTGTTGGTTACTGCTACGGGGTCACAATTCGAGCTTGTTGGTCGGCTCGAAGAAATCCTGATATTATTCTTGGACCAACTGGCGCCTTGGGATTCAATTTATTTGTTAGTACTATGTTGTGGTACAACATAGTACATTGTGCGGACAACTGACCCTATATACACAGAGAGAAATACTTCATAAGAGCTTTGCACAATATTGTTCAAAACGGTGTTGGAGAAATTTATATTATAATTGTAGAATCGTATTGTCCAGCGTTGTGTAGGATTTCGTTACTGAATTGTCTAACAGGAACTTACGACAATTATTTAACACAGTCAGATTTAGTTCAGCATTCTTTGGAACAATGTTGTAGAGGATAAGATAGCATATTATGTTGAAGTATAATTGTAAAAAATGTTTAGAAAAATACAATATTTTGTTTGAATGAAATCATAATCCAGTGTTCAAACTGCTTGCTACTAATTATTGTGTTTCGCAAAGTTTATGGATGACATCCTATAGATGTCACCACTTGTAATTGTCGCTATTAATGTAAATTCGAGATTTATATATAAACAGCCGACGGCAAAAAAAAATTTTAGTGTTATACGTGTATATACTACACGTTGTATAGTATGTAAATACTATACATTGTATAGCTATATACATATTAGTTACATATATTTTAATATATGTAAAAATATATATTTTATTTGTGATATCTAGCCTTCTGTATAGAATATTTGTGCCAGAGTATTGCACAACTTGTATAAATGTGAACAAGTAATTGTGTTAAATACTATTAAGCAATTGTGGCACACACTAGCGCAACAATTGTACAATTTTGTATAAAATTGTATGCAATAACATTACACATTCTGTTTTAATAAGTAACACAATTTGTTATGGAAACTTATACACAACTATTCATTTGATTCTACAAAATTACTATTGACTTTCACAAAATCTTGACAAACTAAATGACACAATCTTGTTTTATAATTGTACACAAATTGTCCCTGTCACTTTTTTAAGACCAATTTGTTTTACAATACCACACAATTGTTGATGAAATTTAAATACATTTTTCTCTGTGTATGCAGCAGGAGCAGTGGATTGACGTAGCACTATTTTGTACAGACTTTTTTGAAGTTCTGTTTCATTTGACATTACTTAACTGATTATTAATATTTTTAACTAGTTTGCAGTATGTTGATGTAGTAATCCGTAACACCGGATAAACCGATCTGTAACGTCTTATGTTGCCCGCAACAGATATAGTTAGTCTAAAACTAATTTTAGAGTATACCGGCAAACCGCCAAAATCTAGCATTGCTGCTTTAGTCACATTTTCACATTGTCACCTCGAGTTGGTTTCGTGGAGTGGTTAAAATTTTAATTTTCTATGTTGTTATGACAATTTTGTTAGAAGTTTTATCAAGAAATATATAGAAATTTGCGTTGATACGAGTTAGAAGTTAGTTTAAAAGATAACATAATAGAACTTTTCTACTATTTACAACTGCACAATAAAATTTAATGTAGCTAAGTTTAGAGACTAAATTAATATTATTTAAAAACTATTCCACGGTTTAATTATACCTACTATTTAATTAATAGTAGTGACTTAGTTGACGGAAAGACCCTGATTTATTTTAGTCCTTAAATTTTGAATTAGTAATATGAATTAAATCACAAAACTTACTTGTCATTTCATTTTTGGTGTTTCTTTATTTTAGTTGTAATAATGTTAGTTATGCTGAGTCTCGGCAGATCGGAATTAACATTCAATTTGCAATTTCTGCAGAATTTAATCAGCTTCTAAATTATTTTGGAAATCAATGTAATTTAATAAATATCTTACTAATAAATAATTTTTAAGAACAGATAGGCCTGCTTGTTAATTTACATTTAATATATGTATTTCTTCATAAAAAAATCTTTGTTATTAATGTTATCCCGATCTTCATTTTTAATTTGCATTTTATTATAAATTAAATAACTGAGTATGATATCTTACAAAATTTATGCTAAATAATTACTTAATACTTTGATTTGAATATTCCATGAAATATGTACAAGCCTTAACAATATTTTTTTTTGTAAGCTAGCGCGAAAATATGCGTAAGATTACAGATTGCAAATTAGCAACAACATTTAATTACATAAGCAGCTCGGTTGTTTTCGTTATCAAGGTAAATAATCTGCTGAGTAAGAACTTGTAGTAAAAGGTGCTACTTAATTATTTTTATAATAAAAACCTTATTAATAATTAAGGTACAAAGCCTATTTTTATTACAGCAATATTTATTTGGTTGTTAATGATAATGGTAATTGAAAATTAATGGTTTTTATTCCACATTTATTATGTTGTATTAACGGAATGAACTGTTTTTCTTGGAATTACATAATTTACTTAATTAACTTTTTTAGTATTTTAATTTGTTTTTGTTAAGTTAAACTAATTTTCAATACAGCTTTTCAGCAATGAAATAATGTAAGTATTGTGGAAATAAATTATATGTAGTATTTACCAGTGATCCAGAAAAAATCTACTTAAAAACGTACTGTCATTATTTGAGCTATTTTATATTTATTTACATTATATTACAATTGGATTTCTGGGAGATAAATTAAAGTTTTCAGGACAAACTTTAATTCAATATTTTCTAGATTAATATTATTAATTGCAAATTAAGTAAATTCGTGCCAAAAATTATACTGGGCTAAATTTAAAAAAATAGGTCAAGCTTTGATATCAAAGAGTTTACATATTTGTAAGTAAATATAAAAAATTAAATCCGTAAATTTAAAATTTAATGTGAAAATAGATGTGTTTAATGAAGTATAAAATTCCAAACTTAACAAGCCATAAAATCCAAACATTATTTTCATATTTCCGTTTCACTTCAAGGTTTTATTATTTTTGTTAATTTGTATTAGAATTATTTCCAAAGAATGTCAATAAAAAACGTGTGTAACTAATATGGATGGACTATTTAAGGACATTACTTAAATTATTCCACTATTTGTTTTGTTCTATTTTTTAATTGTAAAACATGCTTGAAAACAACTTAAATCTTAAGTAATATTTAATGGTGAGAGTTTTTGTGGTTAAGAAGGTGAATTGTTTAAATATACCCTAGTTTTTAAATACCTATTGTAGTAATTAGGTACTATTCATCAAAGACTGTTTACTTCTAACTAAAGATTTTTATCTTTTTTTTTAATTGCGTACATGAACTGATAAAAAATTATTTGTTGTTATTATTTGTTTAATTGGTCAAGTTGTAGGTTATTTCGGTTCAAAAACAAACTCTACCACAAAGAGATTAAAGAGTATTAACCAAGCATTAAATGACGACGACGAGGAAAAAAAGGAGCTGGGAAAGGAAGAACCGGTGGCGTATTTAGGGGAAGGGGGTTACGTGCTAGAGCCTCCCCCCCCCCGAAAACTTTAATAGTTAGGTCATTTATGTATAGTTACAGTAGTTAAGCGAAACCGAAACCGTGGTTTCCCGTAAAAATTCGAAAATTCCTAAACACGCCACTGACAGCAACTAACAGCTGAGACTCAACAACTAAATTTAATACGTAACAACTAAGAAAATCCTGCCGCTTTGTACAACAATTAGAAATTAATATCTACGCGTGCGCATACTGCCATATGTTTCTAATGCCGCTACAAAAATTCAATGTTTCTCATTTCTTCTTCTAGTTCTAAGGTTGAAGTGTCTGAGGTAGTTGATGAAAGATTTGATTTTTGCAATTGATTGCTAGTTGTTCTATCAACGTTGATATTCGATTGGACTTTTCATTCTTGCGTTTCAGCTTTTTGATAAAAACTGATCGCACTGCTGTTCGACCATTAATTACTCAATAACGGTCTCTCGCTTAATTAAGAATTAATTCCAAATCAAACGTCTCGTAATAGCGCTTAAAAGTATAGCCGAATACTTGGAGCCCCTTTCCATTCATTGTCCAAGTACCGTGATAAATTTGTTCTTTCTCTGAACACTAACTATTATTTTTTCAGTTTTCAATACAGACTGTGCATTCCGTTATTCTTCGGTACTCCTTCATTTTTCAAGTCCCTGATCTCTTCTATCGGAAACATTCTAAATGACATTCTCTAATCCATAGCTCTTCTTGCTTCTTTTAGCTCTTTCACTGTCAGCTCTTTGTCGAAATCGTGCTTTTTCTTGTTTTGTGGAATAATCTGTACATGTCTCTGACACCATGCTGTTAATATAGTTAATCGCATACATTTGGAAAATGGTTCATATCAGGAATTTCTTTTAGAATGTTGGAAAAAGTTTCTGGAACATACTCAATTTTCAATTCTTTGTCGCCTAAATCTTGCTACCTGCTAACCAGAATATCTGCAACATTGGACCAGGAAACCAAAATTTTGAAATTATTTGTTTGTTATTTGTTTTTATCTTGCTTTGTTTATCTGTAGATTTATTTTGTGGGAATCTACTAAATATTTATCTCCTAATTACTCTATCGCCCATAAACTGTATAAATCCTCCATCATCAATTTTGTTCCTTGACTAGAAATACCTGGTGTCCACATCTGCTTATTAGAATTTCTAATTTGACTGTTATTATCTCTGTCAATATTCTCGCCATTGTTTGGATCTCTAGCCTTAGAATTAACATTAGTTAGTTTCAGTAGTAAAATTATAATTTTTGAGAACATCAGAGTCTAGTTCGTAGGTGTTCTTCCATCTACGCTCCAAACTGTACAAAACAACAGCAAACGTCTTCTCAGAATTATCGCAAAACGTATGCAGCTCTATTTCCCTTCTCTTGGAATATTCGTAGTGTAGACTGTCGCAATTTTGGCATATTTTCAGCAGATCTCTGTCTAATTCTTCGTCTCAACCTAATCCAGATCTCCAAATATCTTGCATCAAGATTTTCGCTTTAATGACGAAACTTGATCAAAATCATCAGTGATTACTGCCTTTTGCATATCAGAATACATTGCGAGAATGCGTTGTAGAATGTCTTCAATGAGATCGAGTATAAAATTTGTTGGATGCTGTTTCCTATCCATTCTATTCTTTAATCGTCGTCGATCTGTTTTGCTACTAAAGTGCGCTGTGGTAGTGCGTTCTGTATTTATGAAAAATGTATCAACCAGTTCGTAACTTGATGATTCGTCCTTCATCGATTTATACACCTTCTGCATTGCCGTTCTAAATGTCCTTTGAATCCCAGAAATCCAAGTAGGGTTTCTTCTTCTGTTAAATCGATAACTGTCTGTCAAAACGAACTGAGCATCTCAAGAGACAACTTTGCCCCTCCTCCCAATAACAAACCTGAAATCCCCCCACTGCTGCTCTAGGTTCTTCCATAGAAATCATTGTGCCTTTCTGTATTCTTCATGAATTCTCATTTTATTGGATAGCTTTGTTATGGCGATATACAGTCCGATTTTTCTGTGCTTAAACTACATCAAAATCAGTGATTTTTATCAATGAAGTAAGGTAATGAGCGGAAATGAAGCGAGGTGATGAAGTGATAACCAGGAGCGGGAGTTTTACATGATCTCTTATTCAGGCTATAATTTTCCGATATATCTTTTGTCTAGATCTGATTCGACTTTTCAGAATTTCTTACCAACGTCCAGGTTGCTTCGGAATGTATTTGTTGGCATTAACTGCCAACAAATGGTAACTGGCAACGCAATTACCAGCCACAAAGCATGAACTGTATAATACAAATTCTAACAATTTCTTGAAATGTTCTTTCGATACCTAAAATTCTTGATTAAGACCAGGACTTTTTACTCACCTGTCTATTAATAATTGGTATTGATTAAATAAATTAATGTAAGCAACAGGAATTGGGAATCGTCTAAATTAAGCTCACCATAACCAAACAAAAATTATTTTAGTGGATCAAAAATGAAAACCGCCCGATTTTGCAAGTATCAACCAGTCCGTTGCCAATGTGTGGACGCTACCTATTCAAGCAAGAAATTCGTTAGTCGTCTTTGTTGATAATCGAGTAATCCATGTTTGTAACAGGTTCGTTAATTCTCAATGTAATTATTGCAAAATCCTAAAAGTCTCACCTGCCGTAAATTTTGCCCGTTTTCTTGGGGAAACTCACCTGAAACAAAAAGAACAATTAATTTCCTTATTCAAAGTAAAATGAAATTTAAGATAAAATAAATCATTGAAGTCATATTGTGGTTAAAAGTACCATAAATAATCTTTTAATCTTTCACCAATACCCCGGAAAAATAAAAGTAAAAGTTATTCTTACGTAAATCTACATTTTAATCTCTTAAAAGCATTTTTGGGTGGATCGCTTTATAATATTGTTGTTTCCTTCAGTTATTGTGTTTAGAAACGTTATCAGGAGGATTCTACCGTAATTTGCATTGTACTGGTTCAATCTCTTTTAGACCTAATTTTGAGTATTTTATTCCAGATATTTTTGAGACCATGAAACCGCATTCAAAGTGCTTCCATGTGTTATTTTATGCAGTACTTAATAATTAGTCGGTGCCTGATTGACAGTAAATCCGTTTTAATCTCTACGGCCGCCTTTTACCTTAAATATGGTATTGCATCTTCCAGTTTTTCATTTTAGTAGCTCCTTTGTTTATTGCGGGCTTTTTTAGACTTTTGTTGATCTCTTATACAAATACTCTCTCTACTTCGTTATACTCTTGGGATTATACTTTGCTACATTCTCGCTACAGAATATCAAGAAACGTTGCTGTAATCTATATAGGCGGACTGCATCCTGGCATAGCCAGCTCTAACTGCATGAACATCCGTAAACCAGCCCTGAGAGTTTTATAGCAGTACACATCTGTATATAACAATGTTAATTAATTTACTGTAATTTTCATATTTGAAAGACTTTTCGCTAACTTCAAAACTTTATTACGATCGGCTCTTAGCGTCCGTTTAAAAGAACATCTGGAGAGTACCCTGCCCACACGACTAGCTAGCTGGCGGCCGAGTTAATTCACAGTCCTTTCTCTCGTAGCTTTGATAATCTGGATTTCTGCTACCTAGAGACTTTGAAAATTTCTTACAATTTCTTCAACACCGAGATTCTTACAATTAGTGCTGTAGTTAATAATTAATTTAACATTGCACCACCAAAATATTGAGAGCAAGTCTAAATCATAAACCTCAAAGTACTTGTTGCAGTAAACTGCCAACATTAATTTAGCAGCAGGCGCATATATGCTCATGCATAATAATTACTGTGTAGGTTAATATTATAAGTTGTTCTCCAGAAAAGTTTTCAGATGGAAAGTCTATGTAGGTATGTATTTATATATGTATGTATGTTACGACCTCTGACAGATTAATTATCACATTTTTCTTCCTTTATGCAATATGCCTTCAAATGGTTCTACTAGTAAATTCAACTACAACATTTTACACTGCAATTATAAAGGAACAACTGTAATAATTAAACTTTCACGCAATTCACTCAAACAGTTAAGTTTTCCTTCAACCTTGAATCAAGGAAGACAGGCATATGACAGGAATCGCTTCTACACGTGCTTCCGTTTAATGTCATTGAAAACAATTACTTTCATGAAATGCAAAATATTCATGCTAGAATTATAGCAAAAGCCAATTACAGTATACTTACAAAAAAAAGGTTTATTCATCGTTCACAATTGCTGTCCTCAAAAAACAACTTTCTAGCGGTTTGCTAAATTTGTGGATAATTTCGGATGCGTCTTGCAATTTAAGAGTTGCACAATATTTTAAGATTACCAATATGTGATTTTTGTTCTTACATTTCGTATATGCGTGCAATTAGGCAATTTTAAAGGTCGAAATTCATTCAATCAATTAGTGTCGCATGAATTGCCACATGGTATACTATATATGTTTATAAGAACTAGTCGATTTTTAGTAAGTGTGCTAGAAAAGTAATTATTAATTATTAATTACCATTTGTGTTGCTATTGGGCATTGTAAGAGTATTAATAAGAGTACTAATAACACTTACGAAATTTACCAAATCTACTGTTACTTCTAACATTTCGTTAGGTAAATTTATGATCAGATTTTTACATGGACCAGAATCGAAAGTGAAGGGTTGTTATTAATAAATAATAGGTATACATACACTAATAACACAGTGAGTTTTAAATAAAAATGTTCTCATTTATTTTTAATCTTGCATAATTTCATTCCGAAAAAAAAAACGCAGAAGCTTTAAATTATAATTAGTTGTACAACTTTCAAGTTTAAGTTAGTCAAGGTTGCGTGTTTTATTTACATCATATTAGGTAATAGCCATTTATTTATCTTTGTTTTTTATTTTTTATTGGTATAATTTTGTTGCTCTACGCAAAAAAAGTTGCATTCATTATCCGAAGAAAGTAGGACAATGTATCCGTAAATAAAGCTACAGCTACTGGCAACTTGTGGAAACCCCCAAAAGAATTATAGCCTCTTTATTGAATTTAATCTTAAATTATTAAATGCTAGTTAATTTAATTAAACTTGTTAAAATATTAAATCTCAATTTATTAGGTTATTTGCTACTAATACTTTTACCCTAATTAGCCGTATTGTTAATCTGCATTGCTGTTTCATAAATGGAATCACTCAATGGGAGTTCCGCTACCTACTCTAAAAGCTCCGTATTCTGCACACTTATTTTGTATATTTTTATATGTATAAATATTTGATATCTTGGAATCATATTCGACTATTTTTCTCGATATAACTATTTTTCTATATATTAGAAATAAATGCAGAATTTAATGTTGATATTGTACCATATGTAGATGTTCAAAACGCGCTTCCTATTACGTACTCAGTCAGTGGTCAAATAAATATTGAGATAATAATACTGAAATAAGTCCGCTAGCGCGATACCGTGGTCTACGAAATCACTGTAACTACGTTGTTCTGGCAGCAAGCTTCAGGCTATTTCAGGATGGGTTTGCAGACGCTAAATGTATGCTTTAAAATAGCTGCAATTCGTGCAGCACATTTAAGGATTGCGGCTCCGACATGTGCTGTGACTATTTCATATTCTGTGAATATTACTTCTAAAAAATATTTTTTCTGAAATCAGCAGTAAAGTTATTCTTTATTGTAATTCTTATTTAAGTTGAAACTATTATTTCAAACCAACATTGTTTAGTTACAATAAATATTAACAAATACATAGTATGTTGGATTCCTGTTTTAACTTTCGAATAGTACGGACGTGCTTATCTGAGATTCCCAGGTGTTTTGTGGTTTATCAATACAAATATCAGGTTACCCTTACTTTGTTGTGTGTTGTTTTCGTTTTAACTGCACTACTGTAAGTACACCTATCCTTATATCTTTAGAATTCTGCGCCCAGCTTTGTTGTAACAGATTTGCGGTGGCGATGTCGTTCATAGCATGGATAAAACACTTTCAGACGATGATAAAATAGATGATTTAGATAATATAACGGACTCTCTTGGTCATAATAATTCCTGTAATAATATAAATTCGAACAGCGATGATAATAAGCTGGATTGGATAAAAACTCGTCTCCTGGTACCGGTCAAACAATTGATAAGACTAGTAGTCGTTCACCCAATGTTGATAATCGCTTTAAACCAAATATAAATATAGTGGTACTGAGTTTTGTAACTGTGATGGGAGCCTTGACGATATAAATCACTAGTTATTTCGTTATCATTATAATAAAGAGGCTACAAACTATCTGCTAAATGCTCTTTCTGACAAACATATCTCACTTCCTCAAAATCAAGTATCCTTATTTTATCTGAGTCGTCGAAATGTGACTGTAATAAGATCTATAGTATGGGAATTTCTCAAGCGCACCAAGCGAAAAATTTAGAAAAATTCCAGATAACTCCGTCCTCTTCTCTTATACCCTCAATTTAGTTACAACTTAATTAAACATGTATGTGAGTTGTGTGAATGACAAAGCACTAAAATGCCTATTGTTTTTCCACATGTATAATTTTATCTCTAATCCGTTGCCAGTCTCGTTTGTGTACTCAAGTCGCTATGATAGGCACCTTAGCGTGAAGGGTGTCTTGTGTTATTTCCCTATTGTTATTTGTCGGCTAGGGCATTGTAAGGTGTATGACTGCAGTTTTTTAAAGCAATTTAACTTATGAAAAATAAAAAATGTACATTAAATTACTCGTCGTGGCTGTATGAGTCTGGATACAAAGTCAAAAAAACCAGTATGTTTATAATAAAATTAATAAATTTTGTTGCAAATACTTTTTAGAAATACGTTTATTTTAGTTTTCATATTTATTTGCGTCAAGTGCACTAAATTTACTATTAAATATTTATCTGCAGATTAATTAAGAAAATAGTTTAAAATTTATGCCAAAAATGCACTTTCAAAAATTAAAAAACGCATAGTAAATTTTTAAGTATTTCCATTCATTATTATCGATATATTTTTATAATATTTATGAAAGTATTAGTAATTTTGTAATTTTAAAGGATTTTCTTCAGTTCTTGCCGTTGTACAAAATTTGATAAAAATTATATTCGGGGATTGACTTCTGACAAATGTTTTAAAATAATAGTTCGTGTTGTAAAATGAGTAAATGCAAGTAGTTAAAAGTGGAAAGGGTGTCTCATAGTTCCCGCACCAAACTTGACCAGTGCATTTTGTCAGTGTATGCAAAGTCAGAATTTTTTGTAATTTTGCCCAACGTTTTTAGAATAGTACATATAAAATTATAACACGTTTATGGTGATATCGTTAATAAAAAAAACTGTAAGTACCAGCTTTGAAATTTAAGAACCAGCCAAAAAACGAATGAAAAGACTTGATCTTGAAATAAATTTAAGGCCTAATAACAGCTTTCAAATAAATCTGATTTAGAGAATATCTGAATGATTTTTAAAGAGAACATTTGATTTTCTAATTATGTAAATAATTAGATGAAAGGGCAATTTGTATTAGTGTGAGCGGCTTTGAATTTAATTTAAAAACGTAAAAACTATTCGGCTTTATAAGAAAATTACATTACGAATTCTAATATCTGCGAGGCAACCCCCGGAATATGACGCCTTGTTTCGACTACATTAACAGTACGTCGTTGATGCAATTGCAGGCGCGGCTCGCCGGGTGAGGCAGGTGAGGCTGAGCCTCACCTAAACGAAACTAAATAAAATCTAAATATTTTATTGTCAATTACTTTTAAATACTATGTTAATAAATTTATTTTATTAATACTTTCTAGATTAAAAATATTGAATTTAATATAAATAAGCTTATTTTATAATAAAATGTATTTATATGCAGATACCCAACGCAACGCGATAAACAGAATGAGTGAGGCTCAACATTTCAAGCTTCACTTCATGCATTTGCATTCATTCGCTAGCTCGTTACAGCGCAGCGGCAAGGTTATCGATCGTATACTCTTCCTATAGGCAGCATTGAGGCTGAAATTTCATAGCTTCATGAGTCAATGAAAGATCGAGATTCGTATAATATGTTATTTTACCGTCGCGACCTCTGGCGAATACTGCCGAAGACATTTGTTTCATATTTTGTTTTACTTTTCAAAATCGTATTTTAACGTGATTAACTTGTGTGCTATATAAGGTGTTTTATAAGGTATTCACGGGAACATTTAGGTATTGCGGTGATATCAAATCACCTTATTGAAAATTTTATTAACGATAGAACGGAAACGTCAAAACAAACATTTCATATATCAGATTTAAATCAAGAGAGACATGCTATGTCATGGGCATAATTAATATAAAGGCTATATTAACTACATAGGACCACAGTTAGGTTCATTAATATTTAAATTAAAAATTAAGAATAAAAATTTCATGCAAACATAACCTAGCTTTCTTATGCATAATAAATAGGTTTCATTTTAGAAAAAGGATATCAATTAGTTAGATTGCTTGATCATAAATATGTTTATGCAACCCAAGTTACATATTGGGATGTTTCCCCACTTGTTAGGAAGATGTAATTTCCTCATTCAATTTCAGAAATTACGATGTTCAACGTTAGGTAAATTTTTTTATTTTCCAGGAGACCAGCTCAGTTTCACGTTGTTAATTCACTGAAAACAGATAAATTAGGTCAATCTTGTTGTGACTTATATAATACAATTAATTTTTGAATTTGGTTATAAAATTTCTGACCATTCTAATTACCGAAGGTTTAAATCGTGTCGTTTCGTATCATTGTGACTCTTATTGACTCTTATCCTATTTTTCCTCACCATTGTTTTGATGTAAGTGTTTGGAGTACTGTATGCTGGACATTTTGTTTATAAATTGATTAATTCTGAATCAATATTTAAGCTGGAACTTGCATATGCATTAATTGGTCTATTCATTGTAGTTCGTACTGTAAAAATTTATGTTTGTAGTAAATTGTAAAGAAGTTTCTATGGAGAAACTATTTGTATTACTTGTATCATGTATTTCTGTAACTAGTGTGTAAAGGATGAACCTTGATTTGTTGAATTTTATATGTATTTAGATCGTAGCGAGATTCGTATATTGTCAATCGTTTTTCCTTTATACCTTCGTTACGATACATTTTTGGACATGGGATGTATTATACTTTTTTTATCCTTGTTTTAAGGGCTACAATCCTGTAATCATAGAATTAAGATTAGTGATGATTAATAACAGCTGTGCGGGATTAGTGACGTCATCAAGCTTACTTGATGTGTTTTTGTTTTGAAAATATGTCATCGCCGGTTTTTGTTCTGGCATAAAGTATATGAGCTGGAGCAAATTGTAACAAAATCAGTCGACAAAACGTTCAAGGCAAAACCTATGCCCGACTCCGGATAAAATATCTGTAATTAATTTGAGGTTAGATATTTCAACCATATGTGTTTGACGTAAATGTCATGTATAATTAAAATTTAAATTAAACTAAAGTGTTGCCTGAACAATTTCAAGAATTAAAAGAAGATATTAGTGTTGTTCCACAATTATTTAAAGTGAACGTGATTGTTTAAATAAATTCAGGTGGATTTATTTTCATCATCGATCATCGTATCGATATTTTAAACAGAAAATCAGCTGATGCGTATGACAGCAGTGCTACCAGTAAAGGATTATTATATAAAAAGGAAACTATTTTATAACATACCAGGTTGGTCATAATAAATGGTTTTTGTTAATCTCATTAATAATAAGTAACTTATAAAGTTCATCCTTAATAATATAAACTTATTTGATTTAGTTTACTAGGTTCTTTTGAGAATTTATTTGCTTTAAATTAAATAAAACAACTAAATTTCTTTTATTTAAAATTTATTTTTATTTGATAAACAGTTTTATTTATAAATAAATTTTGATTTGTGTTGGTCTGTTCAAACGAATGACCGTATTGGCCCTATGTCAGGCCATTACAACTATTAATAACGTTTGAGCAAGCCTGAGAATTTATTTCTCAATTATTAATTGTATTAGTTTGAAAAATATTTTTTTTACATTGACTTTCCATTCGAATTTTTATTTTTTGTTCGTTAAATAAAGTTTATGTGTTTTCAAATTTACAGCAAATACAAGCATCCAGTGTTCTTTTCTTTTGAATTCAAAGTTTAGCAGTATTTGTCCAGCTTGCAGGAGCTTTAGTGTTTACAACATAAGTTTTTCTTCCTTTCCAGGCATAAGAATTAATAAAAGTCTCGTAATTCAAATCATTTATGCTTTACTGAGTAAACCTGAGCTAGCTGAGTGGAATAAAGAAAAATATCTGTGGTGTATTCTCATTTTAATCCACTGTATATAATTTATGTTTATATTTGGAACGGTGGACATATATTTTATTTTACTTTTACAGATCATCGCATATATTTTATGCTTGCCCCGAACGCGACGCAATTTTTATTAGTTAAATACACCGCAGTATATTAGTGGAAAAAGTCGGGGATTTTAATTAAGCAGTTAGTAACAAATTTTTGTTTTAGTTGCAATCCACAATATGATCGCGTGATGTGTTTACTAAATTCATCATTTTTAAGGCGTAATGAAATAGAACAGCAACACATTTTAGAGAAACGTCCGACGCCAAAAATCGATGTTTTATGTCATATGACATAACACAAATTACAAAATCGGGCTTTTCATAATTTTTGGTATGCAATGCATAAGTGGCTCTGTGGCAGTCATTACTGAGAACACTGCTAAAAATGTATGGTTAAATCAGTACAGGTTATAATGATTAAAAACATTTTCCAGATGCGTAAAAAAATAACCATTCAAAAGAACGCATTCAAAATTTTCTAGGTCTGATACCTACAATGAGTGTAAAAAAACGGCAACTTATGTGTTATGTAATTGACGTTACAATTTTATTAGGCAATCAGAAATTACCATTACAGGTTTACTTTCCTTTAGATAATCGTAGCAATTTTAAATAAATATTTGAGTGCTTGATTAAGCGCAATGTAGAAATTAGCGAACATGCTGAAGAAGTTAAAAACATTTTTACTGGTCAAAAACTATTTAAAATCAATTAAGTTCTTGTTGCGAGAATTATTTAATAGAATCTATCGACAGTGAAATTAATAATGTAAATTATTTTATTCACAATCATATTGCAATATGCACATTTCATATGTTGTAAAAACCTTGGAAAGTAAGCTATTGCTATAGCAACACCAAAGTGGTTAACAATTTCCTTTACATGTCTGTAAAACTGACATGTAAAGTTATGGCCAACTTCTTTTTCTGAATAATTTAAAACAGGACGTTTTATCCAATTTAAATTTGAGTTTTTATAAATATATTTAACGCTAAAAACATATTTTTTATTTAATATTAGTTTTATTTTTATTTTTCCGTATTTTATATTTAATAATTACAATGGAATTAATTAATTTCTAATTTTAAAATACTGAGCGCATACATCGCCATCTAGCGGCGAAGAATGAAACCTTACTTAAAGTTTGTTTTGGTCGATAGATGGCTTTGATTGAAATTATGACAGTTTATAAAAAATTTATTTTAAAATTTAAAATTACTTTTTATTTTGATTATCTTAAGTCTAATTATTGTGAATAAAATAGTATACATGTTTCGTTGGTAAAGTTTCCACGCCTCACGATAATTGTTTGACCTCGACGTACCGTCTCGGTCAAACAATTATCGCTTGGCTTGTAAAGATATCCTTTACCAACTCAACATGTAATATACTATTATTCACAATCGATACATAATGAGTTCATTACTGACGTTTAAAAAGTTAGAAAGTAGTTTATTATACACCATAGTCAATAATAAGTTCTCTTGGTTAGTAATGAGTTCTCTTGGTTAGTAATATCCATTACTTACCTTTTGCTCGTTCTAAATATTCTCAACAGATGGCAGAAGTTTTCGTATCTATCTTTACTTTTAGCAGGTAACAAACAGTCAGTCACTGTTTTAGCAACTTCTCGCAATTCCGGTGGTGTGCAACTTACATCAGCTTCACTATCAGACATTTTAAATCGTGTAAAGTAAATTGCAATTAGGAGCAATGTAATTAAATTTAGTTTAGTAGTGACACGAATTTACTTTGACAATTGTTGCAGCAATTGTCATTTTATCGCCACCTGAATAAAAACGCTGGTGTTGTGTCCTATATATATCAAGTATAAGGTATCAATGTAAGAACATAATTATGTACGATTGTGAATAAAATAGTATACATACCTCGGCGGGAAGACATTACGCGTCGAGCAATTGCTGCCCTTGGCGCTTCGCGCCTCGGGCAGCATCATTGCTCTCCGCGTAATGTTCTACTTCCCGCCTCGGTAAGTAATCTACTATTGCAATAATT
Source organism: Agrypnus murinus (assembly GCA_929113105.1). Taxonomy (NCBI): domain Eukaryota; kingdom Metazoa; phylum Arthropoda; class Insecta; order Coleoptera; family Elateridae; genus Agrypnus; species Agrypnus murinus. The sequence continues at coordinate 3,742,718 of OV816025.1, read as the reverse complement.
GCTAATGATACAACAGACATTAGTGGAAAATCAATGCCTCATTACTGCCCGGTTTGTAAATAATGGAAATTTAATAGTATATTATGGGACAAGTGGTTGAAATAAAATTTCAACGTTGATAGTGGTTTGTGGAAAAAAGTAACTAGAGACGTTGAAGTTTTATCAGCCACGCGTTGCATATACTATTTTTTCTGCGAATTTTTAGTAGATTAATGCACTTTAGAAAAAAATCATGACATATAAGTGACAAAACATGACATTAAAGTGACATTTCTCTTGTCAGCAATTGAATGTCGAACAGTTTGAAATTCGAAATCCCGGTAGTCCGAAAATTTCAACCTCTAGTGCAGGGGTTCCCAAAGTTTTGCCTATGTGGGCCAAATTGTGAATTCCAAAATATTTGGCGGGCCAAAAAAGTTTTATGGAAAAATACATTGAAATCGATATATAATCGTTCTTTACTTATAACAATAATTACTTTTTATTTCAAACAGTTTATTAACACATTTAAAAAATAATTAAACAAAAATAACTAAATAATTTAAAATAAAAAAAAGAAAAAAATAAAAATTCATCAATCTGAAGTGTTTTGTTTTCTTTTAATAATATCATTGCGCCTTGGTTCTAAGGAAGTTTGAATGTATTCTTGATACGGCTTGTAAATGTTCATCAGTTAATTTTAATCTCAATTTGTATTTATTAATGCTCATTAATGGGAAAGTTTTTTCGCATATAACTCTAAGTGCTTCCAAATAATGAAAACATCTTTTTGAACTCACTATCTAGAAAGCAGTGTTCGACGCACTGTCTAGTCAACCGGGAACACTTGTTTCCCGGTTAAGTAAACCGGGAAACACTCAGTGGTGCCAACTGCCAACCCTTGCAAAATTTAAATACCTTTTTTACTGCAAAATTTCTGCCGAAAAACAATCTGTCACATTTGTCAATTGCAGTCATGACTTGCTTTGGTTTATTTTTTTAAATAAAAGTTGTGAAATCAGATAAAAATTTTATTTGACATTTATAACAATGACTACGTTCGTTTCAAAAAGTATTGTACAATTCTCTTGCGTGAACAATGTTCCCGCGTTCACGCATATGAAGGCCCTCGCTCCCTTCGGTCGCTCGTGCTTCAAAACTGCGTTCACGCGGGAACATTGTGTTCCCGCACTCGTATCGTAAATAACTATTTAAGTATGTTTGCTCAATTTTGGAAAATCCTGTGAAGGTAATCCTTTATAAAAACCAAGTAAGGAATTGTTCCGATAAGAATTCTAGGCTTGGGCATTTTCCTGTAATTCGATTAGTTCAATAAGACAAAATACAGTAAGATCCAAATTGAGTGAGGTCGGTTTGAATTTTGCGCATTAGGTTTAGTGTATTTCAGATTGTTAGTGTAGCACTATTGAAATGTGTTGCGTCAGATTACAGTGTCAACTCGTCACTTTCTCGTTTACATCGTTGTGCTTTGCCACGTTGTTCTGGGGTTTCATTGAATTTTTCCTTTGTTTCGCTTGTTTTCTTATTTTACAAAACAGTTCTTTTCAGAACTACGGTTTGTTAGACGATTTTATTATCAGGTAAGTTTATGGTTTAAAATTAATGAAGTTTATAAGATAAAAATATTTTTTTATTCATGTTGTCAACGCGACAATAATTTAACGTGGCGGTAAATTCAAAGTGTCTTAAGTCATTTTGGATCACCCTGTATATACAAGCTTTATAATAACAATATACTTATTACATATAAAATTTAGTATTTTTTAAAGTGGACAAGCTTTAATTATAATATGATAAAATTTATTTATTTTGTTTTTGTAAAAATGTAAATTATTTCTATGAATTCAAGATCGCGGAAGATCTGACATCACGGGCCGCATTTCTAGGGTTTGAGGACCGCACTTTGGGAACTCCTGCTCTAGTGGTTGAAATGCGATTTCAACCATCGTTATCAATTGCAAAATGAGTGATTTCAATGTCATGAGTAGAAAAAATAACGAATTTTAGGGTTTTTTGACGTAGTAACTGCTGATAGAACTGCAAATGCATTATTTAATTTAATAGCTAACGTTTTATAACCCTTTAATTTTAAACAAAAATTAGTTGCTCAATGTTGCGGTGATGCTAGCGTTATGGCCCGAGAGTTAAACTCTCTGAAATTGGATCTGGTGCACCTTTAACATTATTTACACATTGGTGCGCCCACAGATTAAATTGGGTTTTGCAGCAGTTTTTTTCCAGCCTCACCTTCCTAGGAAGCCACGAGCCGCCACTGTGCCATTGTTTACATTTTTACAAAGTCTTGATCTACGCCAATATCATTTTCTTAATTAACCCGTTCTGGAAATTATTATCCGATTGACTAATCTCATAAAATTGTATTTTAAACAAAACCAGGTCAGGTTGTAGGATGCAGAATCAGCAACGTAAATATAACAAAAATATAAAAGGGTATTGTTTTGAAGATCATAACAAACCCTAATGTATCTGCTAAAAACATTATACCCGTCTTTGTTTATTTTTTTTTTCAAAAACTACGCTTCTGAGAAAATAATGTTTTAGGGATTTCTGTACGTTTTATGAGACACTGTGTATAGTAATTATAAATGCCTTGAAATTTACTTCTCAAAAACAGTTGAAAAGTTGTGCAAAACGGTGGATATGCAGTGCAAAATCATTAAAACATAAAGTTTACATTCAATGTTTGTTAATGTGGAAAACAGTGGAGCGACTATGAACATGATTATTCCCTATGATGAATTCCCTAAAGAGAAACACAGCAATAATTTCGTATGTTCTTCAAAATTAATTCGACAAATGTTGAAAAATCAATCTGTATTTGGATTTACTGCCCAAGTTACGGAGTGGATACGAAAAAATGTTTACTAAGAAAGGAAATGATTCTCTCAAAAGCTATTTAAAAAATGCATGAGTATTTTCAAACAACAAATATTAAGATAGATCGTAATGCGTAATTCTTGATGAGTTTAGATTCAGTAAAAAAACTAAATAAAAGATTTTAAACTAAATATAATAATTAAATCAGAAACAAAAACAAGTTGATATCAATAAATAATGAATGTACTAAAATTTAAAAAACACATTTACATGAACTGAAATGCAAGACAGAACTTAAAATCCAAGCTGTACTGATAAATAATTTATTACTATCTATCAATTTTTGAAGTTTTGATTGAAGTACAGGCAAACGCAAGAGGCAGGATTGATTTCAAAATTAAATTAATTTATGTGGAGTTGAATCTTTTTCTAAATTCATGTTAGCTGAAATTGAATTTTTTCATATCAGTATTCAATTTATAAATTTCAATATTTTCTAATTCCTTTCAGTAGTAGACCATGTTGGGCTTAATGGAGTATTGCTAAATTTTTATCTTCGTCAGTAGTAAAATTCGTAAAAATCGTTCGTAAATTTAAATGTTCTGTAATTCATTCATTTGCCTACCTGTTTGTCCTACATAAGCTACGACACAGTCATTACAGGGTAATTTATATACCCCGTAACAATCTCTATTTTTCCCCATCTTTTTTCAATTTATAGCAAATATGTAATAAATTATTCTAGATCAGAGCTGTGAAAACTTTTTCAAAAGCGAGCAAGTTTCAAAAATATAAAATCTTATGAGGGCCAAATTATTAAGGCTAAAATCGATCTATGTTTGATCTAACAATTCAAAGGTAATAACGTGACTTTTCGTTAACTTTAATATTTTAAGTCCCTTAATAATGTTAAAACTACTTTTTTCAGTTTTAATAACGGGCAAGTTAAGATTATTGTAGGCATAGAAAATCAAAAAAGTCAATTTTCCGCTATACCTGAAAAACAAAAAAAGAATAAATTTTTGTTTTCGCCAGCAAACGTTTTACCAATAAACAGATCAACTGTGCCACTCATTTTGCCCCCTCTTACATTATTGACCAGAACTATTTGGACAAAAAATGTGAAACACCCTGTAAAGAATTTAGTTACGTAATTTTATCGTCATTTAGCTTTCTTTTTGGTTTTAAATATAAGCTACGGAAAATGTTTGTTTTTAACGAATTATTGTTTTCTGCAATTGTTTTTATATTCTCTTCTAATTGAAACTACCTTCTAGAATAATGGATTATTTCCTCGTTTAAAATGAATATTTCGTGAGTCAGAAATAATTGCACGCAATTTGAGCTTTTTCAATTAAAAGAAAATGTCAAATATCTGATTACCTCTTTCAGAAGAGAAATTTTAAAGTGTGTACAGTCTAATTACCAAATAAATTATTACATGATAATTAAAAAAATAATTAAATATCGTATTATTATTTTTCTATGCATAGGTTATTTCATAAAATTAAATAAAAATAAATAATAAAGTTACTTCATTAATTCTCTTTTGCGAGTTAAAGAATCCATCTATAGGAATTAAAATCAAATTTGATTAATTTTTTGTAAACGATTAATAAATTGTTATGAATATCAAAACGATTTTTATATTGCCAAATGTAAGGTTTAAAAAACTAGGACGTTCTAATAAAAAATTGAGGTACACGTGATAATCTTTCCAAAAAGTTCTGCAGAAGATTTAATTCTGCCAATTGATTTTATCTTAGTGATATTTCAAATGCCAAAATTACTATTAATAAAATCAATATTTGGTAATAATGTATGTCATACGGCTTTCTGGTCTGTAAAAGAATCTTTTTTGTAGCGAGTTAGTGAACGCCTGTCGCTAATAGAGGAGGCAACTTGTGGTGGATGAGCGGAGCACTACGTTATTAGTCGCCGAATACAACATTTGTGAATTTAGCCGTTTTAGTTCAAAACTTAGAGATACCAATTAATTAATGTATATGTGCTAAGCAAATTAGTATTAAACAACTTTTAGGTGCAATAAACAAATAAAGTTATTTTTGTGTTTTATTTAAATAATAATATCGTATTGATTCATTTTATTTTATTTCTCGTTCTGGGTTCTGGGGAACACAGAGTTTAACATCAACATCGAACATTTTTCAAAAATCAGGAAGTTCGTTAATTTCATAATTAGGAAACTAATTCAGATAAGGAGTTACACTTTTTGCTATCGTCACAATAGTAATTATCCTCGTTTCTCATAGTGCTATTAATTATACAGCCGACCTGAGGCTCGAAATTCAGAAAGAACCCCGGAAGGAAAGTATGGAAGAATGCACACGCATGAAATCCGACGAAAAAAGAACATATTTATTTAAGTTTATTAAATTGTCAATGAATGAATTTAAATCCTTTAAATGTCTACATATCTTTGGTAAACCGCAAATAACAAAAAAAAAATACCAAGCAAAATGTTTGATATTTTAACTGACAGGAGATAAATTTCGCTAAGTTTCATAATTAATATCTTTTATTGTTAGCGGTTACAAAACGCTTGTTGCTGCATTTATTAAATAATAACACAGCTACCACAAACAACAAGAAAATAACTTCCTTAGCAGTCAGTCTATTCTTGCTTTCTATGCAAATTAGGGGCGATTGCTGACATCACAAAGAGTCAATTTGAATATTTCCCTTCCCACAAATTGACTGCAATTTACACAAATATTTATGATTATTAAGTTTTTACAATAATTGTTGCATTACAAACTAATTAAAACGAGGTTAATACGACGTAAATTACACACCATAACGGTATAGCTATGAATGAAACCTTTCAATAGCTACTACAAAGATAGCTATTTCTATTCTATAATTGTAATTTTTCTAACTAATTAAATTATCTTATTACGTTTTTCTATATTGAGAAAATAATCTTTTGCCACTGTTGGATATTCTTTTTAATGCATGAATTAGATTGCAAAATATAAGTTTGTAATATGTTGAAGTATAGCCCAAGACGAAAGTATGTTAAACTGATTAGATAAATTGTATAATATATCATAATACTCATATATTATGTGAATGCGAAACTTCATCATAAGTGGTATGTATATCTTTTTGTAAAGTAAGACGAAGAAGAAAGGTTACAGTATTACATCAAGTGTACGATCGCAGATTGCGAGAGAATACTTTCATTAACTTTGACCTACTGTCTCTGCGTCTGGAATATCCTCTTATAATAAATACTCTGTAGCTTCGAGAAATTTTCAAAGTAGAGAAAGTTTTTAAATTAACCATTCATTATTGTATATTCCTCTTCAATTATTGTTTTCGGTAACATAGAATTAACCAATAAAAACAATTTTAATCACCAATAAATTGTTCTTGATTGGTAGTTTTATTAGGAAAAGATTTTGCTAAATAACAGGCTAGTGTTGGTTCATTAAATGGCACTAAATGTATTCAATCAAAACTATATTCAAGAGTATTTACAGATTTTCTGTGTCTTAAAAAACCAATTAGGTACGTATTTTCCTTGTACCAATATACATACAGTACATTTTTTATAAACAGACTAATTATAAAAAAATATCTTAAGCAATAAAACGAATTCAATTTCTGGATAATTACTTTTCAGTGAGTCCACTTACTTATAAGAAGAAAGATATATATATATATATATATATATATATATATATATATATATATATATATATATATATATATATATATATATCTTTCTTCTCTGTTGCGCGATATCCCATTATTATGACTCTTTTTCTTATATATCTCTACGCGCATTATTACTTCTAATAATTGATATTATACTTTGGGATTGGTTGTCTTACGGTAGTGGCTTTAGCTGCCTCCGTAGTGACGTTTGTTGTTGCACTGAAAACTCAGTGTCTTCAGGCCGATACTGCAAATGTGCGGTTGGCCTGCTATCAGTGAAACCTTGTGTTGTTACATCTTTCTGAGTTAGTTGCTTTTATATTTATTCCATCTGCTATGCCGTCCTGATGATCACTAATAAGTGTGAAACACGTATAGGCGGCTGCAACTTGTTTTTTCTTTCTTCTCTGTTGCGCGATATCCCATTATTATGACTCTTTCTTGTATATCTCTACGCGCATTATTACTTCTAAGAATTTATTATATATATATATATATATATATATATATATATATATATATATATAAATATGAATAGAAAGATTAATGCGCGTATATAAACATATAACAAAGGGATAATAATGGGAATTCGCGCAATAGATTTATAAGACAAAGTTAGTTGCAGCCGTATACACGTGTTTCGCACTTATTAGTGCTCATCAGTACGGCATAGCAGATAGAAGAAATAAAATTTAAGCAACAAACTAGAAACAATGTATAACACAAGGTTTCACAGATAGTAGCCAACCACACATTTGTAGTTTCGGCTCGAAGGTATTGAAAACTCAATATCTTCGAGCCGAAACTACAAATGTGTGGTTGGCTACTATCTGTGAAACCTTGTGTTATACATTGTTTCTAGTTTGTTGCTTAAATTTTATTTCTTCTATCTGCTATGCCGTACTGATGAGCACTAATAAGTGCGAAACACGTGTATACGGCTGCAACTAACTTTGTCTTATAAATCTATTGCGCGAATTCCCATTATTATCCCTTTGTTATATATATATATATATATATATATATATATATATATATATATATATATATATATATATATATATATATATATATATATATATATATATATTGATAAAGGGTACCTTGTCACCTCCAAAGTAGATACCCAGCGTACGTTGTCACCTCATATATAACGTTGTGACCTCCGTTTTCGGAGGTGACAACGTTTTGCCCTTTTTTCTACTGTATAAGCATATAGATGGTGTTAGAAGCCTAAATTCAAATTTTTGTCTGGAGGTGATAACGTCATACTTATACTCACAAGATTAATTTTTAGTTCAGCTGTAGATCGCTGGCGTTGCCGTCGCTCTTAGTTGTATAATTGCCAATACGATGTCACCTCCGCCTGTATATGTAGTTTTTTGTACCATGTACGGTACGTTGCAGGCTCCACAGTTTGGCAACGTCGTATACAAGACCTTAACCATTCAGGTATATAGAATTCCATCGAAACACATACATCTGGCGTGGTTTGGACCATTTCACGCTACATAAATTTAAACATACTTTTTTGGGAATAGTAGCTGCATTTAAACTAATATTTTTAAGGGATCGCTTGAATTGTACGTCATTTTCAAATAGTTGATGATGGTTTAAAACAATAAAGTAATAATTTCTATTCCATTTAAAAGATTTTGAGTTGAAAATGACTTTCTTTGAAATACGAAGAGATTAAATAGAAAATACTTTTTAGCCGTAATTATGTATAAAAAAGAGTTCATTTTTTTACAATATGATCATTTCGGATTTTTTGGGTTATTACTATTTGATAATTTTCAGAATTGTCATATGGCATATGAAATATTCATTCTCGCACCTACAAAGAAAGATTTAACTTTAAGATTTTCTTACAGTACAACAATTAATAAATTTTTAAAGAAAAATAATTTTATAAACAGAATAATGTAACATTTGGTATGTAGTGTACAAATTTCACCAAATCCGGTTCATGAAGTTTTAGCTGACATTGTAACTATGTTTACATTTTTATTTATTTATTTAATCAAATACACGCGAATCTCCCTTTATATACACAAAATTAATCCTAAAATATGCTTCAAATATAATTTGGTTACCAAAACTCATAACAAAATGCAATTTTATAATAATTATCAACAGATAAAGTTGAAATAATCAATTCCACAAACATAATGTAAATGTTTTAATAATAATTTTAAAAACAAAAAGGTTGGTTTCTGTCAAGGAAGTGGGGTATCTTGACCAATATAAGTTAATTGTTTGAAAAGAAAATCGATGAAATAGCTTTCACTTTTGGGTATGTGGTAAGAAAGAAACAAGTGAATTTATTAATTATCCTTATTTTCATTTGTGGAATTTTCGCCATCTAGTTGTATGGCTTCATCTAGCACATGAAATATGGATATTAAAAGTCAAATTACATGATTTCTTAACATACATATATATCCTGATATATATTGTTTACGTTGATTTTACCGATCTTTTTATTTGAGTATACGTACAGTTGAGGAGTTAATAAATAGGTTACATTTTTATAAATCTAGGCACTTATGTTGTTAATTTTTGTAAATGTAGTTTATTATAAAAATGGATTAGTGGTTGCTAAGCGAAACAATAATGGTTGACTTCTTTGCTTGTTTGAACTAGCATTCATTAGCGGTAAAGGATTGTGTACTAGTTGTTTTGTTTCTCAATTACCAGCCTTGGTACTACATTAACATTCAAGATTGGTCCAAGACTAACCTTGGTTTTATTGCGATATTCGTGACATTGCTGGCTGTAGTCAGAATAGTTTTGGAGGGTCCGCAAAAGCCCTAATTTTTACGATTTTGCCGAATTTTTTCTTATTAAAAATCCATTTTTTCCGTATCTGCCTTCACGAACTATTTCCTGTAATTTTCTCACAATTTACTTTTGTGTTAAAACCTTAATTTGTGTTTCGGAGTACAGAGAGAGTTGGGAGGAGTGGGAGGTAGGAGTTGACGTAACGAAAAGTGTTGTTTTAAGATGCGAAATCAAATAGAGATGGAGATCAAGGGGTAAACGAAAATATCATGGAAAGATCCGGCAGTGAATCTTAATCGGATTTTGAGGAAGGCCATCAATCTCACAGAGGGTAAAACTTTCAACATTGGCATCCATCTGTGATCGAACAGGAGTATCAGACAGAGCTGCAAGACGTTGGTGTAATCTCCCAGACAGACAGAGAAAAGGTTATCGACAGGATGAAGATTGGAAGAGAGAGAACAGGACACAGAGATCAATTTGTTTCGACAGCAGGTCACAGAGCGATCCGTGCACTTTATTATGCTAGCAGAAAGGACTGTTACCAGCACTAGGACCAAGGGAGGTGTGATTTCTCTACTTGAAAAAGGACTGAAAAGGCGATTGCAATGGATGTTTTGTATTTTTCATTCCAATGGACTTCCCTTACGCCGTCTGTACCAGTTTCTAGATAGAAAGACTACTGGGCCTAGAACCTACTCAGGCGAAATTGGCAAGAAACTAGATGGGTGCGAAAAGCTTGACATTGCAAGTTTTTCACCAATCGAAGGTAACCTTCCCTATTTAGAAGTCAGTCAAGATTTGAGTACTGACCAAAAATATTTGCTAGAAGTTTGCCACGCCACGAGGAGAGTATTCAGAAGATCTAGCGAAGAAAAACCCAGGGAAGCCATCACATGCAAGATGGCAGCTAATCGCATTTTACGCCTGTACGTCAGCAGCGAGAACCCTTCTGATAACTTGAAAATACTATCTGAATACGTAATGAAAGTCTACGCTCCAGTTTGGTCCCATGTGAAACTTCATCCATCTTGCACTTACGGCGCTCAGTACTTGGAGACTTGTAAAGTTTTCCCGCTACTTTCCGCATGTGCTCCTAAATAATAATAATAATAATAAATGCCTTTATTTATAAGCAGAGAAAGAAAATTACATTCATTACATTACATTAAGGCGAAGTTCAGCATCACCTAACTGGGTGATGCTGCTCTGCCACTTAACCCTTAATTTAAATAAAAACAATGATTTAATATAATATGCGGCAAAATAATTAGGCAACGTATAATAAAACATATTTAAACAGGATAATATAGGTAGAGTTATGTTAACATTATCCTTGGTGGAGCTGGCAGCAGGAGCTTCGTAGAACATACACAGGAACATGATTAATTTAAGTTTGTTGTTTTCTAAACAAATCTGATGACAATGTTTTTTGAACTTTGAGATAGGAAGAGCTTTAAATGAGCTTGGAATCTGATTAAGATATGAAGCGCAGGTATATGAGAAAGATCTCTTAAACGTGTGTGTTTTATGTGGTGGAATCGTAAGTAAACCCCTGTATCTTAAGTTTATGTGATGTACGTCTGTACGATAGCTTATTTTATTAGTCAGGTATTCAGGTTTGCTGTGTTGTAATATTTTATGAAAGAAAGTTGTCGCGTGTAGGTGACGTCTGTTTGACATGTTAAGCCATTTTGATGGTGCTAATTTGTCTGTTATACGATGAACTGCCCTAGGTATGCCATAAATTAGTCGGAGGCAGGCATTGTGTAGTCGCTGTATTTTATTTGCAACCTCTTGCTCTATACATGGCCCATAAACTACATCACAGTAGTTAAGATCAGAAAGAACCAGCGCCTCACAAAGCATTTTTTTGATATGCGTGTCGAGATACTCTCGATTCTGATATATGATACGAAGATTTAAGTATCCTTTTTTAAGAACATTACAGACATGCGATTTAAATCGTAAATCTTTATCTATAGTTAGACCTAGGTTCCTTACCTTTTTGTGGACTTCCACTTTTACGCCTCCGATCTCAATATTGATCTCTGCCACTAAAGAGTCGTACACATAAGAACTACTTATTAGTATTGCTTGAGATTTAGTAGGATTAAGTTTCAGTTTATGTGCTCTAGATAAATTAGAAATTGCTTGTAAATCAGCATTATTTTTTTGACAAGCTTGAGTTACCGAAGTCCAGGGAAATGATGAATACAGTTGTGTGTCATCAGCGTAAAAGTGGGAGTCTACGAACTGGAGCTGTTCACGGAAATTCGATATATAGATAGCAAATAAGGTAGGGCTGACAATGGAGCCTTGGGGTACACCAGATTTTAAGGTTAGATATTCTGAAGTATTATTCTTATATACTACAGCTTGCTGTCGGTTTGTTAGAAAGTTTTTAAAAAAAATTACCGCCTCAATTGAGAGTCCACAAAAATGTAAAATAGATAAAAGTAACTGATGGTCTACAGTGTCAAAAGCCTTTGAGAAGTCTAACAGTACTAGAACAGTGGCAAGTTTTTTGTCAAGAGCAGTTATTATATCATCGGTTACTTTAAGTAATGCGCACGTGCAGCTGTAGCCCCGCCTAAACCCTGATTGTGTCTCAGGCAGTATATCATTTCGTTCTAAGAATTCTTTTAGTTGCTTATCAATGATCATTTCTAAAACTTTGGAAAGAACCGGGAGGATGGAGATGGACCGGAGATCTTCTAAGGGATTCTGGAATTCTAAGGGATTAGGAATCTTATTTAAAGGGATAACATTTGCTTTCTTCCAGGTAGTGGGATATACTGAATGGATAATACAATAATTAATTACATGAGTCACAACAGGGAAAAGAAAGGGTAGGCACAGGTTTATCATAAAAAGAGTTATTCCGTCGTGACCCACGGCATTTGATTTTATTCTTTTGCTACTACTCCAAATCTCTTCTTCGGGCACAGGGCGAAAGAACAGTACATGGTTTGTTTTCATATTACTATTGTAATAGCTTAGGAGTTAAGAAAAACAGTATTTATGTCATTTACGTTTGTCAAATATTCCAGTAAATTTGAAGATTTCTTTTTATTTTCTATAATATTGTGTTTGATACTTTTCCAGATAAGGTTAGCTTGATTGGTTTCCGATAGGTTAGTAAAGTACGTCTTTTTAGCCCTACGACATGTATTTGTAACAAGGTTTCTTAGTTGTGCATATTGCTGACGATCTGTCTGTGATTTGGTTTGCTTATAAATTTTGTGTGCATAATCGCGCATTTCCATTAAGAAACGTATATTATCATTAAGCCAGGGTGCTGGTGGTTTAGATATTCGTGAGTGTTTAATGGGTGGATGGACAGCAAAGAGCGGGGCTAGCTTATTGGTAAGAAAGTCGACTTTACTATCAATATCCGCATAAGTATAAATTTCATCCCAATTGATTGACATAAGATCATCATGAAATAGATTATAATTCAAGTTTTTGAAACAGCGGTATGTTTTATGAATTGTGCCGGCCTTCGACCATCCATGAGCAGGGTGCAGTCTACTGTCTCGTGATCAGACAGTTTAGCATCGACAAAAATTCCAGAGTTAATTACATTCGCGGCTTTGGAGGACAAAATTAGATCTATAATGGTGTCAATCCTGAATTCCAAACAAATGTCTGCTTTGCCTCCCCACAAAATCTACTTCTCGGGCTTCTAATAGATGAGAGGAGACATATTCGTGAGTTGGGTTTACGACTAGTCCTAAAGGCAAGAACATTAGTCCACAATAGCGGTGGCGTCAAGAAATCCCAAATTCCTAAAATCAATTTCTATGCTGAGAATTACATTGATTTCATTTCATGGCAAGCTCAAAAAGTCACAGAGCCTCCATTTACTAAACATAAAGGAAGATGAACTAAAAGGTCTCATAGTAAAGGCTGGATCTCTTCAAATGAACTTTCCGTTGATTTTCCACGATTTCCACTGCCACACTCAAGCGGTTGAAAGAACGGTTAAGATTGTCAAGGGGCATCGTCTGCAGTTCGTGGCAGCAGCAACAGAGATGGTTATATTATGACTAAAATAGAATCTCGCAGGTCCATGCCGTTGTTTGAGTCAAGAAAATATTTTAATGTATGACAACCTTATAGTCATAAGACTCATAAGTAATAATATATATAAATTACCTATCCCAATATAACAATGTTTTCTTTTTGTTTTATAGAACTGCATTTCTTTTCAATTAAGATCTTTATTGTTTGTTTTTACCACCTGTATAAATGCTCAAAGCTCCTATTAATAAGTGTAAAATATACCTTCTGCAGGTTGGTAGATATAGGGTACATAAAACTGAATTATAATTGAAAAAAATTATAAAATTCATAGTTCTTTCGGACCCACAAGAAATTTTTTTACTGATCTGGAGTTTTTACACGATATTAAGCACTACAAAATGCAAGTTTTAATCACTCGGCCATGATAAAAAATGGAAAAAAAAATCTGAAGTTAGTAGGGAAAAACTGATTAATAATTGAGAAAAATGATCAAATTCAAAGTGCTTGCGGACCCTCAAGAAATTGTTTTACTGAGCTGGGGGTTCTACATGTTAATAGGCACCAAACAAGACAACTTTTAATCACTCTGCCATGATAAAAAAAATGGAAAAAATATTTTTTGACCTCTATTTCGTTCCATCCTAATACATATTCTATAATTCGTTAGATCAAATAATAAAGAGGTGTATATCATAGCCAACGGAAGCTGTTGGAAAAAATGCCTTAAAAGAAAATTTTTAAAAATGTCGATTAATTTGTTGTGTTTCGATTGGTTTAATGTTAATAAAGTTAATAACTCCCTTTGTTAATTAAATCACAGGAAATCCAATGGTCGAACATGATAAGTGTGTGACTTCGGAAATATCAAACATTTGTAGTAAAAAACACATTATTTAATTTCTTTGTATTACACTCTCTTCGAGTTTAGTAAAAATTAAAAGAGTGTCTGAGTATATTTCAATCAAAATAGAATCTAGATAAAAGTATATTCAAATTAAACAGTGATTCTCGAGATTACAAGAAACTTTATAAAATATTAACTTTATGAAGTAAACGAGAAAGCAATGATTATAATTAGAGAAGCCTTATTAAACTAGTCAGTGCTACTCAGAAAGACGCTTTAATAAATGTTGAAACGGCTTTTAAATAAGTCTTTAATAATAATTCATAAGAAATACAAAAACGCCAATTTACTATAACACAGAAAATAAAAAATAAGTAAATCGAGAATGCTTGCTTGTTTTCATTTGTTATTTTGCCACTAAAATGCCTTCGGCGAGCAATTTAAAACCGCCCGATTTCAACATCTGGAGACCACAAGAGACCCTTTTTATGAAATGTACATCTATGGAATGTGGTGTCAACGCTCTATATATATATAACTGCGCATAACGATGGTACCTTCTGACCTCCGAACACTTGGCAGCGTTGCTGGAGGTAACAGCGAACTACCAGTTTCTGCTTGTATATACAATTTGGAGGTCGGTTCGTATCTTCTGTAAACTCTATATATGACAAAATAAAACAAGGGAAATAATTTCCCCTTTCTTGAGATTTGGATTCTAGAGGTTCCCCTCATCACAAATATAACAAATTTTTAGCAATATATTCACGGGAATACCCGGAAGTCAGGTCGTCTCCTCTGTATGGCGGAGGTGACAGCTTAACAGGCATCAATATATATATATATATTTTTAGATAGAGTTAATTTTTTTCTATATGAATTTGCATTCTAAATATTATTTAATGTAAAATCATATATATATATATATATATATATATATATATATATATATATATATATATATATATATATATATATATATATATATATATATATATATATATATATATATATATATATATATATATATATATATATATAAAATTGCGTGCATATTACTGCATAGTAACTAATAAATGATAGAAACAACTGAATAGTATGTTTGCGTAACTAACTTACAAATGAGTTTTTCCATGCATTATTCAGATCGTTAATATTTAATAAATAGTAACGGATCTAACGCACTTCCTTGTGGAACTCCTATGTCACATCTGATTGCTTGAACTGAACCGTGATTCCTTAAATTGAAATTATTACATCCGATCATTTATATCAATATTAAAGTGACCTACTGCTACATTATTATTTTTAAACCCACAAATATCGAAAATATATTCTATTTTTTATTTTTGGATTGGCGTCCAAATTTCTAAGTAAAGTTTATATTATTTTTCAGGTGTTTCGTGAAATAATTTAGTTACATGCACTAAAAGTAATTAAATTGTATATTTATGTGTTCAATTTCACGCATAAAGTTTACAAGGTTTAATAATAATAATTACATTATAATTATATATTACACTATTTAATTTTCAGATATTTTTAATCAAATACATAACCATACTGAAAGGATTTATATGTGAAATTAAACAAATAAATAAAATTCATCTGATATTAACGTGATTTTTCAACATCAAAAAGAAAAGAAGTTATCACACCAAACTTGGCCTGCCCTTTTTCAACGTAGATTAATTAGTATTAATTAAATAAAAATTGATAAAAAAAAAACATGTAATCAAATTATTTTATGTATCCAATAAAACTATATCATATTGACATATTTCAAACCAAATTTGGTTAATTATAATTAGCCGAATAATTATAATTGATATAATTGTGATTGTAATTGATTAGATTATTTATTAATACATATTCGTTAAACGACCATGAAAAATAACGAAAAAATCGACGGTAGTGACCTTTAGATATAGCTGGTTTTGGTTCTAACTAATATGTACGTTTCACTTTCAAATGTTAAAGGTATCATTTAGGTAATGTACTGATAAAATCTTGATATGATTAATTCACCCTACAGTTACATGATTACATCCTCTTACTATTTCTGGTTTTACCAGGAATTAAAGTTATAAGATTAAACTTATAGCGATTAGATTTATTATAATTATTTTAACATAAAGATTTAAATTGGTGAAGATTTGATCGTGGAAATAAAAGCAGGTTTGATAATTTAGAACCCCTGTTCAAACTGACCAAACAGTAAACCTTTAACTTATTGTCACTTCGGTTACGATAAATGTAATTGTACTGTAAATCCTCTTAGATTAGTCAGTAATTAATTGCACGTTGATTTAATAAATCAAATTTCAATTTAACTTCTTATTGAGATATTTTCTCTTGATTATCAACGTTTGAAACAATGTTTTTCTTATTTTTTAGTTGTTAGAATAAAAACCAGAATAGTATATTATGGGACAAGTGGTTGAAATAAAATTTCAACGTTGATAGTGGTTAAAAAGTAACTCGAGACGTTGAAATTTTATCAGCCACGCGTTCGATATACTATTTTTTCTTCGAATTTTTAGTATATTAATGCACTTTAGAAAAAAATATTACATTTAAGTGACAAAACATGACATTAAAGTGACATTTCTCTTGCCAGCAATTGAATGTCGAACAGTTTGAAATTCAAAATCGCGGTAGTCCGATAATTTCAACCTCTAGAGGTTGAAATGCGATTTCAACCATTGTTATCGATTGCAAAATGAGTGATTTCAATGTCATGAGTAGAAAAAAGCCCTTATTTTACCCTGTCAAAATAGATCAGGAAATAATAAACAATTAATCAGTTAAAACATTTTTGTAGTATAAGTATACTCATCGTTATAATTTTTTTGCCGTTAAACAATCTCTTTAAATGTGTATATAAGGTAAATAAGTGAAATACCATTTGTTTACTTCCACTGTATGGGTTACAGAAGACTTAAATTAACAAACTATTTTTGATTTAATTCTATCAAATTAGTCATTAGTGTGCTCTAATCCAATGCTACCCGTGATAACCTAGAATTCTAGATAAATGTGTTAATAAACATTGATACACCATAGGAGGAAATTGCAAGTCGTTCAGATAAGTAGATCATATGATAATAAACCGGTTCGAAACGATTGTCAGTGAGATATGACAGTAACAAAATAGTAGATGTTTTCTTGGAAATTTCCATTATTAACAGGAGAATTTGCAAGTGAATCGACGATAAAGGGACATATATTACTTATGTAATCAAGCTGCATGCAATATGCAAAAGAGTAAAATTCCATATTTTAGTAATCTTTCAGATAGTTGCAAAATTACTAATTAATTCATTACTTAACCACGAACAAATCACCATTTAATTTGAAATAGGTAAATTCAACATTTAAATATGATATACCAATTTGTAAAACATTAGTAAAAGTAGTGATGACTGATGAATAAATTCAAAACTCCTACATGGTATTACATTTGATTTTAAAGATAAATAGTAAACAATCTCACAATGTTTTCACAAACCCATTAAGTACTATCTCTCATTCAAAAACACCTGTTAATACAATAAAGCAATTAATGGCATCAAAATCAGTAAAAAGCAATAATAAATGACTTTCACCAGAAATACCGACGCCTTAAAAGATGATGCTTTAGGAAGTTTTTACCGTACATATTATGCAAACTGGAAAGTACACAATCCAAGCATGCAGTACTTAAAATCAAATGTAGGGAACCACGAAAATAAATAATTATAATGTTTACTCTAAAAAAATTAGAAAGAGCGATAACAAAAACCAATGAAGGAAGGATTTATATCAGTCAAAGTAAGTTATGTAGGGCATGTAAGGTTATGTAAAATATTAATCTTGGAAAAAAAGGTTCGAACTGCAATAAACGGATTTGGCACGGAAAAATATTGCAACTGCTTAATCTAATTAATTAAAATGATACTTTGTACGTAACACGTGGCAGAAATATGACATCCTTTATTAATATATTGGATAATTAATTTTAATGATAATTATTATTTATAAATTATTTAATAACCTATCATTTTGGACTAGATATTTGAATTACACTGCCCTGTGGTAAACCAGAGTTACATAAAAATGTATTTCCGGTGATTTATAAAAACGATTTGCATTTCTAATTTAAAATCAAATAGTTCAAGTTTACTAATAGGAGATTAATATGGTTTTAATAAAATAGTGAAAGGGTGTACAATACCCGTTGATTTAAGGTTTCTATGTTATATAAACAGCCCAGGGGTTAGTTGTACTGAAGTATTAATTATTTAAATAATGAAATTATATATTTAATCTTCTATCTAATCTTATAAAGGTAAGCTTATGTCCTTGAGAACAAACTTACGGAATGGCATGATATACTTCAATTCCTTTGGTTAAAATTTCAATGTAAACACCCGCCCGCCGGAAGTTCAGTCATTCATGCCTGCTAATACATCAAGATTAATGTTGAACTTTAATAGTTATTTATAAGTACAAAAAGTGCAGAACGGTGTCGTTTTTCCGTACAAAAATGTTCCGAAGAAATTTATAAAAAAACGGGACGGGAATGTAGAAAAGGTCGTAGCAGATGAATTAAGTACTAGAGGAAATTTAATTAACTGTGTGCTGTATTTTTCAAACATTTAAAATTTGTAAAAATTAATTTAAAAGAATTTTGTAATATATTTTGACAAAAACAGATTGCATTAAAATATTAAGCCGAATAAGTTTAATTTTTAAGATTATACAATTAGGGAGATGCACTTAAAATTAATATAGTAAAAAGATTATGGGCATCATCTCATTACGTCTCGTTTTCCGGATAATGTTGCTAAATTAATATTTCTTGCCTTTGGTTAAATTTAAACTTTGAAGCGGCGCATCCCCCTCGAAACTGTTGAAATAAATAAAAGATATCAAATTTCAATCTTATTCATCTATACAAGGAGCTAACGCTTTTAGACTCTTTTAATTGGAGTTTAAAACATAAAGTTTGGATACATAACGTCACGCTCGGGTAGATTTCTGAGTTATGCCAATTATAGATTGACGGGTTGTCAAAGTACGTCACCTCCGCTATCATGAACTTGGTCCTTCTAGAAGCCAAAATGGACATATTGTTTGTGGTTCTCACTAAAACAATCTGTGCATCCTTTGTAGTGGCGAACGCTTGTGGAAGCATCACATCCAAGATACTCGAAAATCAATATTCTGTTTACCTGAATCATTACGAAGTGGATCTGAAAACTTTATTGATAATTTAAAAGTAAAATTTACAAGTTTAAACAACGTTAAGAATAGTTAAAACCTTTTTTACAAAACAAATTTGAAAGCAACAAACTGTGTGAAGTTAACTAAACTTCACAAAGATCAAGGTACATTCTTATTTGGTTAAATGTGTAATTGTTTTTTAATAATTTGAGCTTCATAACTATAGTGTTTAATTATTTTTCTCTTTCAACTATTTTGTAAGTAAATTACTAGCGATGAGTGAACATATTGTTAAATAAATAATTAATATACGTATAAAGGTAGATCTGAATCTTAACTACTGTGAAGGCCTTTCGTAATCAGCTGATACTTGTAGTGAATACAAACCTCAATTTTGAATTTTTTCTATTTTTTATTAAACAAATAAAATTAACTGTTGTTGTTAATAATTTTTTGTATTGTTTAACTTGTATTAGTAAGTACCAATGGATATTCTGCTTTTGCTTATTTGGATCGAATAATTTCACTGCGGTTGAAATACGTTATTTAGAAGACTTATTATTAATGAATTGCTGTGCAGGCACAGCCTTTGGCCAGGATTTGGTTTAGAAAAGAGTATTTGACAATCGTCAATAGAACCAGAACTATTTTTTACTTACTGTAATTCGTAGTTCGTTTGTTAATTATTTATGCGTCTTACACTTTTATATTTTAAAATTGGTATTGCTGTATTACCATAGAAAAGTAAAATACATTGTAGTGATTAAAACTTTAGCATCAGCTGTTGTTCGGTGCTCTTTAATAAGATAGGTAGTAAGGGTGCTAATGAGAGCCTTCTTATGCAAAGTGTATATTTTTCTTTGGTTGTGGAACTGTGCTAGTAGAAGCAAGCTAAAAAATAAAATCCACTAAATATAATTAAATCGGCACAACAAACGTAAAACAACCCACCTAAGTAAAATGATATAAAAAAATCGATGAAAGATATAAAACTTGCACAAAGAGACCTGCTGTTTATTACTCGCTCATAGTCATATAAATATGAATTAAACGTCAAACGAATACTTTGCTGGAAATTTTCGTATCTAAAACATTCCGGTACAATCCTTTTAATAAAGTAAAATAAAGCGCAACCATCGGTGTGTGTGTATAGGTGATATGTCTGCTAATTAATTTAAGTTAAACTAAGAAATTGAACTGTGACTACTGAACAGGAGATTTTGCAGACAATTCATACTTGAAATATTATTTAAAATTTTCTGAAACATTGTTCAAGTAAATAATTCTGTTAAACAATTATTGTACATTGACAGGAATAAAGAGACAACTACGTACTCTTAGTGGTATCATACTTGTGTTTCTAGAGTTTAAAAAAAATTACAATTTGCCTGCTCTATAACTCAGTAACAAGGACAATGATAAGAATAATTCTTACTAAAAATATGTTAGTTTGTACAGCCCGTACGATATTTGTTGAGTCAAGATTCCTAAAAGACCGCTACGTCACTTTCTCGGAATTAACCGCACTCGACACCCGAATTGGCAAGACATTCGCGGCGTCGCCGTTACGCAAATACATTTTTTTTGTTTATTCCTTTTTTGTATTGTTATTGTCTTGTATAATAACAAGTCCAATGGACTTAAAAAAAAACAACTCCTGTATTAAATATGTAATTAATATTAATTAATTTTGACTATCAACTTTAACAATGATTAATCATTAAGAGTGATTTCTTTATATAATATACAAATGTCAGAAAATATATGAAGTAAAGAAAAGTATATTTTAATTCATAATTTATTTTCAAATTACAAATGGAATGAAAATCGTTTCTTTTTTATGAATTCGACGGTACCTAGATGATAGTGACAAATTATTGTAATAAAAGATATAAAAACACATTATTTACAAGATTGCAAATATTTTTTACAGTCTGCGTTTCAAAGCATGCCGCCGCTTGCAAATATCAAGCCGTGACAGACCGTTGCGTTCCGAGAATAGAACGTCGTCGGCTTTCTCCTTTCTGGCAATTCTGGCTCAACAAATATCGTACGGGCCGTAATACTTTTCAAAATTTGTTTACAACTTTTTTCGATATTTCCAATCGTTAATGACATATGAATGGAATACTAAGAATTATAGATGACGGTTATACCTCAGCGTGCACAAGTTATTCTATCACTAGTATGCACTATGTATATACAAAATCATGTATATGCAAATAAATCGTGAATAAAGAAATGTTAAGGGGAATTATTTCCAAGTAAAGTGTTACTTTTTTCCTAAGCATTCACTTCCGCATGCCTACAACACTCCATTCAAACGATAATACTCATAATACTCATACTCATAACTCCGAAACGAATCAAGATATTGAAAATGCAAAGTTGCAAAATGTAGTAAGCTTGACACCATTTAATCCAGTTTTTGTCTAGTGTTTCTATCTTGCTTGCTATAAATGGAAGCTGGGCCCAAAAGCGTATGAAGTTTTCAAAAATCTTTTTATGGAAATCGGATGCAGTAAAAACACTTAATATTCACTTACTATACATAATTATTATGTGTGGATGACAGCGTAGAGATCAACAGAGAACAATCTTACCCCAGTCACAACCTTCTGAGTAGAAAAATAACAAAAATGAAGATTTGTAAATTATTTCTGAGAAAAATAAAAGTTTGGTAAAGTGATCAGATAGAATTTGGATTGCAGATTCCAAAAACAATAAAATATACAGCATGTTCTATTTAAAAAATCAATGCCATTTCCGTCGAAACCTGAAATTGGCCATTTTGATTGTGCATGTTAATTAATTGAAAATCATGTCTTATATATACAGCCTGTTCGTTCTCAAACTCGAACATAAGCATTTAACATTGTATTGAACGTTTTTGGCGATTCCTGCTCACAAAATTCAACTACAAGAAAGATAATGGTATCAATAGAAAGAGAAAATTGTTGCGCATCAACTGATACTAATAATAATAATAGTAAGATTGTTGTCTTGACTCTTGGTAAGTATAACAAGCCATAATTTTCAAATTATTTCATTTTAGCGTATAAACACTTGTACACCTAGGATATTAAGAAGTTAATAATCTGAGTTAATATCCATAATGAATAAAAAAAAACATTTTCTAATGTAAGCAATTGTGCATTCCACATTAATTTATTACTCTTATATGCTGAAAAGTGTTTCTATGCAGAAAAGTGTTGCTAGGTATAAAATTTTTTTAATTAAAAAGCTTGCATACATATACTAGGTACTACATTAACGTCTATTACGTCCAAAGTGCATTTTTCCTAAAAGCACGATGCATACTACAAAATAATAATATACTGTTATGTTAATGATGAAAAATGTTTTTTTAATTAATTTAATTTTTAAAAGTAAATCTAAGTACTCCCCCCATTGTTACTCTCTTTTTAAGTTTATCTCTTAAACATAAATATAAATTGTGCAAGTGGGATTTTGTTGCATTTCATGATACATTTCTAATGTTTATTTATTACTGGAAAACTAAATGAAAACCAGTTTTGCCCAGGATATTAATGCCTACAGTTATAGTGGTACTACACAGTACACATATTTTACGTTAATGTTGTTATAATTCTTACAAACCAGCGTACCCAGTTTAATTCGAGTCAGTTTTAACCATTAATTACTTCTTGATTGTCTTTAAACGGAAATCATTGTTTTTAAGATTTATTATAATGATTTTGAAACAGCGGCTTTAAATATATTAATAAAAATTAAATAGTTTATTTCGAAAAAACAAAATAATATAATAATAAAGTTTGTTGCTATCTCGAGTATGATCAAAAGTAATTAGAAGTATCTTTACTATTATTAGGAGTGGCTTTGGAATTTCAAAGCCATATTTATTATATTTATTAGCAGATATTTCCATTGCTCATGATATGTTTTGGTACACGCATATTGTTCTTTGATACGGTTATTAACACTCAACACAGCAATGTCATATTTCTGAAAGTAAATTTTATACAGTGTTATTATTACATACGCAATAGCTGAGGTGTTGTTAGTTTGGTTGGTCTTTAGAGTATGTCATATTTCGAAATGCTTTGTTTAGAAATATTTGAGTAGTTCGACAACAATATTATAAATGTCATCGAGGAAAAATTAAAATGTAATTAAAGGAGGTTACATTCACTTATAACACTTATTGTTTGCAAAATATGTGTGTATTCAGCACGAGTTTCAGACAACTTTAAATAGTAACTAATTTAATAGAATTTGCGTAATGCTGCATACATTTGGATACGAAGAAATGCAAATTGTCTGTCTTGTGGCAGAAGATGCCTTAACTTATATAATTCCTAATTATAATTAGAAAGGCTAAAAATTCTATTTTACTTCAATCATAAGACCAATTTGGATCCTTTATTGCCTCGAAAGACTTTCATATTAACTATTATTAACCATGTACATTTTTAAACAATTACGTCAGTGTTGTGACTTTAAACATTATTGTTCGTATTGGGAGTTTGCTACTCTTGTGGCCGGTTTCACAAAGCTTGATTAATTATGATTAACTTAACTGTGATTAATTTCGAAATTAAGAAATTTCATTGACTGAGGTCTAAGAGACCAGAGATTTTATCCAATTATATTCCTAAATTTCAAATTTAATCATATTTAAGTTAATCAGAATTTAATCAAGCTCTTTGAAACTCGTCATTAGTATGCTAAGAAGCAAATCGAACAATCGAGTAGTAATACTATGCCATTGAAGCCCAATCTAAACTATTTCCTGTCTTTTCCGTTTCCAGGGTGATTATTACTCTCTTTCAGTGGCGTGCGGTGAGAATTTAGGTTAGGGAAGCAATCACGATTTTAATTTTAATATACCTAGGTACAGACGCGAATTCACGGGGGGGATGGGGGAAATACCCCCAAATTTAGAAATAAGTATACATAGAATAGAAACAAATAATGTTTGTTTAATTATTATTTATTAAAACAATTATTTTTCCAAAAATTTCCCCCTCAAAATAATTCTCTGGATCCGCCCCTGCTAGGTACAATAAAAAAACAGTGTTATAATTATTAAGCTTGAAAGTTTTTCCTAGAAGAACTTTTACACTTTATACTTATGGAATTTGTTGACTATTATTCTTTATTTTAAAAAAACTACTACTATGTATTTATAATGCAGCTCGATTTTCCCGTCTTTTTTAGCAATATACCGGTGCAGGTTTTAATCTTTGTTGTTAAATTTGAAAGGTCAGGTTTTGATCTGCCTTTCTCAATAATTTCTAATTTCTCTCCAAAACTGTATGCAGAAAATTCTTTATTAATAATTTACAAACTGAAGAAAAAAATCGTACCGATTCGGATGTATCGGAAGTACTCGAACCTTCCACCGAAGCAGTACTGAATTTGCAGTCATGTCGATAATGCAATTTTAAATTTGCATACAGCACAAACTAAATAGGAATTATTTGTCTTTAAAAAGAATTCAACTTATATAAATTGAAATAATAAAATGTGACAAAATACAGTCTCATTCGCAGATTTACATTACTTAAGTAACATTGAATTTAACAAACACTAAATCGAACATATAATCAAATTATAATAAATAAGCATTTGGGCACGAAGCACAGTAAAAATAACGACCAAACAATGTTAACCGCATCGTCTGTATATCACCACGCTCGCTAATCAAGGTTAGGAGACGAGCACTTATAAGCAACGAAATCAGTGCTTATATGCAGTGTATGTAACACATTTGAATCGGTATTACCTTTCCGTGCAAGTTTAATGAGCTTAATTTAAAATAGTACTCTAAATAATTATACTTTTTGCTGTACAGAATTGATATTACAAACATTACAAATTTAAATAAACGATAACCATAATTTTTATAAAAATATTTTTGTTAGCATTGGTTTGTATTTTTAATAAATTCTCAAGGGAAGCATTGCTTCCATTGCTTCCATGGACCGCACGCCACTGCTCTCTTTCATTACTGGCTCCATTCCTTTTGAAGATGGGTTATTGTAAATTAAGTCTAGATCCAGTTACCGTCAATGGTCTCCTGATCTCATATAGTCACCTACTAGAGTCAAAACTGTGCAATCTGCTAGATAACGCCACCCCTATGCTGTGCATGCCGGATCTCTACGTTTAGGTCGAGTCTGACTAGATGAGTCATAGTAAAATTTGCATTCTGGACTAGGAGTATAGGGACTCCCGAGGGGTGGAGGCCCTCCAGGAGTGAGCACGCAAAACTATTATCTTAGGAAGGCTCTAATAAAAAGCTGTGTAAATAATTAGCCACCAAAATACATTGAAGGTTATGTGACACTTACTAAAACTTTAGGTAAATTAAATATATTTTTTTCGGAAAGCGGTTTTTCTTGTAAACGCAATCGTCAATTAAAACTGACTGGAATCTTTTTTTCCAGTCCTAGTGGAATATAACCTACCTCATCAAAGCTCGAAAAATCCTTTTTTAATTTTAAACAAGATGGGTTAGTCGTCGCTTCCCTCTAAATAGACGTCGAAGTTAAATTCGAGCATTTTTCTTTGTTTTTTCCACCTTGCCTTTTTGTCTTGTATTCTTTGTCTTTAGTTTATTATTCATTATTGGCGTAATAAGCTCCTATGTGATTATTTTATTTTATTCGTTATTTTTCTCTTGTGTTCTTGTTACTATTTGATCGAAATTATAACTTACTATTCTTAAACTCGTCAGTTCCGAGTGTCTGCTCGTCCTCCTTTCGTTTTATCGCCGTTCACAACTAATCCCAAACTTTTCTCTGCCCCTTCTATTTATTTAATCAAATTCTTGTGTTAGACCACTCTTACTCTAGCTAATCATTACAATGTCATCTGTATATACACATATCTGAGTCATGTGAGTATTTAATAATCCCCGTACGTTAGTTTTTCTTATTATGACTTCTATCATTAAATTAAGTAACTAAGACTGCAGAGAGCGCATCTCCTTCCCGAACTCCTCTACTGATCGCTATTCTGTTCGTTTCTCCTATGTTGGTCCTTATAAAAGCATGGCAACCCCCATAGTAATTTTTGTTAACTTTTTAACTAAATTTGTGTATTCGGTATAACAATACTGCTTCTCTTTATAGTGTCAAAGGTTTGCCGGAAATCTATAAATAGTAGTTATAGTTCAATGTTGCATTGTCTAATTTTTTTCTAGTAGTTGTGTTACTATGTGTATTCCATCAATCGTTGATAATTCGGCCCAAACCTGTTTTGATAGTAAGTATTCATTAATCGTTCAGAATTTGACTTGATTTATACTTAGCAGAGTTATAATCCTATAGTTCTTGCACTCAGCTTTATCACCTTTTTTTGTGGATGGGTATCGCTATTCCCGCTTTCCAGTCCTGCATTATTTGAGTGTTCCAGATTTCTAGAACTAGTTGAAGCATGTTTTTTTTCTAGATTTACATAGATAAATTTAATTAAGTTAATGTTTAAATTATGTCCGGTCGCTTTTATGTGCTGCATGTTTTATATAATTTTACGCATTTCTTCATTACTATTATGGTTAGTTGCTATTGTTATTTCTTGTTTTCAGGTTGTAAACCTGAATCGAGCTCAAATTACTATATTTGTGTAAATATTTAAGCACACCTAGAGGAATGTTGTAGATTTATTTTCTGTTCATCTTATTTTCTTATCTTCACTTATCCTTTTGCAGCGACAGATACTTTTAATAAGATCTGACAGAACTTTTGTCTAGATAAGCCAAATTCTAGTGGTTTCATAAAAATGTAGTTGTAGTAATCAAGTACATGGCCAATAAAACCTAATTGTGTTTTCTCTAAGTTCTAGACAATAATCGTGATAATCGTACACCGAGATCTTATTAAGTATTTACCCCCTAACTAGGCAATGTACTTCCTTTCAGCATAATCAGCTGCTTGTGACTACAACAACTCTAGTCTTGTTCATCAACAGAAATGTGGTTTTAAATCTTGTCAGAATTATTCAAGAATATTTAGACGAAACTTAAATATCGAATAGAAACAGTATATACCAAATAATAGAAACTATAAATTTTTAAATGTATTTCGCTGTAATATGCAACAAAACCCGTAAGCAACTACACATTTTTAAGATTATCTTCGGACAAAGCAGGTTAAAATTGAATACGAGTGACTTAGTTTCATACTCTGTTCTGTTCTATATAAAATTATAAGCCGCAAAACCGTTTTCAAAATAACTTTCCATGAAGTAATAAACATATTTACTGCTGACCGGTTTACAAATTTCATTTACAATTGATTTTGGATAAATTTAAATATTATAAGAGTATTTAAATAAATTAGTAAATTGATTTTGCTGTTGTATTTTATTCATTTCTCTATTAAAGTTCAGGTGCGGTAGTTAGTATATTACATATTGTCACATCCTTAAAAGAATCGAGAAAGATGAAAGTAAACTAATCCCTTATAAAGTTAGTTTTCAACAATTATCGATTAATCAATAGTGAATTTTTTACTATAGATCTTAATACTTTTGGAAACTGAAATGTCTTATTCAAATAAAAGATGAGCAATAAAAAAAGTCTGTCTTAATTTGTTTATCCACCAGGGTAGATCAATTATTTGCACTGGGTTAATATTTATGGAAAGTTATCTTAATTCTTACTTTTGATGATTGTTTGTTATGGATCACATTAGTACTTCTCAATGCTCATTGAATTCCAAACCTACAGGAATTTAGTTTCCGTTTTTGCTTGCAAAATATCTTACAACAAACCCTTCATTATGCAACCATTCTCTCCACCTTGAGACTAGATGACGACCTAAAAAACAATGAAAGCTAGACTAGCGGAAAATCCCACCTAGTTACGCATTCAAAGGCAAGTGATCTGCCAGAATAGATCATGATACATTTTTTTCTGTCCTTGAGACTAGATGACAACCTAAAATATAATGAGATAGAACGCAGCACTCCTCATCTATTTACTCACTCAAAGGTTAAGTGTCTGCCAGAAAAGAACATGACACATTTCCTTCGGTTCTTGAGACTAGATACTTAACCTGAAAGATACTGAGCGCCAAACAAACGAAATATCTCTCACACAAAACAAGTGATCTGTCAGAGTAGAACACGACACATTCTTCTCAGTCCTTGAAACTAGATGACTTAGCCTAAAAGATAATGAGAGCAAGACGAGTGCAAAACCCCTCATCTATTTACGCATTCAGACGCAAGTGATCTCCAGAATAAAACATGATACATTCTTACGGTCCATGAAACTAGATGACTTAATCTAAAAGATAATGAAAGCCAGGCTAGTGGAGAATTCCTCATTTATTTTCGCATTTAAAGGTAAGTCATCTACCCGAAATAAGAAAAATGTCTACGTGAAATGTGTCGTGTGCTACATTTCTTCTGTTAAGACATAAAGACTGGTTTCGGTTACATATAGGTTTGATTGGTTTTTAAGGCAGAAGTCTTAAAAAAAGTAATAGTACCTCGTGCTTGGATAAAATTGCTGGAATAATTGAGATTGCATAGTCTCAAGAAGTATCACCCAGAAGCCGAAAGGAATGACGTTAAATTGCTTATTTGTGAATGAACTCATTACTGACCACTTCAAATTTCTAAGAAGATAAATAAATCATAATTTTCAACAATAATTGTAAGTGCAGTAAAGAATTCAGAAAATTCAAAACAATTTTAACCCAGCAAACATTTTCAAAATTAAATTTACATTAAATTTATTTTAACTAAATTTAACACCCTAAAAAGGCGCACTATATAAACACTAAACTGATGAAATTAAATTTATATAGAATTCCTTTTAAATTCACGTTCGTAAATTTACGCTAGATTTATATAGAATTGATGTTAAATTAATGTAAATAAATTCTTGCATCGTTGTTAAATTTTCTTTTGTGCACTTTGCTCATTCGTTATTAATTTACTATCGTACTCATCGTACATTTCTCGAAATTTTTTTATATTACGGTAATCATTGCCACTTAATTTTCTTTTATTATTGAACATTTTTGATCTTTAAATTAAAATAGTTTGTTTATTTAGAACAAATTCAAAGTAATCCAAAACAGGTTATTAGTGTAAAGGGAAGCTGGACGACACACAAACAGTTTGAAGCACTGTGGTTTTAAAAATATTAAATGTTTTAATATCTGTTTCGCGTATTAGTAATTTAAACATCCAATTTTTGCTTTAGCATATATTTTATGCTTTATTTTATATAACATAGAGAGCGGTAACATTTGAGGTTATACGTGCCGAATTTATTACTTTGACAGCAATCTGGATTGTCAAACTAGAGCTGTCAGATGTGCTAAAATAAACAATCCTGAACAATTCACGTTATATTCACATTAAATTTATATACTTGAATTATATATTTAACGTAAATAGGGATTTACATTAAATTGACACGAGTCATCTTCTTAAATTTACGTTTTACATTAAATTTACTTTAAATGTATAATATCTTTGATCAATTCAAGGTAAATAAGGCTTTACATTAAATGAACATTAACTTCTTTAAAATTTATTTTATATTATTACTAAATTGATTTTAAACTAACCAAAATTAAAATAACATTAAATTAACTTTAAAAGTAATCTAAATTGACATTTTAAATTCACCAATGTTTGCTGGGAAAGTAGTTCTTGAGATATACTAAACCATTGGTCCGTTATTGTAGCTAGCTTCCTGTCTTTATAGAGAGTGATTAAGAGTTCTAGGCGCATGCTACAATCTGAAAGGGTTGATAAATATCTCGATGTTCATGTATAACTAAATTGTGAAATAAAGCAAATAAATTTGATATCATGAAACTTGATTTGAGCCGCTCTAAATTTCGGAATATATGTCAATGTAAAACCTTAAAGTCTGATTGTTGTGAATTTTTAAGCCTTTAGAAGTCTCTGGAATCTAGCAGTTAAGAAACATGCCTATATGAAAGTCTAAAAGATAGCTGAATCTGTTAAGGTACAGCTCTGAGATGTAAAGCATTTAACATTTTAAAAAGATGAGAGCTGGGAATTTTTGGAACACATAATAATTGGAAAATATAATATACTGAAGGTGACACAGAAAAAATCTTAATGAGTCGTTTTTATTGTTAATAATTAAAAATATCAATTTGCTTTCAATATGATCATTTCGGATACTTTTTATCCTTCTTCCTTCTTCCCTGAATCCTTCTCCAGTTGCAATTACATTAGAGTTAAACTGCAAAATATATCATTTTATTAATATAAATTTACAGTTATGTGAGAGAAAAATCTTTGTTTGTAATACCTTCAAGTCTCTTGTTTATAAAGTTTAAATTATTTTAAAATGTTTTAATATTTTGTAGTGGAATTAAATACACCACTTGATTCTTGTTATTCCATCGTTAATTAAAAGTTGTTATTTTTTAATTAATTTATAATTATTTTGGTCTGAAATACAATTTTCTAATATATATTCTTATTGAAAAACTTAAAATTTTTCTTTCATTCTGGCAATTTAGATTAAAATATTAGAGTAAATGCGCAGGCCAATTAATGTTTTATTAAGTCTAATTTTTACAGATTCCAATGTTTCTCGTCTAACCAAAATGTTATAGTACTATACAAGTATTTAAAGAGAGAAAAGTAATTTATTTTGTTTTTTTAATTAACTTAATTACTATTTTGTAATTAAGAATAGTAAAAAATATATTTTATATATATAAAAACTAAATATTTTGTATTTAATTGTTATTTAAATTTAAATAACATAAAATATTTTAAAAACAACATATAAAAAAGTTTAATTAATAACTTAGTAGACAGGGCAATTAAATTATCATCAAAAAATTACCATAAAGAAAATTAAAAAAAAATTTAAATCATGTCCAGTCATTAAAGTCATATCCTTTAACCTTCATAAACACAAATATAACAAAAAGATTAAAATTCAAAACAATAAACTTACAATCAAATTTTTTAGAACCAGATTTTTTAGATAAAAAATTTAATAATAACCAAAGTACTATAGAAACATAAATAATAGTTCTACCTTTTATTCCTAAATTATCTCAAACAATAGCAAAAAATTAGAAAAAATATAATATTAAAATTACGTACAGGATACATAAATAATAATAATAATAATAGGAAATTCTTTTCGGTAATTTAAAAGATATAACAGGCATAGAAAATGAAATAAACATAATTTAGCAAATTAATTGTAATAACTGTAATGCCAATTATATTGAATAGACAAAACAAAATTTAAATAAAAAAAAGAATAAACCAACATAAAAATTCAATTAAAATCCAGTGGCGTGCGGTGAGAATTTAGGCTAGGGAAGCAACCACGATTTTAATTATAATACACCTAGGTACAGGCGCGGATTAACGGGCTGGGGATAATCCCTCCCCCTAATTTAGAAATAAGTTTACATGGAATAGAAACAAATAATGTTTGTTTAATTATTATTTATTAAAACAATTATTTTTCCAAAGATTTCCCCCTCAAAATACTTCTCTGGATCCGCCTCTGCTAGGTACAATTGGTAAACCATTTTTCATGTTTTTGCATCCTCCAGGATATTTGCACATTGGTATGAAATAAAATTATTTTTCATGTAGCAAAAAATTATCATCGAGCAATCGCAAAAAAATGAAATTACAACCAATTGCTACACAATGCAAGTATTCAGAGATATAACATTTTTAGGTACTGATTCCTGGGTTGCGAGAACTATTCCATTTTCCGCTCTTTAACATCCGTAATTTAAAAAACTTTCTAAATTGGGTTTGGCTAATAAACTATTCAACCACTCTTTAGTTTGGTAATGTACTCGTGAGCAATGCTGTATTGCTATCTTCTGTTTATTTTCCTATACCAGTAAATTGAATGGTAGTTCAAGTAAACAATTTAGTTTTCATGCAGGAGCAAATTTTCGTCGAGCAATTGCAAAAAATTAAATTGAAACTAATTACATAACACCATGAAATCATTTGAGTACCATTTGATCAAAAATCTCTTTGTGAAAATTTCCAATCCGATTAGACAACATGAAAAACTTTCTATGTCTACGTTAAAGTAGATGTACAAGACAAGAAACGGAAAAGATATATCGTAATTCATGAAATATGTTTGGAGGACTGGCTTAAAAAGATACTTAGTTTCCATGCTATGAAGGTTTGCAATACTACCAGTCAATTTACTGGTATAGGAAAATAAACAGAAAATAGCAATACAGCATTGCTTACGAATACATTACCAAACTAAAGAGTGGTTGAATAGTTTATTACCCAAACCCAGCTTAGAAAGGTTTTTAAATTACAGATGTCAAAAAGCGGAAACTGGAATAGTTTCAGTTTTCGGAACCCAGGAATCAGTACCTAAAAATGTTATATCTCCGAATACTTGCATTGTGTAGCAATTGGTTGTAATTTAATTTTTCTGCGATTGCTCGACGATAATTTGTTGCTGCATGAAAAATAAATTTTATTGCATACCAACGTGCAAATGTCCTGGAGGATGCAAAAACATGAAAAATGGTTTACCAAAAGCAGACATCGAAGCAGATTCGGAATTCCAAGTATTCAGAGTGAATGCGTTTATTCAGTTTTTCTTTCTTAATTTTTTCATTTCAAATAGTTAATAAATAATTAGACAATATGTATTTTTTATTTGAATTGAGTTGTCTATGTAATTTTATAAAAAATTCATGAAAAGAGGTGTAAGTACCAAAATATTTCCATGATTTTATTAAGAAATAATTTTAGATCCAAGATGTGATTTTTTTATTTTGCCTTTTCTTAGTCAACATATTTATCTTATTACATACAAGTTTTCTGTGGTTACATACAACGCATTGGTGTAATATAGTTGTAACTTACTAATTGTAAGTATGTAAAACCACAGATGATATCCTAGGACGGTTTTTAGTTATTGATGAATATCTTTGCTTGTATGAATTTAAGAAAGAAATAATAATAACTACTCCACTGTCTATGATATGCAATGCGTAAAACGGATAAGAACATATATTGTATTTACCGTGAGTAAGACATAACGTCAACTAGGCATTATTACCGTGCTAAAATACTTTTTCGTTAACCAACAGCAAAAACGAGACGCGGTACTCTTTACGTTGTTTTGCAGATATATTCGCTTTTATTATACTTATGACAAAAATAAAAGCACCATTGTGTTCACAGAATATCAACGCAAAATGTTTATTCCAATTGTTTTTTTGTTAATATGTACTAGATTTGAAGATATTAAGTGTTAAATGTAATTTTGTTAAACCTTAAAAGTGCTGTTTCGAGAAAATCGACTTTAAAAGTAGGAGTTCCCCTAAAGAACAATGTAAATAAATATCTTAAATGTTTTTTTTGACAACTCAAATATCGGTGTAACTATTTACAGTTTTGTCATAACCTAGCGTATGATGTTTCGCAACAAATAACATAACAATTCAATTTCACCCCTTTTTTCCTAAAACCCCCTCTCCCACCCCACACAGTTATTTTTTTGACGACAAGTAAATTCTGCATAACTTAGGGATAGACTACAACATGAGCTAGGGTGGTACTTTTTACAAGGTATACCCAACGAAAATAAAAAATAAGGCACTTTCTGGCTAAATAAAACTCTACTATTACTACGTGTTTAGTTATTAATATTTTTGGAAACAAGTATACCTATTCTAAATATGTACTATGCAATGGATTTTGAAGCAAGTGTTTTGTCAAATGTAAAAAAGTTAACACTATGTGCATATATGTAATGCCTTTTAGGGGGTGGTCATTTTTCATTCAAAGTAGAATTTTTTTTTAACATTTCGTTCCCATTTCTCGAATTTAAGCTTTCTCAATACACTATTCCATGAATGTCTAAAGATCGCGCTTCGACGCCTACATATTCCCGTCTATTCACATTCTGCACTTTTTAATGCTTTTGTACATATTGACATACACAGCTTTTATCAAGAAACATGCAGTATAATAACTGGAAACTCCTAAAGTTGAAGGAAACATCTTGAAGAGGACAGTACGTTAGAAAATGAAAGCAGCTTCAACGTTCACACGTTCACTCTAAAATGTCCCGTTTATGTAATATTAAAGATGTTTTCGTTTTTTCTTTTATTTTGCAGTTACTTAACGCTTTTCACAAAAATTAAACGACACCAACTTCAGATGAAGTTGTATGACTATTATAATTCTTCTACCGCTGTGTGGCTAGGTGTTAATGAATATTCTGTTAATAATTTCTGATGTTTTAGCGTTTGATTTCTTATTTAAGTAATGTTAATGTGGATTTAATTAAACATCATTTGCAAAATTACTGATCTGAGCAACTTCAAAACTCATTAATTAGTTATGAAATAAATAAAGATTAGTAAAAGTTTCACAGTTTTATTAAAATATAACCTGACAGTATTGTTTCGACAGCTATGCTGTCATTATCAAAGGTAATATAATTAGAAACAAACACGTCGCTAAGGTAGATACAAAAATAGGTAACTAGATAAACTAATAATAATAATCAGAATTAAATATCTAATACTTCCAGTAACGGAGAATTACTGAGCTCAAGTTGTTCATTCATTAAAGGTACACACATAAAAATGTTTCTTCTAATGAAAGAAATATTATTTGTTCCAAATAAATTATATATTTGTATATACTCGAATAAATATTTACACAAAATGAAGAAATAATATTTTCGGGCATATATACTCAAGGTAAATAGACCAATATTCGTTTAAAGTAAGTCACATTTTTCTGATCAGTAAATCGATTAGCTCCAACAGAGAAAATCAAATCATCTTATGGAGAACAGTAAATGCTTTGTTTGTGAAAATGAATGTTCATTTTGAAAGTGTAAATGTTGTGTTTGAGAAATTTTTGCTTCTCCTGATATTCTCAGAGTTTCAGGTGGAGGAGAATAAACACTTCATGTGAATAAATGAATATTTGTTTGGAATATGTGTTGTTTTCTGTTTGAATATTTAACAGCCCCACTATGCTCCAACTGAATGTATTACTTGTTTGATTCATGAAACACGTATATTCAATTGGAACAGAGTTACTCCTTCTGAGGTTCAGGGATGATCAAAATAAATCAACCATACTCATTTAGAAAAGATCTTTGTGTGTTCAATGGAAAGAAACCCAACAGTAATCACACGGCATAACACGGCAGGCTAATCAGATCTAAAGGTATGATTATCCAGAACTACGCAAAAAAACCATAGGCATGGTTCTGGATGGACCAGTCTAGCCAAACCACTACAACCTGATCGGTATCGCAGAAGTGAGCCATCGCCATCTTAAAAGAAGTACCGCTTCAGCAAAATGAATTAATGTTTATTGTTAAAACAAATACCTATCATGTTTATGTACTTACCAACAAATTTGCTTATAACGTCTTTAAAACACCCAGATGTTTGCAACAGTTCACTTATGTCTATAGCCATTTTTACAGCAGTGTTTTTTCGGACATTCTTTGCTGTTGGTTGGTTTTGCAATATTAACTGTACTAAACTTGTTAGAACTCGGCGTGGCACTAGGATAGACACGGGAAGGGGTAAAGCAAAATAAATCTTTCTCGTCTTGAGAATACACTATCATATTTTCTCAACGGAAATAAAATCTGCAACAATTTATTCTGTACAAGAGTAACTCTTTTTCCTCACAAGACTACTACATAATCAAGAAGAAACTAAATAAGTTCAGTACGAATCATCGATTCATATACTAGACAATTAGTGTAAGCATTTGTTTAAATGAAAATTAAAAACGGTTATGATCTATTTAATTTGAACAAATTGCAGATTTCATTTCGAATAATGATTTAGGTTTGTTTCAAAACTATAATATTCACAACAAGAATGTACAACCATATCTTTACTTTGAGAGGTTTTTAATTTTCTGTTATAGAATTCAATTGTTTTAACATGAACATTCTCTTTTTTCATGATGAATATTGTTGCTTGGACTGAAAAAAGTTCTTGAGAATACATTCTTCTGTTTCCAAAAAATACAGGTTATTTAATTTGAAT
Organism: Agrypnus murinus; assembly: GCA_929113105.1. Taxonomy (NCBI): domain Eukaryota; kingdom Metazoa; phylum Arthropoda; class Insecta; order Coleoptera; family Elateridae; genus Agrypnus; species Agrypnus murinus. The sequence goes on along the minus strand of OV816025.1, from coordinate 3,706,286 downwards.
AACATTTTTCAATCTGAACATTTACTTGTTCAATACGAATAAACTTATATGAATAAATATAAATACTATTTTTGAGAAATTAATTTTATGTGTGTACCCTGAGTTTGTGTTTGTATATCTCAAAGGCTTCTAAAATGTATAATTAGCGTTTGTTATTACAAAAATTTAGGAATTTAATATTATTTTGAGAAATCATTGTGTGATTTTGTTCTAAAAGGCAGTGGCGTGCGGTGAGAATTTAGGCTAGGGAAGCAACCACGATTTTAATTATAATACACCTAGGTACAGGCGCGGATTAACGGGGAGGGAATAATCCCCCCCCCCCCAATTTAGAAATAAGTTTACATAGAATAGAAACAAATCATGTTTCTTTAATTATTATTTATTAAAACAATTATTTTTCCAAAGATTTCCCCCTCAAAATATTTCTCTGGATCCGCCCCTGTTAGGTACAATAAAAACAGTGTTATAATTATTAAGCTTAAAAGTTTTTCAAAAAAGCACTTTTACACTTTATACTTATGGAATTTGTTGACTATCATTCTTTATTTAAAAAAAACTACTACTACGTATCAATTTTCCGGTCTTTCTTAGCAAAATACCGGTACAGGTTTTCATATTTGTTGTTAAATTTGAAAGATCTGGTTTTGATCTGCCTTTCTTAATAATTTGTAATTTCTCTCCAAAACTGTATGCGAAATATTCCTTATTAATAATTTACAAACTAAACAAAAAATCGTCCCGATTCGGCTATATCGAAGGTACTCGAACCTTTCACCGAAGCAGTTGAATTTGCAGTCGTGACGATAATGCAATTTTAAATTTGCATATAGTCAAACTAAATAGAACTATTTTTCTTTAAAAAAAATCCAACTTATAAATTAAAATAATAAAATGCGACAAAATACAGTCTCATTCGCAGATTTACATTACATTAAGTAACACTAAATCGAACAAATAACCAAATTATAATAAATAAACATTTGGGAACGAAGCACAATAAAAATAACGACCAAACAATGTTAACAGCATCCGTCTACTATAACACCCCACGCTCGCTGATTCACGCCAAGGTTAAGAGAAGAGCATTTGTAAGCAGTGCTTATATCAAGTGTATGTATCACATTTGAATCGGTATTACCTTTCCGTGCAAGTTTAATGAACCTAATTTAAAATAGTACTTTAAATAATTATACTTTTTGCTGTACAGCGTTGATATTGAGCTTTAATTTGATAAATATTTCAATTTAAATAAACGATAACCATAATTTTACAAAAGTATTTTTGTTAGCATTGTTTTTATTTTTAATAAATTCTCAAGGCAAGCATTGCTTCCATTGCTTCCATGGACCGCACGCCACTGTTAAAATCAAAATATCAACTCGTCATAAACCAAACTACAGCACTAACTATATGCAGCACTATCCGACCACGCAATAGATAAATTTCACAACTTAATACACCAAAAATATTACAAAAAGAAACAAATTAAAAAAAAAACGATTATTATACGAAAGTATTGAAATAAAAAAAGGTCCTACAGCTATCAATTGTAAAACAGACATTGAAAATTTAAGCACTATTTACAATAATTTCTTTTAAATATATTAGTTTTTGTTATTTAAATTTAAATAACAATTAAATACAAAATAATTAATTTTTATATATAAAATAAATTTCTTACTATTCTTAATAACAAAAGAGTAATTAAGTTAATTTAAAAAACAAGATAAATTGTTTTTGGCTTTTTCTTTTTCATTTTTCTTTATTATTCTTCTTTTTTGAATATTTAAGATATTTTGATACTACCTTAGAAATTTGGTTAAATGAGAAACGTTGGAATCTGTAATAATTAGCCTTAATAAAACATTAATTGACCTGCCATTTTACTCTAATATTTTTATCTAAACTGACAGATTGAACTATTATAATGTAATTTAAACTGAAGAATTTATTATTAACAATAAAAACGACTCATTAACAATTTTCCTTCATCACCTTTAACATGTTATAAAACAGTCGTTATTAAATTTAAATTTTTTTTAAGTAATATGTATATTGAAGATCGAAAATTTCCTAAACCTCTGAACTGTCATACTTCGAAACCCCAAATGATTTAAACTCTGGATCCCTGAATCTGAAAATCAATGACTCATACATTTAGATTTCTTCAGACTTACAAAACCTGAATACTTCTACTGAGTTTCAGTAGTTCTATTTCTCTATTGTAGAATTTTATAACTTTAAATTATAAATATGAACTTCTAAGGTTAAAACCAAATATTGGAAGATTTACACTTTCAGTTTTAAAGCTCTGAAACTAGGCGAATAATGGCTTGTCATCAAAACCTACTTAATGTGGCATTATGAAAATTTCCAATTAAGTGGGTGATTAGAACACTGAAATCTAAAATTCTAAGATCAGAGATATGTACTAGCAATAAGTGGAATACTGAAGTGTTTGATCTTTTTCAAGCATTTAAAGATACTATTTGAAAACGTTATCTCCAATTCATTATTGTCAGTTATGTTTGTAATCTAGACTATTTCCCGAAAAAAAAGGCGGACATATCCCCAATTATGATAGCAGACGTGATTATTGGGAATTTTCGAATGTTAAAAAGTGTATGCCATAAATTAGACTGACCTTGACTTTCTTATCTCTTATGCTCTTTGTTTACTAAAATAGCTTGGTAAGAGATTATGATAATAGACAATTCTCTCAATGTGCTTGGTAAAATAAGGCAAAAGCTAGTCAGTTAAGTGAACAAATCACTAAATATTATGATCGTTTTGACAAAAAAAAGTTAAATATACCAACACCAATAAAAATATCAAAAATTAATTTTCATGGATATTAACTTTGGTGTCCGTTTATTTGTACATTGTGAATAGATATTAACACTAGTTAGTGAAGTAAATTATTATTAATGATACTTCTGGAGTTCCGCAAGGCACACATTTAGCTCCAGTATTGTTTTATATTTTTCTGAATTACACTTCTACTTGTTTTTTATTTTCAGAACGTCTGTTATATGCAGACGATTATAAAATTAATGATAAAAATTGTAAAATTAATTTCCAAAATTATATTAGCATAATTCATGTATAAAAAGAAATGTGAATACAATCGATTCGTAACTATTATATATTACAAATCTATACTTAAAATTTTAATCTCGATTTGATGATCTCTTGTCATTTAATGAAAAAATAACTGTAAATATCCAAAATATGTACCAGATAAAAACTCACCTAAAATTATTTTTCAAAATTAATACAGTAATGAATAAATCCACCAATTCAACACTGTCACTATCAAAACGAACGTTCCTCTTAACGACTTAACTTAAGCAACACTACTGCTACTGTTAAGGTAAAGCACGCAAACAGCCTACTTAGAGTGCTTGCTAAACATGCACTAAACAAACTCAGTTTTACACTTAAATTTACATATGGGGGAGACATAAATTATCAAGTAGCATAGGTATGGTTCTGGGGCACCACTTTCGCTGCCCCTCCTTCAGAACGACCTCGCATTTGCCCCCTTCTGACACACCTTCAAAGTGTCTCCGGGTCCCGGAGCGAACTTATGACCTTAACACCACCACTGCGTGAGATGCCACTCACTTCGTGTTATTAATTTACATGCGGCAACAACAGTTTATTAGTCTAAATCATTGTTGAATAATTGAACCCTAAAATACAATGGATAAGATTGTGGCAAATAATGTACTAAAAGTGAAATATCAAGGCTTTGTAATGCACAATTCAATAAATTATACAAAGGAGTGAGATGTTTAATAATGTTAATATTTTTTATAAAAGTTAAAAGTACGCATTTTATTTAGCTTTATTTTAATTTATAACGCACGAAATCGTGAAATTCATTTATTTAATAGGTGCAATCCGATCTAAAGAAGTTAAAAATGGAAGGATTGTTATTTCATTAGTTGATTTAAAAGATTATTTGGTTAGTTTACATAATTATAAATAATTAATTTTCATTGTTTACGCATAATACTATATACCTTGAATCATAAATTTCATTGTCAATAAAGAATTGTAGGTAGCAGTGAAAGAATAATGTGTACGAACTACTTTTCCAAAGCAACCTTCGATTTAAAAAACCCAACCACTATACTTACTCTACGTATGTGTGGTATAACACAATTAATTCCAACTTAATATATCATAATTGTCTATAAACTTGTATAAGTACTATTTGTATTTCCATATCAAGCTTGTCTAATATAAATAATTAAAAAATCACAGCTTTAGGATAATTAATTTCTACAACCAAATAACACAAACTGACATTACTCGATTCCTATATTAGGTAATCGTCTTCTTGAAGATATCCCACATTATAATTCGGAAGCAGGAGAAAGTTCAAGTTACATCTTACATCCTTATTAATATTGAGTATATCAATAATGTAAACAAAAAGGGAAAACAATCTTAATAATTATGTTCATATATTTCCATAAATTATGCTTATTTTTCATTGGTCATTCTTTCGAAATTTACATATTCGCCAAATAAGTATAGATGTATGCAAATATTTCTTTCAATATTATGTAAAGTAGGTGTTCATAAAAAAGGAATTGTCACAAAAAGTTTCGAATAGCATCTTTCCACTGAGTGGAGTATCTTTACAAACCTGAAATATAGACTTTATTAGTTATGAACTACATTAGAATGTGAAGAAATTTAACATGGAATAATTTAAAAGCTCCATTCTAGTAAAATTAACGAATATAATTTCTTTAGTAAGTATAGATGTGAAGATTGTAGGCCAATCCTCGATTTCTATAGAGTTTGTTCACAAATTTACACGAGGGGAACTATTATTCAGTATGAAACTTTTTACTAATCTTTATTTATGTCATCATTATTCAGAATCTTGCCTCGGGAATGATATACCTGTTCTGCTAAAACTAGTTCAAGTAAATGTATCTGTATCTGCAGATACGTAAGATCTAGTTAGAATGAGGTTCACAAATATCAATAATACCATTATGAAATATAGCATTTCTAATGTTATATTTTACTTTTAATGCTTTCCAATTAACATTTTTCATTACTTATGGTAACACTTGGTTTTATAAAGGGTATATAAAAGCATCGAAAGTATATAAGAAGGTTCACTGATTTATTAGAGTTTTATAATATTAACGTAAGTTCTATTAGGTACCTATACACATAATTAAGTGATATAAATATATCTATCGGCATTTCATGAAACTTACAGTAACAGTTACCTTAATATATATTAACAAATTTATACAAGGTTAACTGATTATAAAACTAATATTTGTGGATTTAAATAGCCGTGTTGTTAATTACTTTGATAAATGCTTACAATAAAAGATGACTGCAATACACATTATATGCTTTTTATTCATAAGCTTAATTATTTGTTAAAATTTAATGTGTTATAATTTAAGTTGAGTGTTATAATTTAAATGTGGATAGTGGCTTAAATTAGAAACTGGGAAAAAGTTAAATACATTTCAACGAAAAGTTTCAAAAGATTTTTCCTTCCTTCTTTTTTGTATGTGACAAAACCAGTGTTCCCTGCTTTTTCTACACCGAGAGCTTACCGGTATTTTCGTTTGTACAATTGTAAATGACATTATCAAAAGACCGCACAAAAGGTGAAAAAGTGAAGTTTATTGAAGCTAGCTCATCTTACTATATTATATCACCTATGTTTTATTATGTGATAGACTTTTATTATAACTTATATTTATAATTATTTTATTTAACATTTTTCTGTTAACAAAATACATTATAGAAAAACATGACGTCTTCATCTTTTACGTGTAATATGGTCCTTCCTTCTTTAATTTTCACCGACCACGCTCTACCTCGTCAACAATACCAACTGGACTGACAACTGACAGAAATTAGTTTATATACGTAGCTGAAACATACCTATCCCCCTAATTAATGGATGGAATTTAAAAGCTGAAATCAAAATTCTGCAATAACAATACTTTCAGTAACTTTATATCACTTAAAGATATATAGTGTTACTTACATTTGTTTTCCATTCACAAAGTGCGTTAAAACTATAGGGTCGAAAATACATATTGCCAAAAGAAACCCTGTTATAGTGCAGATAGTCGATCTCATTTTTTTCAATTATTTTGGGTTAAGGTTCACTCAGGTATCCAGCCAAATGTAGCAGTCGATTTGTTAGCCAAGCAATCGATATCTTCAGGAACTATATACAACGTTCCTCATCTATCATACCAAGATATAGTAACTTTTTTTAAATTTAGCATCTTTCGAGAGGCTTGGCAAAGATATTGGGAGGAATGCAATTGCATCAAGTCTACGCAATATGCATTGATTCATCCATCGATACAAGTTCGGCCGTGGTACAAAGAATACATAAACATTTAACGTACAATGTATACTACGATAGCTAGTATACATGTCATAATAAAATCAACATCATTGACACCCCAGCTTGCCCACAATGTGGGTCTAACTTTGCCGATTTGAACAACATATTCTATTCCTGTCCTGCGTATAAAGAAGAAATTGACGATTTATGTCTAGATTAAATCATATGGGTATCAGATTTCCAACTAACATAGTTGGGATACTAGCCACCAATAATAAAGCTGTTTATGAGGAAATAGTAAAATATCTAAAGAAGATAAAAAAACTCCAGCTTTAATACAACACCACACATGTTCTAATGTTATACTGAATGAATAACTCCTCTGTTTTCTAACCTCTTGTTTTCATCCCATTTTACCGTTGGTCCAACCTGTTTAGTTTTCTTTAAGTCGCTATGATAGACCCCATAGCGTGAAGGAAGTATCCCCGTCTAATTCCTGCACGTCCGATAAGAGTGCATGGTGATGTATGAACGTTGCTCTCTTTTATTTTTACATTGATCATTACTAATTGGTTATAAATTTCTGGTTAGCCAATGGGCTAAAATCCCGAATGCCTTAAGAAAAAAAATTGTTTTCCAGGGTTTTTAGGAATATTTATTGCCACCCTCCACATGACAACGTACGTAAAAATGAAAGAAACATTTAAATAGGCGTTATTTAAAATTGTATATTTACTTTACTTTAACGGGGTGTTATAGGGCAACACTTTTTTAATAAAGGTTTAAAAAACTTTCAAATTGGTAAATTAAAATTTAGTAGTATTATTACTGGATATTTTCATCTCTTTAGTTTTTTAAGGTAACTTGTTCATGTTTACAGTAAAAAGACCCTGCAATAAAATTTCAAAAATTAAGTAGGTACTTAAACAAACAATATAAAATGTCAATTAAGAATATTAGAGCGAGAGTCAGAAAATGAGTCAATACAATATTAGAAGCAAGTGTTGAACAGAGAAAAAGATGTATTGCGGGATGGAAAGGGTAATGAAAATCTTGTAACCGAGATATTGTTACGTCCCAATTTTCGATTATAAAATAAGGCTGGAAACAATAAACAAGATTTCTCTTTTTGATTTAATAATTATTATTTAGGTTGAATTTCTATTTATGCTTATGTGAACGCGTCTCAATTTTGATTTTATTTGAAATTTGTCTGTCCGACGCTATGTTTGGTGTGGCCGTTTTGGCTTTTATCGTGACGGCAGGTGTGTTTTTCATTTTTCATTCGGGATTTGAAAGACGTTTTGTAAATTCTCTTTGAGATTTATGTTTTAATTATTATTAATTATTATTGGTGGATTATTATCGACGTTTGTCGGAGTATTTTTGCAATAGTGTTTGGTAGAAGATTTTATTCTTTTTTTCAACGAGTTTGGAGCATTAAATTCACGTGTGTCGTCGTACTTGAAGGCCTCCTTACACCTTTGGTAAATATTTTGCGTTTAGCATACTTTATTAGCATTTCTTGAATTATTTTATTTTTGGAATCTTATGGAAACTGTCGTGGTTTTGTTTTTTAGGCCTTTTTCTTTTCAACACTCTCTCTCTCGTTCTTATGAGAATTCCTAAAGATAATTAAATTAGTATTTGATTACTTTTCTGAAGATTACCTGGTGTGGATCCGAATATTATCGTTTCTGCAACCGTTGGAGTTAGATTGTGACTCGTATCTACAAATATCGAAGGACTCCAGACATCTGCAACGCGAGAGGAACCAATCCACAGATAAGCCTTTCTTTAAATTTCGATTGTCAATTCATTTAAAGTATTGATATCATTTAAATATTATTATTTTATTTGTAAGATCACGTACCAGTAGCCGAATTCTGTTATTAGTGGTACTGTGTTTATGATTAATTTCTAATACAGAAGAACCTTAATGTAATTAATAATTTTTGATTACGCAAGAAGTTTGAATTAAATTTATACGTAATTGTTATTTGTTTTGCAAAGTTTACCGTAATCTTTGAGTTACAATTACTAATTAAGATTGTTGGCTATAATTGAATTTAATTTTGAAAGAGCAGATAATTTCTCAGATAAACCGATTATAATTCTGTTTGTTTTGAATCGGTTGGGTTTTGGATAACTTGTTACCATATTTATGTTTAATTGTATTAATTATTAAAACTGTTGATTAATCTCATTATTTATTTTGGGTATTGCTATACGTATTTTGTTACATATTTATCTGTGTTTCAATTGTTTTGTTAATACCATCTCCGTTATTGGATTAGCTACCAACGTAAAAGTGTTTATTTCGAATTACAATTATTACTTGCATCTAGTGTGCGTTCCTGGTCGACCATAGCGAACTCCCACCTAGCGTGGATTCATTTGTCTTATGTTATTTAGGTTGTACTGATTTGAGGCACTTGTTTTGTGACTTTCCTTTTTTTTACGCCTAACGCAGGTGGTTAGCTAATTATTTATTGAGACATTGTAATTATTGGGAATGTGGGATGTTGACAATTAGTTGATTAACGTATTCCCTACCCGCTTTTGTTTCTTTTTTTTAATTGATCTTTGTAAGATTATTACTGCCACTTAATATAATTTGAATATATGCTAATTTAACCATCAGTTTATTTGTTTTATTGTATCTAGTGTTAATGTACTTGAGCAATATTGGGAGCCTCAATTTCTTTTTGTTTGTTACTGCTACGGGGTCACAATTCGAGCTTGTTGGTTGGCTCGAAGAAATACTGATATTATTCTTGGACCAACTGGCGCCTTGCGATTCAATTTATTTGTTAGTACTTTGTTGTGGTAAGTATTGCTACACAATTTTGAGACCGCACGACCGTCTTCACTGTATAAAAGTTACCCATAGTGCCCATTCCTTAATAACGTTGGTATGGGCATCCAACACAGGCGCCTTGTCACTCTTAAGTTCTACTGAAATATTTAATTGTTTTCAACGTTTCAATGCTACCCCTCAGGCTGCTTCGATCTGTATCGGATATTGCTCACTAGAAGGAAAAACGCTCGATCTATCTCCTTCTTCTATTCCATAAGAGGTTAACCTGTTAAGACTTCATCTTTATCTCATAATAGATCTGTGTTGAGCTCTTCCAGTAGATTACTTTAATGCTGACGTTTAGTATCGTTTATTACCTTTCGCTGTTCTATCTCCTTTTTTCTTCTTCTTCTCTTTTGCACAAGAGTCATCTCTCTTATTCAGCCTAGTCATATGCCTTCTAAACCTGATACATGTTACCCATCAATGTAAATATGAGCGGGTGTTTAATGTTTTGTCCATTTCTATATTCACCCTTATTTCTAGGTTAGCACGAAATACTTTCCTGTCCATTACCAACGTACTTTCAGTGAAACCTTTCATTATTTACCTTTTATCTCAACACATAATAAGTATCTGTGACAACTCATGTTTACGTCGCCTATGACTAATTGCTTATCTTTTTTGCTAGTCTTATTGATGTACACGTCAAAGGTTATAAACATGACTCCTTTTACTGAATTTGGGCATATCCCCACTATTGGTGAGTATAAGATCCAGCACGGCTAATTATTCTGTAAAATGCTCTCCTCTTAAGTCCATTATTGGTGATCTTCATTGAGGATAGTTTCAGTTAATGTTCCCGAACACTATGAGCTTTTGGAACTAATAAGTTCAGAACAACGTTTTCGATTAAACAAGGCCTACTATGTTTCTTCAATTATTTGCATTTATCTTTGATCGTAGTACGCTGGTAAATTTTCTAATTACACACAAATCTCTTTTAGGGGTTTTATACCTGATAACGATTTGAAATAGATTTGATTACATAAAACAAGTATGCAGGGGTGTCGTCAGGCTGTGAAGTGAAAGACTGCATGAAAAGAAAAGTCTGAAATAAAAGAGAAAAGAAATATCTCGTAATATCGAAACATCTATTCACAAAAAGATCTCACCTAAGATGAAGGACGCCTTAAGAAGAAACATCGTTATTAAATGTGTAGAATTACATATATAACTCATCCGAGTTAAATTAAATATGTATCACACGAATCTGTTTACTGGATCTTATACAATTAAAACGAAGACGTTGATCATTATTAAAGTTTGCAAAATTAGTTAAAATGTGTAATTTAATATTAAACATATAAATAGACCAGAATATCCTTCTTTAAATCAAGTTAACTGTTGTCAAAAGTTGATTATCACCTAAAAAGCAATAATTCTATTACAACAAAATCTTTAAATAGAAAATCTGTGTAGGTGAGGGAAATATTTTCTGACGTGTATAAAAGATATTTCACAAAGCAAAATTATTTCGCAAAATATTTAAGTTGAATACTTTTACAAGAAAATCAATGCATTTTATATTTATTTCTCAACAACCAACAATACTATACCAAGGGAGTCACATTCTGTATTAGGTGGCAATAAAGTTGTATTAGGTAATCAAGTTGTTTTATTTAGAAACACAAATAAATTAATAGAATACTAAATAATAGCAAAGTCGTTTTAAGGTAAAATAAGTATAAGTATAAGTTGGATACTAAGATGATTCATACTTCCAATTAAAGACCATATTTGTAAAGAAATTATTTTCTGCATGGATCTAATATACATAAGTATTATGGCATCAGAAACAATATCTGCTTTAAGCCATTTACAATTAGGGCTAATACCACGAAATCCGTTTAAATGATTTTAGTTTACTATAATATTAGAAAAAATAAATGTGGAGCAATAATAGTAACTAAAATAGACTAGTCACTACATAACATGTATTCTGAATTTTGTTTCCAAAATATATAGCTACGTACTACATATATTGCTGTCCATTTATTTATTTATTTAACAGTTTAACAGAGTAAGTACTGTAATAACTGCTGTATTACGTTGATTAAAATACCGATTGTTCTTTATAAGCTTTATTCTTTTAATGTTAGAGAAGAGACAATTAAATGTTTTAAGTGTTTGTTTTATGAATTTATATCTCACTCATTTACATTTGTTGCCTTAGATACTAAAACCTCTCCAAGACATCGTGATCATGACAGTACTGTATCGGTAAACAGATACAGTACTATGATGATCTTGTGACTGTTACTTTAAGCGCATCTTTGATTACACATGGATGCTTTACTATATTGCCCTAAAGAAGAAAATGTATCTACTATTTTATAATATAGCACAACCATTTTCAAGGTTTCGGACACAGTAAAAGTTCTTTTAAAAACCTACGTGACATGGGTAATTGTAGGTATGTGGAATTTAAAACAGTTTAATTTAAATATAACAATCTGATAATAAAATGTAGTTCAGACACTTGTAATGAATTATTCTTGAGAATTCTAGTTTATTGGTGTTTTTGAGGTAGGGTTTGCTTTTCTCTTATTGTTTGTTGTTCTAGATTTGAGTATTATTACGTTTTTGTTGCCCCATATCTCATACCGGGATTACATTGTAGGGGGTTTTTATTGAAAATAATTTGCTTTGCTTAACATGGCATTCCACAGCGACTTGAAAATTTCAAGGAGGTACTATTTAATTTTACCAAACCAATCTAACTCACTCAACCTCACATTAACCTATTCCGGAATCTAACACTGGTGGTTTCCTTTTCGAATATTGCTCTTTGTAGTCGAGTTAACTATTTGGAATATTTAACGCCGGATTTGATTAGCCTCCTATCAGTAATTTATTGAAATGCTCGGTTTATCTCGCTTTATGCTCGTTAGTTGTACTTTTGTGACTTCTTATTAACTTACGGTGCTTTACTCTGGAAGGTAGTAAAATTGAGTTGTGTTATTGTTTATGACAATCCTATCAATGGTTGTGTACACTTTATATTTCCTGTATATTGTTTTAACTCAAATATTATGAATTTAAATCGGAAGTTAATTGATTGTATTAATTGATTCCTTTTTTAAAGTTAAGATCTCTATTTGCTAAATTTAATTTAATTTTTTTCTTTCAAATATTGTTGAAATTTCTTTTACTGATAACCACAAGTTGGCTTGCATCGTTCCAATGATACCATGTATATATGTATTAACAGGCTATATTTTTGGTTGTTGGCAGAACTTGACTGCATTTTGTTAGTGGTTGGTCAGTTTATTGTTACCGTTTTACCACAAATAACATCCGTTTCATATTCACAGGATGGGGACTCGACTACTGTGGAGTTTAATATTTTCAAATGTTTTATTCCTCTACTACTTGCTTGATGGACAAAAAACGCGTACAAATAAGATATTTTTAAAAGAAAGCTATCGTCTTGAATTTCGAATCCTTAATATTAAGAGGATCACGAGCGACTTTTTTATTTACTCGATGAATTAATACTCTTCGATGCAATGTTTTAACATAATTTCTAATTTTGTTCTTAAATTTACCAATGATTTGCTTATGTGCCTGCTTTTACAGAAATGTGCAATTCCAGATTTTGTTGTACTTTTCTTGAGAAAATATTTATTTTTACCAATTCTGTTTTAAAATTATATTTATTTGCGACATGAAAATCCTTTGAAGATAAACTAGGAGCCCCTGTCAGTGGAAAAATAATATCAACATAGCAGCTTTCTAAAAAAAATCGATGCTTTTTAATTGATTTATAACATTATAGCTAAGGCTTATTAAACAACTTATGTTGGTATCTTCGGAGGGGTCGGGCTTTATTTCTTTATAACTAGTGTGTTTGATAAGCTGATCAACCTGTACTAAAGCCTGGATCCCATTACTCGTGTATTTGGCAAATGCGCAAATGTTTGTGAATTCGACATATATACAAGTGAACATTTGTGTAGCCGCTCCCACTACTTGTATATTTGATAAAAACTTGTACTTGAAGATATACATTTTTAAAGAATATATTTGTCAAGTAATAAAAGTCTTTGATTTATTTTATATTTACCGAGAATCGACGGGAAAGGACAAGAGCCGAACATTTGTACGAATAACCCGTTCCTACTACTTGGCAAATATCCACAAATGACGAATGTTTGTCAAATACACGAGTAATGGGATCCAGGCTTAATATTCAACGAACTTAAAAGTTCGTTACTGAAATCGAAAAAGTCTGCCAGTCCGTTCAGCCGTCCATGAGGTTTTTTAAGATTCGGATATAGCATCAAATACGAGGGTGGTCCCAGAAGTACCCGACCTGACCAAGAGGTGGCGGTAGTTGTTTGAAAATATCACGGCCTACTAGATTCATATAAGCTTCGCTTATATACGGCCGTCTCATTTCCAGTTTTTTCATTGTTGAAAATTATTACAGATTCGTATAAAGTTACTAAGATTCGTACATTAAGTTGCACCATCTAGCGGTAATTTTACAACAAAGATATTTAAAGTCAGAGCTCAGTCGTTAATTTTTAGGTTATACTTTGTCAATTGTGTCAAACTGCCTCCGATTAAAGAACGTTTATTCGAATATTAACAGTAATTAATAATAAGAAATGTCTTAACAACGATCAAATATTATTAGATTATGCATTAAAAAACAGTAGGTACATTACGTATATTACATTACAAAACGTTACATTAAAATTGTATTTATTATTTTATTTTATTATCATTTTTAGATAACACCCGAATGCCATAAAGTATGTCCTATTAATCTATCTCTGCTTCTCGTGGTCTCCTTCATTAACTTTCTTCTTGTACTTTTTATAGTATTTCATTGTTCGATATTCTGTCAATCCATCTCGCCATTGACATCTTTCTATAGTATCACAACTCAAAAGCTTGTCTTTGCTATTGTCCAAGTTTCAGACCTATATAGCGCGACACTCCATACGAATGTGTGTAAAAGTTTTATAGTATTAACTTGATGCTATACCCTTTAGATCATGCATTCTGTTAGTTCAGAGAGGTTTCAGACTCCATCTTCTACCTGGAACACTTCCTCCACCTTCTTACCACAAAACCTGTTAACGCATGATACAAAAATCATTATTTAATTATTGGTATCCTAAATTCTTAAACCGCCCTTCAAAATTTCTAAATACTTTTTCCGACATCGTTTTTAATTTATATCCTATAAACCAAATCTTATATAAAGGTAATGCCTTATGAGTCAAATCTTGTCAGTTCCATATTTATTTTACTGAAACGATTGGTCTTAAAACTCAAGTAGATTTCATCAGCTTTTATATCTAGAAAATATTTTCAGTAATGACTGCCACAGTGAGATTTCATCATTCCATGAATACCTACTTCTAATCATAGCTTCAGTTCGTAGATCGTGCATTCACATTATGTGTTTACATCATATGCTGTGGTAATTCAAGTGCTACAAAACCCAAATGAGAATGTGGAATTTGCGAAATATGAAATTGTACTTATACTGTAGCTGTCATATAGTTATTAAGTGTTTCTAATTTAAGAATTGGAGCATCAGTAAACATTGCGTTAACTCAGTATAATTTTCTAAATTTTATTATACTATGTAGGATATTTTGGTTTCCTAGTTCCTACTGTAATATATTTTTGGCATATTTATGCACATTATATCAAAATATGTAATACAAATGCCAATAAATTAATAAATACTGACATGACGTATAACCTAAAAATTGATAAATTGTAGCAATGCACAATAAAAACAGAGTATTGTTTAAAATATAACAACAACCATTTTAATGGGAATACTTTTTTAAAGTACATTTTCATAATACATGACAGTTTTACAATTTTTGTTTATACAAAAAAGAGAAAACAAGATATGAGAGTACTATACACTCTAGATTATTTGCTCTAACACTTCCCCTTACTCGAAATATCCGAACAATTCTGTAGACCTAATTGATTCACATAATACACATGTTTCTCTCGAGATAAAGGCTTTGTTAGAACATCTGCTACCATATCATTTGATTGTTTATATTTTACCTTAATAAATCCCTTTTGCACCAAGTCCCGAATAAAATGATGCCTAACATCAATATGTTTCGTGCGTCTATGATGCTGATTGTTATCAATTATTCTTTGTGCACTTTGAATATCATTAAAAATAATGATACTGTCTTCCAGTTGTAGCAGTTCCTGCATAAAATTTCTTATAAAGCATGCTTCTTTTGCAACATCGCTTAATCCTAGATATTCTGCTTCCGTGCTTGATAACGCAATTGTTTTCTGTTTTCTAGATTCCCAGTTAATTGTGCAATCACCAAACTTAACTACAAATCCCGTGTATGATTTTCTATCTGATACATCATTGCCCCAATCTGCATCAACAAAGGCTTGAATATCTTTTCTACCAGTCTTTTCGAATTTCAAACCATAATCTGCTGTTCCTGCATATTCTGCAGCTTTCTTGAATATTTCTTGTATGAAGTTTACCACTTCTTCTATCTCCTGTTTGTCAGTGAAAACCATTGGGGCCCTGTAATCTTCTCAATTCCCCTTCTTAGTGTTATATTTCTTCAGCGATGTATTTATGTCCGCTCAGAGACACTTTTTCATCCACGACCCTCCAATTCTCAACGCGTCCCTCTTTTGCAATTGTTACGTCGATCCAACTATTCCCATTGGAAGTCTCAAAGGTCGGGGGACATCCAAGATAGCATGATACAGTTCTGCTCACTCTCTGACCAAAAAGTCCAAGAGCTGTTCCCCTCTAGTCTTCAGAACCTGACTCCCCCAAACGATTTCTTGCATTAAGATCACCTGCTAACAAACATCTCTTCCTCTCCTGTAGAATGTGTGTCCACGTTTTAAGTCTCTGGTCGAGAGTCTCGGTGGGCGGGACATACAGGTTACTGATCACAAAGTCGGTTTTAACACCAGCGATGGCTTCGACCCTGATCGTCGTGGTTTTCTCATTGGTCCACTGTTTTAGTAGAGTGGCTTTAATATTGTTCTTCATTACTAGCCCTGCATTTGCCTTAGCCTTGTCAATAATAAGGCCCCCCTGTCCATAACTTATCTATTTTGGGCGGAGGTTCTTGTATTAATATTATA
The DNA here is from genome assembly GCA_929113105.1 of Agrypnus murinus. Lineage (NCBI taxonomy): Eukaryota > Metazoa > Arthropoda > Insecta > Coleoptera > Elateridae > Agrypnus > Agrypnus murinus. The sequence goes on along the minus strand of OV816025.1, from coordinate 3,689,946 downwards.
TCCGCGTCTTCCCTACTTGCGTATTCTTTTAAGGCTTGTATAGCCGCGTATTCTTTGTCTACATTTAATTGTATTATCTTTAATTTGTTATCCATAATTAATGCGTGATTCGGCTATCCTTTTCTTCTTCAGGTAGATAGGGCATCTGTTGTCCATTGCTCCATGAGATCTGTCTATAAGTCCTACCCTAAGGCAGTTAACACATTCTATAACTGTGGATTCCCATTCCCCGAATAAATGACCCCTCCACACTTTCTGCAAGACCTTTCTTCCTTACAGTATTTTTGTGTGTGTCCAAACCCATTACATTTAAAGCACCTCACCAGCGGTTGGTCGTCCTCTACTTTTGCCTTGACCATGTCTATGTTGGTTTTCCTGGTAGCCATTCTTTTCTTGTATAATATTGGGGTAACTTGGAGTATCCAATTCTCCCCTGCCGTATTCTTCCAATATCGCTTCGCTATGAATTTGATGTTGTCTTCCCATATTCCGCATTTGTTCAGTTCTGGGTTTTGTTCTTTTATGTCCTCCACTATCTCTTCCTCCAAATAGCCTGTTTCAATGCCCACCACCACTATCTTTGGGTCCTTAGCCAGTATCTCCTTTACCTCATACTTGTCTTTATTTGTTTTTAGTTTCTTGATCAGTCGTTTTTGATGGTCATCTGTGTACCTCTCTATAATTACTTTACCCCCCCAAGGTTTCTTATTGCCGAAAAGGCTCCCCTACTTCGTTCAAATTGATCTCTTGTTGGAGCTTCCTCCTGGCCTCCCTATCATCTTTGACCTCTTTCACCGATATGAATGTTGCATGTTTTGTCAACATCTATGCAATTTATTTGCATTTTATTTATTGCAAGACATCTCTGTCTTGCAATTTAGAGTACAGGAAACAAGGCCGTGAATGTAAACACGGAAGACCCACCCGCGTGAGCATAAGGTCATGGTTTGAGTTTCGTGAGCAGCCTTAGCTAGTTCCCGGGGGAAATACCTACTTAGTAATCCAGTGAAATCTCCGCCAAAGCAACCCATCCCAACACCACACTCCGTAGAAATTAGCGAGGAGGGAAACCCTCCTCTTTTCTTTATAAACCAAGCGGACCTGAAACATATACACTTGGGCAATGCTATGAAATGAACTATGAAATGACATGAAATGAACAACGATTTGAACTATGTACAAATGATATGAAAACTGTAAAATGTATTGTAATGAGGTGGGATGGTAAACGAAATGAAAATTAAATGTTCATAAAATAATGAAATAATCTGTAAATATGTCTGATAGAATAAAATGAGTGTAAATATAAAACTGCATATAAATAAAATAAATAATAAAATTAGTGTAAATATAAAATACTATAGTAATAACGTTGGACTAGAAACATCTAAAAGAACATGTATAATAAATGACTAGAATTGAAATTCAGCTATAAGTATATGCTATAAAACAAAAACCATAAGTGTAAGTTCTATAGGACTGACTCCTTCCTCCAAGGCGGCTGTAGCTGTAATTGACATAGATAGCCAACATAATTAATTAATTCCTGGGGATTTCTTCAACATAATCGAACACCACCCGCCCTGCGAACTTGTTCCATTCTTCAACATGTTGGGACATTACCCTGCAAATGGGAGGCGGCCATTCCTCCCCACGCTGTAGACAGCTCATTTTGAATGCGCTCCTAGATCTCTCTCTCCTTATTAACCTACACCTGTAAACAATATGGTCAGTATTATCGGCTTCTGCTCCGCAAGGACACTGTTCTTCTTCTTCTCTGAGGGCAAATCTTGTATAATATTGCTTAAAGGGGCCATGACCTGTCAGTAGTTGAATCAATTCCCTGGTTAGTTTCTTATATCCTAACCCCACCTGTTTACAATATTTAAAAAACGATTTTCCTTACGGTGCATTCTCCCAGGTCTGCTGCCACATGTCCCTGGTCTCCATCTGTAATCTACTCTTGATACTCACCATAGCTCTCTTTACCTATGTAATGTGCCCCCCTCTGGTAGCTTCCTAAGCAAGTTGATCTGCCCTTTCATTACCAGTTGTCCCCTGGTGAGCCCGGACCCAGCTTAGCTGTATCGGGACGGACCTGTCTCCGAGTTGGCATAACCTTCTGTATATTTCCAGAGCCATGGGGTTTTCGTGTTTCGACTTCCTAATGGTCTTAAGAGCTGCCTGGGAGTCGGACAGGATGCGGATGTTACTCGGCTCTTGATCTTCCATACCCTCCACCCATTCCACTGCTGACTGGATGACCTGGAGCTCAGCCTGGAAAACTGTTGCCTCTGGAATCAACGTTGTCGTGTGCTGATATATCTCCTCTTCTCCTCTAAAGGCAACTGCTGCTGCACCCACTCTCCCTTCCAGCTTCGAGCCATCAGTGTAGATTGAAATTCCTCCCCATTCTCTCTGTATATTTTGGTCTTCCCGTTCATCTAAATTAACTAATAGAAAGATATTAGTTAATTTAGATGAACGGGAAGACCAAAATATAGAGGAAAGCCTCTATCTCCTGGGTGCGGGAGCTGGTGTGGTAAAGGCTTTCGCTCTACCTCTTCGTTTCCTTGCATTATGATGTGATACAAGCTATGTTTTTCTTGAACTTTCAGCCATAGTGGACGTATGTCCGCCGCTATTTCTAAGACATTCGTGGGGGTAGTCCGATATGCCTTAGTAATTGCTAGCAAGAATGAACGTTGGATGGCTGAGAGGTGCCTTTTTATTCTTGAGTCTGTACCTCTATCCACACACTTCTGCTGCGTGCATGAAGATCGGTATTATTCTATTTATGTACATGATTCTAAAGATCTCTGGTTTGATCAACCAGCTTTTACCACACACCACCAAAGATTTTGCAGCAATTATTGTCGCCTTGTTTCTGAGATTTTTGCAATGCTCAATAAAATTAAACTACCTGTCTATGATCAACTCTAGGTACGCGATGGCATTTGTTAGCGGGATGTTATATGTTCCACATTGCACAATGGGTTCCCTGGCACACCCTGTGCCGTTTACAAACATGCGCTGGGTCTTAGCAACGTTATACTCTAATTTGTTCTCTTTTTCCCATTTTAGAATTGCTTCCCATAACCTCTTCCATCTCCTTTCAATTTTTCTAACAGATTTCCCTCCCACAACCACAACCTGGTCGTCAGCAAAAGCCTGGATTTTGATTACTTCTGCATCTAATTCTACATTTCTCATTTCTTCTCTAAGAGCTCGAAACCAGCCTTCCATTATTACTAACCATAATACCGGTCCCAGCGACAAACCCTGCGGACATCCTCTTTCAGTTATGACTCTAACCGGGCCACTCTGCACTTGTCGATTTGCAAGGAAGTCTTGAATGACTCCTCCTAGGTTCCAAGGACATCTTACTCTATGCAGATCTTTCTTTAGGCTGGGATACCAGGCGCTATTGAACGCGTTGCTTATATCCAAGGCTAGCACTAGCGAATGCCTTTTCCTGTTTTTGTTTACCTTAATTGCCCCTATCAGTGATTCTATCGCTGCCGATGTCGACCTGTTGGCCCTGAACCCATATTGTTCGTCAGAGAACTTAACATGTTTTTCTAAGAAATAACTTAATCTTCGTGCGACCAACCTATCGAGAGCCTTACCCAATGCTGGTAGAAGACATATCGGGCGTAGCCCCCTCCCTTCTCCCTTTGGGATCCAGACTAGCTTAGCTATTTTCCAAACTCGAGGGAACGTTTTGTTTTTCATACAACCCTTATAAATTTCAAGCATTTCCGCTTCCAGGACTTTATATGCCTGTTTCACTATTTCTGATGTTACCCCGTCTATCCCCAGGCCTTCTTGCCTGGCAGTTCTTCTATTATGTTAGCAAGTTCCTCGCTGATAACTTGGTTCTCCTCCTTTTCACCCCACTGAAATTCATTCAATTCTCTATAGATCCGTTCGGTCAGCTCCCGATCCTGCACATTTTCGGGGAAGTATTTCCTGACCATCTCCCTATGGGTATCCTTCTCGGTATTAGTCCAATCGCCATTTTCTTTCTATACACTTTGTAGCACACCTTTCTTTTTCTTGCTCATTTTTAAAATCTTGTATGGCAGTGCCCACGGATCCCCACTGGTTAGTTAGTGGTGTTAGTAACGAGCCTATCATGCTGTCCTGAGTGAGCGACTACTTTCAGGCGAAGCGAGCGGAGCGGCCGGCGCGGATTTATCAAAACCAAGCAAACAATGCAGACGTCCTACGTGAGATTGCGTCGCCCGGATCTTCGCTAGACGCGGATTTCAGGCGGTTGACGCGATCAAATTATTTGATATTTCCGCCATCTGAATAGTCGACATAGCAGGTAATGTTTTGTTATATTGAATTTAATTTTAAAGGGAAAACCAATAACAAAATTATTACTTTTGAAATAATTGTGAAATAAATTTGAAAAATTTGTTAATATATTAAATAAATTAAAGTTTTCCAAAGGACCCCGCAGAGTCATTATGGAAAATGGCTTTCACCAAATTTCTCTGAAACGTTGAAAGACAGTTTTCGATGTGTAGATCAAAAGTGTCACTGCACACAAAGTTCAACAAAACGTAGTTTTAGAATTACAGCAGTTTGGAGTTGGCAATTTTTGCCCCCGGTAGAATCTTTATGGGAAATGGTTCTAGGTTAAAATTCTTGAAACTTTGGTAAATGGTGGTTCCTAATGTGTAGGTCAAAAGTGTCATTGGACAAAAAGTCTAAAATATTATAGTTTTCGAATTAGAGCAGTTGGCAATTTTTAAATTGCACCCCGCTCAATCATTATGGGAAATGGCTCTGGGTCGAAATTCTTGAAACTTTGGTAAACACCAAAAAATTATAGATTTTGGATTACAGCCATTTGAAGTAGACAATTCTTGCATTATTCAACTTCAAACGGCTGTAATTCATAAACTACAATTTTCTGGACTGTGTGCCCATTGGCACTTTCGATCTATACCTCGAAAACTCGAAAAAAGCCGGTCTAGGACATTTCGACGCAGCCGATTCGACGCGACCAATTCGGCGCAGCCCTTTCGGCGCGAAGACATTTCGGCGTGGAGACGTTTCGGCGCGAGGACGTTTCGGCGCAAGGAATTTTCGGCGCGATTATACACATTGTTTAGGTTTTGCTGTACTCTTTCTAATACATGTATTCGGTCAAGACTAGCAGCGGATAATTTAACTTCCACATAAATAGAAGTTAGGGAGCGTTCAAGTATTACGTAAGCAGGTTAAGGCGGAGACAAAAAAGTCTCATGTAAGATAGAAATTACAAATTATTAATCTTTTTAAATAATATTCGAATACTTACTTCAAATCCATAAAATTACTTTTTCTACTTTTACTACCAAGTTTTTCTTCTACCCAGTTTGTTTATAATTCTTTATAAGCAAAACCTTCGTTCCGGGAATTCTCCTTGCCGCTGTACTATAGTACAAAGTAGTCGACTTTAACATAATATTTGGGGGAATCTCCGATATATCAACTCAAAACAAATTAAAACAAACGAATAAGAGTCAAATAACCAGTGGCGTGCGGTCAATGGAAGCAATGGAAGCAACGCTTCCCTTGAGAATTTATTAAAAATAAAAACCAATCCTAACAAAAATATTTTTATAAAATTATGGTTATCGTTTATTTAAATTTGTAATATTTAATATCAATTAATATTAATATCAATTCCGTACAGCAAAAAGTATAATTATTTAGAGTACTATTTTAAATTAGGCTCATTAAACTTGCACGGAAAGGTAATATCGATTCAAATGTGTTACATACACTGCATATAAACACTGATTACAACTGCTCTTCTCTTAGCCTTGGCGTGATTCAGTAGGTGGTCATATAGTAGACGATGCTCTTAGCATTGTTTGGCCGTTATTGTTAGTGTGCTTCATGCCCAAATGTTTATTTATTATAACTTGGTTATTTGTTCGATTTAGTGTTTGTTAAATTTAATGTTACTTAAGTAATGTAAATCTGCGAATGAGACTGTATTTTGTCGCATTTTATTATTTCAATTTATATAAGTTGGATTTTTCTAAAGACAAATAATTCTATTTAGTTTGCCTCTAAGCAAATTTAAAATTGCATTATCGTCACGACTGCAAATTCAGCTGCTTCGGTGAAAGGTTCGAGTAGCTTCGATACATCTGAATCGGGTCGATTTTTTTTGTTCAGTTTGTAAATTATTAATAATTTTCCGCATACAGTTTTGGGGAGAAATTACAAATTATTAAGAAAGGCAGATCAAAACCAGAACTTTCAAATTTAACAACAAAGATTAAAACCTGCACTGGTATTTTGCTATGAAAGACCGAAAAATCGAGTTGCAGTATAAATACATAGTAGTAGTTTTAATAAAATATTTTTTATTTAAGAATAAAAGTCAACAAATTCCATAAGTATAAAGTGTGAAAGTTCTTCTTTGAAAAACTTTTAAGCTTAATAATTGTAACACTGCTTTTTATTGTACCTAGCAGGGGCGGATCCAGAGAAGTATTTTGAGGGGAAAATTTTTGGAAAAATAATTGTTTTAATAAATAATAATTAAACAAACATTATTTGTTTCTATTCTATGTGTACTTATTTTTAAATTGAGGGGGGGGAATTATTCCCTCCCCGTTAATCCGCGCCTGTACCTAGGTGTATTATAATTAAAATCGTGGCTGCTTCCGTAGCCTAAATTCTCACCGCACGCCACTGCAAATAACATTTGTTGTAAGATTTTCTTTTGATTGCTTCGTTCTTTTAGCTTGAATACAAGATAGTTTTATTTATTCAGTTTAAAAAATAATTAAATAAGTAGTTCATTAACATTATTTGATTTCTATGATTTTTGTTTTAATTTTGATATCTAATAAAAACACAAAAAACTGCTTACGTTTTATTATTTACGCTTATTATTTTTGTAAGGGGGGTTGTCATTTCAAAGGGACATTTCAGTAAATTGTTAGTAAGATGTTACTGTACACGTGTTCCCCTATTGCTCTTTAACGGGACGGGCACATTTTCCAAAACACCCTGTATAAATATCATAATCATTTGTAGAAATGATATATATATATAATCGGATAATTCTATCTAATGATAGAACAAGTAACAATGCCAAATGGAATATGATTGTTTCTGTCATAAATAGTGATGAAAACAAAACAATCTTATTATATAATATACTATATGATCAATTAGTAACAATAACATATTTTAGATTTTAAAATATTTATAAGAACTTGAACAAAAAAATGGTTGTCTATGTACAACAATCGTAAAAAAATTGTACGTAAAATAGTAAAATTGAAACGTTTAATTTTAGTTTAGGTAACGGATGTAGAGGATCATAATTGTTTGTTTGTGGGATTTCTTCGGTGACCCCAAATGTCAATATCATACGATATGATTGGTATTATGGCACAACCATAGATAATCCTCAATGAATCATTAACATCTGTATTTCATGTTTTATGAATTTTAGTTCGTAATGCTAAAACTATAAATCTCGCTTTTGAGCAACAATTGCTAATATGTGAAACAAAATTTATCAATGGTTATTACTAAATATTTGAATTCATTAACTATATTAATTCGAGTATTATATACGTAAATTCTTATATCACGATCATGTATCCTTGGAAACGATTTATTTATCATTAATTTAGTCTTCCTTCTAGAAAGAGTTAAGTTGCAGAGATCAGCCCAGTCTATTAATTTGTCAAGTATATTTGTCCTATTCTTTTGATCTCAGTTATTGCTAGAAGATATAACATACACAAGGTCATCTGCAGAGGCAATTATATTTATCCCATCTGGTAGATCTTTATTTCAAAGATCATCTAGTTGTAGGTTCCAGAGTGTAGGACTTCGTAAAGCACCTTGAGCACATCCTTTAGTGCAGCTTATCATACTTATTGTTACAGATCTATCTTGAAAGATAACTTTGCGGTATGTCAGGAAGCTTTTTAATATAGCTATTAAATTGTGTGGGATTTCTTTACGGCGCATTGCAGAAATTAAAGATGGCCACCATAAATTATCGAAGGCTCCTGTTGTACCCACAAAAATAGACATTACATATTATTTATTATTATTTTTAACAATATTTATGTATTTCTGAAAATCATGGGTAGTATATAACCCTTGCGTAAATCCAAATTGCCTTTCCGTATGTAATCTACCAGGTAAATTGATTAGTCTAATTTTGAAATAAATAAAGATTAGTAAAAAGTTTCACAGTATTTTTTAAAATATAACCTGACAATACTGTTTCGACAGTTAAACTGTCATTATCAAAGGTAATATAAATAGAAACGTCGCTAAGATAGATACAAAAATAGCTAACTAGATAAAAAGATAAAAATGATCAGAATTAAATATCTAACACTTCTAGTAACGGAGAACTACTGAGCTCAAGTTGTTCATTCATTAAAGGTACCCTGAGTTTGTGTTTGTATATCTCAAAGGCTTCTAAAATGTCTAATTTGCGTTTGTTATTACAAAAATGTAGGAATTTAATATTATTTTGAGGAGTCATTGTGTGATTTCGTTCTAAAAGGTTTTTGGCATAATTAGATTTTTAAGGATGTTTATTTTTGTAACAACGTACGTGTTCTTTATATCTTATGTCAAAATTTCGAATTGTTTGCCCAATATATACCGAACTACAAAAAGAACAATTTAAACGACAAATGCCCGATTTCATGATATCATATGTTCTGTCTTTAGCATTAAATGAAAATGAACAAGTGTTAGTGCTGGTTTTAAATGTTATTTTATAATTGTTGGTTTTTCTTAGTATATGTGCAATTTTTTCTGATATTTTTCCAAAGTATGGTATAGATATGTAATTTGTGTCTTCTGTTTGATTGTCAATGGCATATATTCTTTTGATAGCTAACCTATAAACTTTTTGTTTAATCAAAGTATCAATCATGTTCGGATTGTGGTGACTTGCATGTGCTAGTTGTTTAATGGTTGATATCTCTTTGATAAATTCTGGCTTTGTTAGTGGAATAGTTAAAGCTCTGTGTACTAATGATCTGTAGGCTGCTATTTTATGTGCTTTATGGTGACAAGAATCATTTAGTATTCAATTAATTTTGATTATTTTTTCTAAGATTTTTCCATATTCAGGCAGAAGAGTTTCACTGGGCCGATTTACGTCATTCTGAAGCTTTCGCCGTGTAGATCAATCAACACTATTTCATTTTTGCAACTTTTTAATGTTTATATTTTTAATTTAAATAAATAAAAAATATTTAATTTGAGACGCACGGATTGAATGTTCACTTGGGGCGCCATCTCATTTTGTACGGTCGTGAGTTTTATAACTACTCCCGCTTATCTATATATTTAAAACACAAAGCTGATTTTTGTTCCAGTTCGTTTGAGAGTTCTCCTGGGCAAACTGCGTGATTTTTTTTATATTGAAGCTTTCGTTTTGTATATTAGTCGACACTACTTGATATATTTATTTCATTAAGTTTTATATTTTTAAATAAATAAATTTAAAACGTTTATTTTTACACGCAAGAGTATCCAGTTTATTGCGATATTTTGTTTTTGTATTTCACATAAATATGTGGTAGCTATAAAGGCACCAACAAATAAAATAGTTATTAGGCCGTTATTGTAGGAAAGTTTAAAGCTTTGCAAGTGGTATCCTTTTGTTATATTACGGGACTTACAACTGATCCCGCGGAACCCCAAAATATTTCCCCGAAACCCCAGGGTTGCATGGAACACACTTTGGGAATAAACTTTTTTTTAAAATTTGCTATTTCAATAAGTTTCCGGGAATATTTCCATGGAAAGTTACCAAAAAATAAATTTCCGGAAATTTGCCAACACTATTTTTATATCGTTTTTGAAATATGTACTAATAGACGTTTTCAAGAATTTCTTAAACAAGATCGATTTTTGATTTTATTCTTATCATTTCGTAAGGGAGAACTTCCGTATGTATGTATGTAGACTAAACCGGATGGGAGGGGTAAGCCAGAGAGGAAGATGTGTCAGAAGAGAGTAGAGTGCTCGGCTTAGAATTTTTAACTGGTTATGTTTGGTTGCGTTTATTTAAATAATCACTCACGAAAATCCCAAGGATTGTAACCACACAACCAATGTTGAACATAGGGAAATCCTTCAATCCTTTTGACCGTCATGTCTTGACGAGGTTTCCCTAGTAATTCTTTATGTCAGATGTTTCTGCACTGGAAGATCTGATTAATATTTTTAAAACACCAACTTTCCATATTTTCGAGATATAGCAAAATTTTAGGAATCTATTGGAAACTCTTAGTAAAAAATTTTGCAGAACAAGATAAGTTTCTTTAACAAAATTTTCTGTTTAGTAAATCCTTTCCTGGAGCATTGTGAAATGATACTGTTAAGTTCTGGCAACGTAAGTTCTTGAATATGGTTAAAACTTAATGGAATAAGTGATTGATAATCTTGTCGGAGTCTATCTTGCTCAATTGAGTTGTTCATATTATTGTCATCAGGAAGTAAACTATTTAAAGTGTAGTCGGCAGTTTCTTGTATGGTTTTTGTAAAGTTGTCTTCAGTCCGGTTTGTAATTTCGAAAGTTTATTAAAGTACAACTGTCCTTAAATTTTTAACTTATTATTATTCAGCTGTTAACGCTTTCATCTCGGAAAAGCAGTTTGTACCCACTAGCTTTTATTAAAAAAAATAGCTTTAAGCATTTAATGTTTTTTTAGCAATGTCTGTCTGACTTGTAGATAGTGTTGCTTAACACTAAAGTCTAACCTATATTTTAAACGGTGTCTCATAACTAAAAAGCTCACAGTGTATTTGACTAATGCCAATACTATTTTGGTAACGGATACCTTTTTTCGGTTTAAAACCACCTGGTAGTGGCTGTTAGAATGCGTGGTTAGAAAACACCGTTTAAAACTTAGTTGTGATAGAGCATAGTCCCTACAATCTATTAATTATTAGGTTGCTTACTTAAGACTTATTAACTGAAAAAATAATTTAACTCACAATCTTCTCCATCAGAAATCTTTATTTAATAAGAACTTAAATTCTATGTTGACATATATACATGTTTCGGCACCGAAAAAAGGTTTATGCCATCTTCAAAACATTATTACAAGAGAATTAAAATCAAACTGTAATAGAGATAAGAATACGAGTATATAAAAAATTTAACTTATATATAATTAATTTAAGTTAATTTTATGACGTTTTCTTACCTAAAGGTATAATTCTAGTTAGTAGTTATGTTAATCAATTTTTAAACATTTCAATTGCTGAAATGTTTAAATTATAATACAAGGTACCAGACCTTAAATCCCTGGTGATAGGGAATCACAAGTAGATGGATACATGGTCTGTAAGTAGATTTCTACATCAAAAAAGAAAGAAAAACTACCTCTCTGTTTGGAAACTTTAAATGTATATGTTTGTAATAAACGGTTATTATAATTTTAAATTGTCTAGAATAATGGACATTTTTTTAATTTGATCATTAAGGATTTCAACTTCTGTATTTTTTAAACTTGTATTGATTTAATAGTTTTCTAATATCGTTACTTTGAGCATTATCGCAAACATGTAGAATAGTTACATCATTGTTTCTGTCTTGTGTTATGACCAGTTTCCAAAATATGATTAGCAAAATTTGAGTTCTCTGGTTTGTTATTTTTAATTGCACTATAGTATTCTCTTGTTCTTATATTAATTTGTCTTTCAGTTTTTCCTATATAAAGTTTGTTACAGCCGGGGTTACCACAATTTAATTTATAAATTCAAATTTCTTCTCCTTTTTGTGTTTTTGTTTTTGTTTGTTGAAAGCTTTTTGAATATTTGTGTTTGTTTTGTAGGCTATATTAACTTTTTCTTTTTTAAAAATGTTACTTATGTTTTCTTATGATTTTCTTTAGATTTTCAATAATAAATCAGAGAGGTGACTTCTCATTTTCTGTATTTATTTGACCGAGACCTGCATTATTTGTGTTTTATGATGATTTTATCCACTTCTTTATTTGCGTCATACATGAGGATGATTAAATAAGACTTATTAATTAGGTATAACTAAGTACCATTGTTATATAGCATTTAGAATTATACAGTTAGAATAACAATGTTAATAAACTTTTAAAAGTAAAAACAAAATGTATTTGTTTATATACTGTAGTGAAATCTGTCGATTTATAAAAAAATCGACCAATAATATCAAAAATCGATGCGCCGGCTAATTTATATTTAGAACATGAAATGACAAATCTTTTGTGTACAGAATTCGTAAAAAAATGATCTCAGGGCAAAATGTTATGAAAAGTTCTCAACCACCTTTCAAAGAAAATTAATCTTGAAAAATAATAAATGGTCATATATTAACAATGCGAGAACAATCAGATCTCACATTGGTTTGAATCATGAAATGCATAAAAAAATATATACGTTGTGCGTTGATAAATCACCAGCACAAAATAAAACTAGAGACGTTTCACAACACAGACTTGTTCTCCTACCTTCTCAAGAAAACTCCAAGAGGGATGCTGGCCTGGAATGCTTCGTGTTGCGGGAACCTACCCTAAGATGCTCTTGAACTGTTGGGCTCTGCAGCGGATGAAAAATTTAACAATTTTTCCAGACTTGAAGAATTTAGAGTAAGCACTGGTTATTCTTATTAAACACAAAATTTAATTATTCTTTTGTATCAATTATTATTATGTAAATATTTTGTTTATAAATGAAGAGAATAATGTTTAATCGTGTTAACTTGTTGTAGTATAACACACTTTTTATTTGTGAGTTTCATTTTTTGTACCTAATAGTACTTCTGTAGAAATGTAGAAATTAAACTCTTTAGTAACTATTTAAAGAACTTGGATTCAAAACCCCAAATCTTTTCCCAAAAATACAAATTATAATTTTTTAACACAGTATGAACATCACATTTTCAAATTAGCTTTTATAATACAACAAGAAAAAACTCAAAACAACATCTTTAGTTGTTCTCAAATTTTATAATTTTCAAATTGCCAAACCAAATGTTTTAAGCAGAGTAACAGACTGACTGCTTTTGTTCACCATCATTGCCAGACTAAAACGGCTTCAACAAAATTTCAAAAATACACACTAAATATTTCCCTCTCTACATAACAATAAATGTGATAAATAAAAATTTTACAATAATAAACATTATAATTATTTTTGAATTAAAATACTAAAAGATCGTAGTGTATTATAAACACAGTACAACAATAAATATTTGAAATGATCTGATTGTGCATTAATAAATTAATAAATTAATAAAGAGAAATAATTCAATTAAACAAAATTATATGAGATAAAAAAAATCTCATTGCATTAAAGAATCTAACACCATTAAAAAAATATTTAAAAAATGTCATTTGTATAACAGATCCTAAATAGGAAGCAAATATAGGTAATAATAGTCGGAGAGCAGACTCTCTGAATTCGACACCTTCTATACAAATCGCGAACACCACCTAAAAAATAGGTAATCTAATCTAATGTAAAAAAGATCTGCTGAATTTGATTTTTTAGTTCACCCATTGATTTGAGATTGCCAAAACAGCCGAATTGCCAATTTAAGAAAAAAATTACAAATTACGTGTTAATTTTTATTTTTCACATATAACACACTTTCCCAGCCGACATAACAGTTTTTGCTTTTTTTGGAGCCGATTCCCCCTTCGCAATCCACTGTTTTGACTGTATTTTTGTTTCGGGCGTATAATGGTGTATCCAAGTTTCATCTACAGTAATTAATCGGCGCCAAAACTCTGATTTATTGCGCCTAAACTGCGCCAACAGAGCGTTGGATATGTTCATTAAATCTTCTTTATTCTGCTTTCGATTAAACTCAATTTTTTACTGAATATTCTTCAAGTGTTCTTTGACAAGTTCATCGAAAAAAAATTGTCTTGGAAATAATAAGCTTCTTAAAAAAAATTAATTGTGTTTCATTGACACGAAATCTTTAACATTTACAGAGGAAAATGTTCCATCGCGGTATCTTTTTTATTTTTAGAGTTAGGTGGTTACTATAAGCGACAAAAATATTCCCAATGAATCAAATAAGATTTTTTATTAAGGTCTTTTTTAAAATTTTGCTTCCTGGACAAGATATTTATTGATATTTAAGCGCATTGTTGGGAGTGCGTCTTGGCATTATTTTTACACCAGCTCTTTTATGGTCATTCGTATAAGTGGCTTCGTTCGCTTGAAAATTATTTGAGATTTAGTGATACTTATTAATAATTATTATAATTTTAAACATATTTAGATGTTATTATAATGAAAAACAATTATCATCCCCGACTGGGAATTAAACCTAGGTTTGGAATCGATATCTAAATATGTTTAAAAGTATTCTTGCAATAAAATTTACAATAAATCTTCACTTTAATTAAGTATTATAAGATTTTGTAAGTTATTTGAATAAGATATCAAAGTGTTCAGCTATTTTTTATAGAAATAGAAAATAAAGATTTCTTTTTGACATTAAATCTTAAATCCAGTTTATCATGTGAAGTGTAAATCTTATACCAGAATCGCCTATAAGAGAAAAATCAGAAACAGTATGCAATACTATTATTATTATCGATAATGCACTCACATGGACAAAAAATTTAAATCAAAAATGTCCACAAACTTGTATTATTTGTAATAAAGATCGTGATAGTAAAGGAAATAGGAAATGAAAACGTAAAAAACGGTAACAACTTTTAAAGGCCAAATGATATATGCGTTAAAGCAAAATAACGAAACATTACGCAGAATCCAAGGGTTTGGCGATACTTGTATGGGTATGATTGTTAAGACTGTTGTTATCATAATTTATGTCTCTTGAATTAAAAAAAGAAAATCTGACAAAAAGAAATCTTCAACCTTTCGACTTTCTCAAAGATTATCAAAAAAAATAGTTTAAGCTCTACGCTTTACAGTTGGCATAATATTAATTAAAGTATTACTTTAGGTAAGTTAAATTTGATCATAGAATTTGATTCAATAAATTATGTAATCGTTATTTCTTAAGGGAAAATGATCTATAACAATATATTTTATTAATTATTCTAGAACTAACTACTAGTTTGGTTCATTTTCAAATTTAATTCTCAACCAAAAGTAACATTGGAAATTAGTTTTAAAAATATATATAGAAATGTCAATTTTTTGTAATATTACAGAAGATCTTGACATTTCTAAAAATAATGTTATTGAGAATTTTAATCTTGTAAATCAACCATACTGGTTCGAAAACATTTGAATAAAATAAGTTGTTATGGGGCAATTTTAAATTGTAAAATAAATTATATCAGATATAAATTGGGGTATCGAATCTGGACCCAGATCAAGCGCTTGTCAGGGCCGAATCAAAAGAACCGATACGGACCGGATGCAATAACCTGATCCGAGCCACATAGGATAGCCCGACCAGGGTCGTATTTCAAAGCCTGATCGGGTTCGGATCTGCCAAGGCGTTACATTTATGATCTGAACCAGATCGGGTTGCCTGATCCGAGCCTTGTTTAAATTAAGGCAGGCCGGATAGGGACCTGATCCGAGCCACATAGAATAGCCCGACTAGGGCCGGATTTGATAGCCTTATCGGGTTCGGATCTGCCAAGGCGTTACATTTCTGATCTGAACCGGATCGGGTTGCCTGATCTGGGCCTTGTTTAAACTAGGGCAGGCCGGATAGGGGCCTGATTCTAGCCTTATCAGATTTCTGCTCGGGTTCAAGCACTGCATTATAGTAATTTTGGTAAAACTGTTTGGGTATTTAAAAAATGTTAAGTAATGTTGTGAGAATTAGAACATTATTATATTTCTTATATATTTCTTATATATAATACCTTTTCTAATAGACCCTTGGAGGCAGTATTTGTTTTATGTTGCATTTCCAGGTAAGTACATGCAGGTTAAAATATTAATCAACAATAAAATAACTAACTTGAACATTGTCGAAGCTGATGGAAATGCTAAGTACCAATAACTTAATAGCTATTTACTTATGTAACTAGTTCATAAGATAGAATATTATTGCGGGATCCCAGCTTATGGACTAGATAGCTTGAGGGCGAGGCTAACAACAAAATTTTGTCGCTTTGTAGAACTTATAGAAAATTTCTTCGTTATATATTAGAATTAAAGCCATTAAAAGAAAACTTGATATATCTCAAAGTATGTCAAGTATGTGTATAAGTAGAATCCAATCTACTTTATCATTCTGGACTAGTCCGATTAAGCAGCAGCTTATGGACTCTAAACATAATCACAAACCAGATAGTTATAATGTAGGCGAAAGTCAAGACTGTCACACCAAATCACCAAATTTAGGAGTTATATTATGTGATCAAGATTAGCAGAAGCAGTGTCAATGTGGTCCGTCGGGCAACCGGATGAATTCCCGGTACGTCGCCCTTATTTACCTCGCTAACGCTCGGAAAATAAACTCACATTCGGGATTAAAAGATGCACGTTAGTCCCTGGGTATATAATATACTATTATATAACTCAAATGTATGACACAATAAGTTCTTATCCACACAGACGTAGATTAAATTTATTAACCGATCCAGGAATGCCTCGAAAACATTAAAAATTGGTTTTAAAACGATGCTATGCTATACTTTTAGTCTTACAACGGAATTGTTTAAGTCGTCGATATGACAACCGGGTTTGTGCCTAACTTTAGACCCAAACATTTACTTTCAACGGAATCATTTACAATAATTAATTACAAATATAGAAAAAATATATTATTAAAAGTTGTTGTTTCTTTAAAGGCTGATATACATTTTTTATTGAGAATCAGGTATTATTATTTTACAAATATGTATAAATATTGTTATTACTGCATTTTAAGGTTATTTTTAATCATTAAAGTTTATTAATATGTATTTTTAGGTGCCATAACCGTATTAAATAACCCATTTTTGTTATAAAATGGAAATGTAAAAATTGAAACTATTTCATTTGTATAAGAATTTAAACAGATACTATTGGTCGAAAACGGTTTGACATTTTCTAAGATTGTCTTCTTGAAATTGTGTCATTGTTTTAAAGTGATTAAAACGTACTAGTAAATAATGTGTAGCAAAGTATTAATAATTTGGTTAGATAGACATAGATTAAATTTCTGTTGTAATTATTTTGCTGATAGCAACAAATTGTGGTACTTATAATTCATAATTAATATTTAAATTTTTTAAGAGCAAATTAAAATAACGATTATTACTAACCTATTCATTTTTATTATTTTGGCTTAAAAGCACTTTAACCTCAAATTACTATCAATAATAATAGTTAATGCCACTAGATACTCAACAAATAGTAGTTCTTAATCACTTATAAATAATATTTTTTTATGAATATTCAAAAACAATAATTTACTAGTGAAATGTTTTGTATCATCAGGGAATGTCAAAAATAATAATCATATATTATTATTCACGCGCTGGCTAAAAGCATAACTATCTCTCTTATATTAGACAACTCTGATGACGTGGTGTTTTAACCCAATTTTTAATGTTTTATAGCCTTCGTGGATCTATGAATAAATTTTACATGTATTACATGTGTATTCATCCGTAGAACACACGGTATATTAAAACTCATTTAAGTCATTCAGGCCTAATCTCACCAATTTCAATTACTTTAACCAGAGGTTTTTTCAACCAACGTATTCATGGCAATTAATCTCTGGTTAGATTTAACTGAAATTAGTGAAATTGGGTTTAAGAGTCCAGAGTTTACCAGTACTCATTGTTGTTTTTGCTAGTACAATTAATTTAACTAACAATTAATTTAACTAACAATTTATTTAACTATTTTTAATACTTTCAAATTTTGTTGATGCTCTTATAACTAACACAAACGTTAAACGTTTAATTTAATCAAACTTTTATTAAATAAAAATTACGTTTTATTAAACGTTAAACTTATAGTTTAATTTAAGTTTTATTAAATAAAAGTTTTATGGAGAAGATTGTGAGTTGAATTACTTTGGTGTAAATATTATTGATTTAGTTTCATGTGTCACGTTAAACGTTTAATTTGATTTAAGTTTTATTAAATAAAAAATTTATGGAGAAAATTGTGAGTTGAATTGTTTTATTGTAAATATTATTGACTCAGTTTCATGCGGTTTCCCATTACCTGGCACAGGTTATAAAGACACAAATATAACCTTTTAACATTTTTTTGATAATTTTTCTTTAACTTGGTATTTTGACATATTAGATATATTACAACTGCAACTGCACACGTGTGCCAACTTACTGTACTTTAAAAGTTTCAGTTAATATTGATCACATAGTACATACATATGAAGCTACGATTTATTGAACAATAATTATACTCTCTAGAAACTAGCATCCTCACTAGGGATACTCTCAAGGTGCAAGAAGGTCAAGTACCTGTTATTTATGTGATTGTTATTTAATTTAAAAAAAATTTAAATAGATTGTTAAACATTTTTTTAAATTATTATTAATGTAATTAATTATTAAGGTATTAACATTTCTTTAATTATAAGATCTAGTCCGAAATCTATAACTAACTTGAGAAATAAATGATACGTACCCGGACTAACGAATCCACGGATAACAGATATGACTGAGATTTATTCACAACATATCTTATTCTAATGATATAAAGAAGATAATGACATGATAAAGATAAACTTAATAGTATGTATCATTTATCTGCATCATTATGTATCATTATATATAATTATCATTTGTACAAAATATCGATGTTTAGGTACCAACTGTTCAGGGGGGTTTATCAAGGTTGGCCGTTTAGAATAATTTCGTTGATTTTTAAAGATTGTGCCACTAGGTTTTACCATTTGCAAATTCTCAATTTGATAAACAGATTTTTATATTTTTTTAACAAATTTATTAATTTATTTATTTTAAGTTCCTTTTAAAAACAATTATTTTAAAAATTAAAATTACCTAATAAAATTTAAAAAAATTAAAATAAACCTAACAATAAAATGCATAAGTATTTGCAAGAAATAGTGAAACAGTGCAATTCAAATTACGTAGGTTGTAATCGTAGATGTTAATAGATGTTAATTCTAATCTACTATTACAATCATTGTTAATTAAGCATAGTTTCTACAAGCATATAAGATAAAAATAAATAAAACTACATGATTTCAGTTCATACTCTCACTAGGTTCTAAGACTAAATAACCTGGGGGGTTTACATTACCATTACATAGTGAACATTCTATGGAATATAATAAATATTCAATAGAAAGTTTTTTCATGGTTCTTCGTGCTACAATCAGTATCGCACGAGAATGAAAAGAAGTGTGCATCTGTGTATGATACACGGTTCGTCAAGTTAACAGCAAGTCATTAGCACTCATCTCGTGGTCCATCGCGTTCCAAAGTCCAATTCTGGTACATGTTCAATTAGAATTACCGCCAAGCTGTCCCTCTGGAAGAGGCTGTCTTTAGTACTTCCAAACGCAACATAGTACTACATAATATCTGCTGCTAATTAGTACTATAACAACTCAATTTTTCGGTAAACAAAATCAGCAAATCCCATGATTGGACTGTCAGTTGTAACTTCATAAAATCTTGCAAATAATACTCTCAAAATCTCGTTAACGATACTTACTTTAAATCTTATTGGTCCCGTTGAGATTTTTCATTAATGAAATTATAGCTCAGGTTGGTAGGTACTGGTTGCTTAAGCTTTGAAATTTCAAGAGGAATTAGGCACTATTAGTCAATAAAAGAATATGGGCGCAACTTACTTGTTGCGTTCTATTGTTTGATTATCGAATAATTCCAACGTCATACAAACTGTTTAATAAACTGTTAAACTGTTTAACTATTTAAAGTTTAAATACTAATTATCTGATTCAATTTTAACGAAATTCCAAAAGTATCAACCAATAAACACACATGCATGTTACTAACGAACTGAAGTTTTTATAAGATATTTATATTAGTAATCTATTATGTTCACGACGAAAGGGAATTAATTCGCCCATGTGATTTTATAGTTTTACAATACAGTTCATAGGTCTGTACACAATATTGTGACTGTTTGAACAAAAGTACTCATCGTTAACATTAGCTATGACATAGCTTACATTTACAGAAGCATTATTAAATTTCCTAAACAACTTCATACCATAGTTAATTTTTATGAAAGTCTCTCAGTGAAAACTCAATAATAAAATAATCTTAATCAACAATAAAATTATCTTTTCGTGAACACAACAAATAAGTAGAGAATTTCAACACTAAGCCTAAGCACTGAACTGCGTCAATTTCAATTCAAGTTTAAAAACTTGTTTATTGTAAAAATTTTGAACTTAAACTTCGTTTTCTCGTTATAATGCTTTTGCTAATTATTATGAAACCGCTGAAATTTACCATACCGTTCGGACATACACAGGGTGGTACTTTAAGATTGTGCCGTATTGTCCAAGACGAGATTCCCCGCAATTCTCTAAGATACAATTTTGGTGTGGTTAGTAGATTCGAAGTTTAAAATCTGTAAATCTAACCAATTGAAATTAAATGCAGATATGGTAACTTTACTTACTCATTATTCCTAAAGTTGGTTAAATAAATTCTATTTTGTGGGGAAATTTAAGAAAAGTGGTTGATCCAATTTTCATCCTGGTTTGGGTAACAACAAACAAGAATTCATCCGATAACGAATAATTTAAGCAAATCTCGACGGGACTAGATGCTTTTGTGGATTTGGTTGTCCCAGCGGAATTCCGCATGTCGCCTTTGCTATCAACTACTTGTCCCCCCCCATATTCTCATTTCCACGAAAGAAGAAAAACACCCATAAGCATGAATTAAACGAAGAAAGACTTATCGAAAACTTTCGAACATTTTACTGGTGTCACGGGGTCCGCCAAGGATAAATAAACAGTTTCGTCTATCGCATTTTATATATATTTTTTTATATTTGATTCTTAGAATAAAACGTATATATTCTTAACATAAAAACTTTTTCTTCGGGCTATTAGAAAAGTCTAATAGGAACTGCTCAAAGTTTAATAACTTAAAAGCTACTGAGACAAAATATATTTACTATTTGTCAAATGTGGTCATAAATAAATCCAAAAATTATCTTTATTATAATAGACAAGGAATAAAATGGAAATGTTATAATACAGGGTCGCATTAAATGTATTTTAACTAGCGAGAATTGTAATGGACGTTTTTCACGCTATTTTTCTAGAATTCGTTAATTTCTTGGAATATAAAAGTGTTGGAAAGAGCGTAACTACCCGATACTTTGTAAATGTGTAATAGGAAAAAATATTGTTCGATGCGCGTGCCTTGTTAATTACCAGGCTTTTGCCTTCTTTTAAAGTACTCTGCTAACGCATCGAGCTTTGAATCTCGCTATTGAGTCTATAATATTGACGTTATAGCGCACTTGGAACGAAAATAACTATTATACAGCTAGTTTCTTAACGTGTTATAATTACAATAAGAAATTAATTATAAAATTCACTTTCGATTTTTTAGGAAAAGTAAAACCATATAAAATTTAAAAATACTGAAAATTGGATGTTAAATTTATTGACTTGTTTTATTATATATAATTTAGAATCCTATCCAATAGAAAAAAAAGGAAAGTGGTATGCTAATTCACATTTTTCTTAACAAATATTTTACTGGTTTTCCTGTTAGTGTTTACACTGACATTTATTGAAAATTAAAGTACGATCTTTTCTAAACACAAATTGAGTGTGACACAATTGCAATGAGAAATTTGACTATTGGAAATCAAGATTTAGAATATCCATAGTTCTTAATGCAATTTATTCAAAATCGTTAGCATTTTCATTGGGCTTGTTGTTTTAATCTGCACACAAGTTCGAAGAGCCTTTCGCTTAGTGCTTACGAAAAAACTTTCGATTAGCAAATAATTTATTAAGTTAACAGTTATTATAATTCTGCTGGCCCCGACCCACACATCCTAATCTTTGTTTGTATTTTTTCCATCCCTGTCATTCTAACCCTTTCTTATTATTATCCCTTTTCTAGATCCAACTACTTTTAAAACTGTTCATAGAATTCCTTTATTAATAAACGTACTGTTGTTTCTTCAGTTAGTACGTTGGAACTTATATTAACGTAATTTTCTTGTCTATATTTTAGTCTACATAAGGTATTCATTGATTTACCGTTCACTATTTCATTCTCTCCTTCTCTATGCCGTCATTAATTGTTATTCCTAAGTATTGTCAGGGACAGAGGCGTCCCTAGTGGTGTGCGCAGGTGTGCACGGCACACGGGCAACCAAATTTTAGGGCAGGCAAATGAATTTAAAATTAATATACTATATATGGCATCGGGCAACGATAACAAATTCCAAAATAAAATTGTCGGAAAAATGTTTTAAAAATATTTGGGGTTAGAAATTGCAAATAATAAGCGTAGACTGTAGAAATCAATATAAAACATTTCTGTTTATTATTTTCGTTCGATGCTCTCAATGCAGCTCTATCTTCTTTAAAAGAATTTATTTATTTAGGGAAACCCTTTGCACAGATAATTATCCAATTATGTAAAGTATCTACAACTACCATATAAATTATATATACCTATACAAAAGTAGTGAACCTGATATTGAGCGTGGTATACTATATATACATAACATTAAATAATAGAATTCCATGCATAACTATGCGACTTAATGAACAATATATATTACAAACAAATAAATTAATAGTACTATATCACAGGTTACTTCTATATATTTTAAATAATCACAGTAAATAAATCACAGTAAGAAAAATCACAGTAACAGCCGCTGAATTAATAACAGTAATATAAATCTATTAGTAAAAATAAAAGTATAAAAACTACAGGTGTAAATGACATAATGAACAATATATAAGTTAACATAACAAACAAACAAAAATGTATTAGTAAATTACTATTAAAAGTAAAAAAGAATAACATTCGTAACATTCAAACGTGGCTATGTATATTTATCTTTGTGCTAAATTGCGTTTAAATTGATGTGTCGTTGGTCCAAAAATGTTAGTATTCATAGATACGTTGTTATACAGTTTACACATACCTATAAATGGAGAATTAAGTTGATAATTTGTTCTAGGCGTATTGTATTGTAATGTAGCAGTCTGTCTTGTTTGTGCAAATGGTACTCTAAAATTAATTTTTAAAAGTAATTTCTGATCGTCAATTAAACCATTAATTATTTTATGTAAAAAACAAAGTTGTGAATCTTTTCTCCTTTTTTCCAACGACTCTACTTTGAAATAGTTCAGTAACTCTTGATAAGATCCTTCAAACGTTTTCAGTTCTTTTTTAAAGTAACAATATTTTAAAAATTTCTTTTGGAGTTTTTCTATTTTTAAGATTTGGTATGTGTAGTAAGGGTTCCATACGATAGACATATATTCTAACTTTGATCTTACCAAAATGCTAAATACAATATTTAGACTACGAATGTTTTGAAAGTCTTTAGTGATTCTAATTAAAAAGCCTAGATTTTTTCAGCATTGATTTACAATGCTCTCAATATGACTTGCAAATGTTAATTTTGAATCATAGATTACGCCGAGATCTTTTATTTCAGTTTTAGTTTCAAGCGCTGTACCATTAATTGTATATTGAAAGCTACAAGGGTTATTTTTTCTAGTAAAAGTCATTGCAAAATATTTATTAGTATTAAAAGATAATTTATTTCGAATGGACCAATTATAAACTGAATGAAGATCATTTTGAAGTGCAATACAATCATCTATCGATTTTATTTCTTTGAAAATCTTAAAATCATCGGCGTAGATTAAATAATCCGAATTTCTTACTTCATTTGCAATGTCGTTTATAAATAATAAAAATAGCAGGGGGCCCAGGTTTGATCCTTGGGGCACCCCTGAAGTTACTGAAAATGTATGAGATTTATATCCAAAATATTCAACAAACTGTTTTCTGTCAAACCATGTCACATAAGTAGGAATTAAACAATTTTAATAATTTTTCGGTGAAGCCAATAATAGATAATTTACTTAATAGTAATTTAATGTCTACCCTATCGAAAGCCTTACAGAAATCTGTATAGACAACATCTAGTTGATTTCTGCATTCCAGAACGTCAACTGCTCTTTGTGTAAAGTTAAATAAATTAGTAGCGGCGGACCTCCCTTTCGTAAATCCGTGTTGATTTAAATCAATATTATTTGTTCGATACCTCCTTAGAAAATAGGTCTGTAGCCATAGTTACCAGCATGTGAAGGTTTCGCTTTAGCTCACGTCTACTTTTGCTCACGCATTTTTGCTCACGCGTTTTCATCCACGCATAATTGAATTTCCATTTTGTCAAAAGAAATGTATTTTTAAAATAATTAACAATTCATAATTTTTTTACAATATGTATATCTAATTTATCAATCTTACAATTATTAAACTCAACCATTTTCAAAACATCGTCGACATCCTTTGTTACTTCTGTAGTTGCAACCTCCAAGTGCGATTGTGCGGTTATGCCATTAGCAACTACATTAATAATATTGGAATTTTCATTTATATGAAACGTAGAAGAACCTGGTGCATTTTCTGAAATTTTTTTGGCAATCTCTATTTTGCTAGTTTTAGATGCAGAGACATAACTTTCTGCAACACTGTTGGACTTCCAAGAGCATGACGTTTTAGTGTTAATATGTCTGCTCCTGAATCAGCCAATAGCGTCGCAGAGGTTCGACGTAAAGAATGACCAGTAAAATTTTCTTTATCTGGCAACTTCAGATACTCAGCAATTTGTCCTGGTACCTTAGCTATTGAATTGACTCCTAACACTTGAGAGATAAAAGTTCCTTTTCGACACTGAAGAAAAAGCCGTCCATCAGGAATGGGTCTCCGTTCTTTGTACTTTTTGTATAAATCTAGAAAATTTATTCCCATTTCATTTTCAACGACTGTAAAACTCCTAGCTACACCAGTTTTAGTGAATGGAATTTTTACAACTAATGTTGGATTAATGTCTTCAAAATTTTCTTGTACATCATTGATCGTCATTCTAGATAATTCATCACAAAGGCAGCCGCCGAATATGCCCATGATTAGTACAACTTTCTGAAGAATCCATCGTTGATCCGGCGCTTCCAACAAAAACTTGTAAACATCGTTTCTTGAAAATGTTGCAGCCTTTTTAGGTTGATAATTCGTTTTCAAAAAGGATGTAAGACTGTTGAACCTGTATGTACCATTTATTATATTAAAACTACCAATAGCTTGTTAGAAAACTTCTTACTTGGAGATATCGACATTTTGAAACACAAACAGTGTACTCTTTAACATTGAATACCGCGACCACGCTGATGCTGCTCCTACATCTTTAAAGTATGCCATCATAACATTCTCGTCTATTCCTTTGATCCTTTTCTCCGTCTGCCACTGTGTAAATTTTTCCAATTCTTTCTGATATCTTACTTTTGATTTTTCAGGCAACATTTGATATTTAGCCGCATTAGCTTGTTCCAGGACGTCCTCAGGGACAAATCATTCATCTTCATTATCCATTTTCAAAAGAATAATAGCACAAAAGTTACTCACAGTCACAATCAGTTCAATGAAATTGTAGAATTTGTTTAATTTGTTTGTTGTTTGTTTCCTTGACAACAAATTCCTTCAACCTTGATTTGTAGTTATTTATATTAAGAATGACAATTTTTTCGCAAATAATTTCAAACTTTTTTCGAAAGTTATAGATTCATTTTCTAAGAAGGTATCGAACCAAACCAAATACAGCACTCGAGAGTAAGGTCGCTTTCGTTCACTTGAATTGCATCGTCCACTCAGCTTCGCTTCGTGGACGAACACGCAATTCGCGTGAACGAAAGCTTCACCTTCCTCACTCTTACCTTAAATAACTATTTTTACATAATGAAATATATTAGTATAAAGTACTGATTCAAATACCTTAGCAAAGTTCGATAAGATACATATCGGCCTATAATTTTCAATTGAAGTTCTGTCTCCAGATTTGTAAATTGGGCAGATTTTGAACGTAGACCAGGTCAAAGGAAATACACCTGTTTCTAATGCACATTTAAATATATCTATTAAGGCGTCAATAAAGAATTCGGAGCAAGCTTTTATCACATAAACCGGAATACCATCCGGTCCTACCGATTTAGTATTCTTTAATAATTTAATAGCTTTTAGGATTTCATCTTTAGTGATTACAGTGATATTAATGATAGTATTATTTGAAAATTTCGTGGTATTATTTGAATTATTAGTAAATGGTAGATAAAGACTGTGAAAATAATTTGCAAATTCATTAACAATGTGTTGACTGTCTTCAAGTTTTTTGTTATTAATATGCATGGTGTGAGGTATGTTTGTTTTGTCTTTTTTATTTTTTATATAATTCCATAACGAGCTAGGTTCATTAAGTAATTGTGTCTGTACGGATTGAACATAAGCGTTATACGTAGTTTGGATAAGTTGCTTAGTTTTTCTTCTGTAATTCTTATATTCGGTATTGTATTGTTCAATTTTTGTCTTTTGGTATTTTAATCTATTTTTTTCTTTAAGTTTTATAGTTTTAATAATTTCTTTATTGAACCAAATAGGGTATTTATTTTTATGTTTTTTAATTCGTGGTACTGTTTGTTCAAATATGTTATATAATATGTTATAAAATATTTCAACTTTATAGTTAACGTCATTTGTTCGATGCAATACAGACCAATCCACCTCTTTAATTAAATCATACATTAATCTAAAATTAGCCTTTTTAAAGTTATAAATATAAATGTTGTTAACCTCTATTTCGTTAGTTTTATTTAAGCAAAAATTAACATCAATCGATAGAGCCGGATGATACCCGTCTTCTTTTGTTAATAAATTCATTTCTCTTGTGACAACACAATTTACATTAGCCAAGACCACATCCAAAACACGCCCAACTGAATTCAATATACAATTTTTTTGAATTAAATTCATAAAGTTAATAAAGTTAATATAATTTTGTATTAGTTTTGAAATTTTCGATTTTAAATTATTTTGAAAGTCAATAAGTTCTGGAATGTTCATATCACCTAATACCAACAAATGTGAATCCAACAAAAAGTATAAGTTACTTATTATCTCGAATAATTCTTCATATTCATCTGCTTTCTGACCGGGGGGCATGTAAAATACAATCACATATAAATGATACGAATGCAATGAGACTTTAACACAAAGAATATTAGTACTCTGAAGATTGTGTGATAAAATAACTATTTGTTCAGAATCGTAGAATTTAGGAATTGCTGCAAGTGTTCCACCACTTCTCTGTTTTAGGGAATTAGAAATATCACGATCGCTTCTATACACATTA
Organism: Agrypnus murinus; assembly: GCA_929113105.1. Lineage (NCBI taxonomy): Eukaryota > Metazoa > Arthropoda > Insecta > Coleoptera > Elateridae > Agrypnus > Agrypnus murinus. Next base: position 3,662,577 of record OV816025.1, on the reverse strand, counting down.
TAATAATTAGAATCAAACAGTTCATTACTTTGTATACCTTCACACAACCAGGTTTCCGTTAAACAAATGATTTTTGGTTCTGTACACATAACATTCAAATAAAAATCGTGAGTTTTTGTTCTTAGTCCGCGAACATTTTGATAGTAAATATTCATGTGATAGTTTATGCTACCTGGGTTAAACTTATTTGCAACTTCTGTAATTCCCGTAGTTCCTGTTACTGGTTTCGGCGAGTAGTTTGTAAAAACGATTGACTTCCAGATGGTTTAGTATATACTTTGTAAATTCCTTCATACGACGATGGTAGTTGTGGATAGAGAGACGTAGTAGTATTAGTAGTAGTATGATCCCAATATGAATTTTTTGCGTTCACTGAATTTTTAGTATTTATTGTTATCAAGTTTGAATTGCAATTCCAGGCACTTATAACAGTTTTATTAAAATCTTTAATATTTTTGACTAATACTGATATGTTATTACATAATTTGTCCTTTCCATTTAAATGACGCCCATGATGCGTAAAGTCACCTCTATTAACTAGTGGGTTAATATCAATTAATAAAAAATTTGCGTTTTGAAGAATTAGGTCATTGTATAATTGCAAATTTATTTCGTGTATAAATTTGTTTAAAACTGGTCGACCATTCCAATACGGGACGGTTATTATTAAAACATTTGTATTAGTGATAGCACGAAGACGCTGCAACGAATCTGGCTGGATTTTCTTTCCATATTGGGTATTATTACTACCGGCTAATATAATGAGATAATCTTCTTTAGTGAGTTTAGAACAAGTATTATCTACTCCTGTAATTACATTTTCAAATGTTGCATTTGGTTTAAATATTCCAGTAATGTTAAATTCACTTCCTAAACTTAATTGCAATTTATTAGCTAATACACGCCCGTGACTGTCCGCTAGTAATAATAGTTCAGGTTTATTTTCCACATTTAATTTTTCATTAATATTCAGAAACTTCAGTCTTTTTAATTCGTATTTAATTTCACTTATTTCATTATGTAATTTATTTTGGGAACAATGAGTCTTTCAATTTCAATTTTTAATGAGTTTTCAAAATTTTCGAACCAATTACTTTCTGTCGTTTCATTAACACTTACATTATCATGCATGATTTGTTCTGATGGTTTATTAGCAATTTCATTTAATTTTAGTATTTCGATTTATCATTGAATTTTACCTTCCAATTTATTTATTTTGGTTTTTAAAAATAAAATAGTATCTTTATCGTAGCGATGAACTTTCCTGACCCGAGATTTTATTTTTAACTTTACCTTATTTGTTATAGTATCGTTGAGATTTTCTTCAATATTCATATTACCATTCATATAACTCGAGTTTAATTCACTTTTTAATTTATTAACTAGCTCACTTTTATTGCCTTTAACCGATATATTTCTTTTACCAAGTTCTGTCTTTAATTCATTAACTTCAATTCACTTTCAATTCAACAACTAAAAATTATAAAAGCGGTATACATACGTATATGCTTACTTTATACAGTAACTAACAACTACAACCTAATGACTAAGACTTAACAACGAAGAATTAAAAGATGGTGTTTACTCCTATAGGTTTCTACAACTAACTATCATTAACTACAAATTATGAATTGAATTAATTTTAATTTAAATTGGGAATCAAAACAGGTTAGGCACTGCATTTCATGAAGTTGACCTCCAAAAATTCAAATTTTTATGGCGGTATTGTGAACACATGGCAGTAGTTGTTATGCGCACGCGTAAATATTAATTTATAATGTATACACCGGTCTATTTTTCTTGGTTATTAAATGATAATGCCTAGTGATTACTTTCTAGTTGTTAGGAACTGTACAAACCAGGCATTAGTTACATGTTTTGAATGAGTTTATGAAGTTGTCAACGACACCTAAAGACGTACATTTTTCGTACAATTTTCTACGATCAAGAATATTTATAAATATTTTATTTTTATATTTTTTAATGTTTATATTATTAATTTAAAGAAATATAAAATGTTTATTTGAGACCTACGGACTGCACATTCATTTGGGGCGCCATCTTACTTTGCACGATGGTAAGTTTTAGAACTATTCACGATTAATTGTTCAAATATTAGATGATGACAATTGCTTATTTATGTAGCTATTTCATATTGTTTGGACAAAACAAATCATCGCGAGATACGTTTACAAATTATTAAACAAGTTATAAATGACTGAGGTGATTTTTAATTATTGTAGGTCAATTACTATTTACTAATCTATATATTTAAAGCATTTTGTCTACGAGTTCTACAAGACTATTTGCTTTATTCTTTTTTATATTAAAGTTTCAACTCTGTCGATTAGTCAATACTACTTTTTATCCATATATATTTAAAACACAAGGTTTATTTTTGTTCCAGTTCGTTTGAGAGTTCCACTGGGCCGATTTACATGATTTTTTTATATTAAGCCTTACGCTGTGTATCATCCAGTTTATTGCGATATTTTGTTTTTGTATTTCACGTAAATCTGTGGTAGCAAAAGGCACCACTAAAATAGTGATTGGGTCGTTATTGTAGGAAAGTTTAAAACTTTGCAAATAGTATTCTTTTGTTATATTACAGAACAACTGGTCCTTTATTTTGGAAAAATTTTGGTACCCCAACATATTTCCACGAAACCTCAGCGTTCCACAGAACACACTTTGGGAATCAACTTTTTTTTGCATTTGCCATTTCAATAAATTTCCGGAAATATTTCCATGAAAAGTTGGAAATTTGCCAACACTATTTTTATGTCATGTTTTTGAAATATATACTAATAGACGTTTTCAAGAATTCTTTTAAACAAGATCGATTTTTGACTTTATTCTTATCATTTCGTAAGGTGGAATTTCCGTATGTATGTAGAATAGGATAGAATGCAGATAAGAAGATATGTCGGAATAGAGGAGGGTAAGCTGGGAGAGAGGAGTGCTAGGCTTAGAATTTTCAACTGGTTATGTTTGGTTGCGTTTATTTAAATAATAACTTAGGAAAATCCAAAGGATTGAAATCACACAACGAATGTTGTATATAGGGAAATCCTTCAATCCTTTTGACCGTCATGTCTTGACGAGATATCCCTAATCTACACCATTTTAGTGTTATAAGTAAATCGATGAAAAAATGAATCACTCCTAGAATGAGTAAATGAGCCTTTGAAGGAATTAATCAATAAATAAATGATCTGCCGAACGAATGAATGAGTCACTGAACAAATAAATAAATAAACGGGTCAGTAGGTAATAGGCCACCTTAGGCAGACGTTTTTGAGGGGGATACAGTCAGGTGGTTAAGTACGGAAACTGTATTACCGACATTCTGTATTACCGGCATTTGGTTCGTTACTCGGCTAAATGGGACACCCTGTAGGGAAAACAGATGGCGCCAGTGTCGTTCTATGTCAAATCTGGGGACTTTTTATGTCAATCTCTCTCTCTAATCTAGGGACTTTTATGTCGAACTCTCTCTAATCTAGGGACTTTTTATGTCGATCTCTCTCTAATCTAGGGACTTTTGTCTCGTTAAGTGACGAAGTACGGAATCAAAACAGATGGCACCAGTGTCGTTTTATGTCAAATCTGGGGACTTTTTATGTCGATCTCTCTCTAATCTAGGGACTTTTAGGTTGATCTCTCTCTAATCTAGGGACTTGTCAAGATTCTATATTACAGGTGTTGGTTCAGAATTCTGCTAAATTGCTAGGGGCTAATAGAGGAGGCTAGTAGCTCTTGCAGGGTTCGAGACTCTGATATGCATGTATGCGGTTGCTTAACAGGTTCGAGTCTTTGCTAAATCGGGCTGTTGCGACTGGTGACACCGGTCTCTTTCGATCTAGGACGTATCTCTGTGAAACCCAGGGACTTTTATGCATGTTTCTGTCTAGTGGCTTTTTGGTAGGTCTCTGTCTAGCAACTTAGATGACTATCTTCAGCGGACATAGAAGTTTCTACGGTAGCTCTGCTGCCTGCTCTGCTCTGCAGATGCTATATGGGATTTGTTAAATGTTTTAGAACTATGTATTTATCTTAACACACATTTATAAATAAATGAACAATAGTTACTTGAACCTAATAGAGATTTGTATGCTACTACTGCCCATACATAGGTAAAGGTCATATTCTTCTCCGACATGGTTTATGTCTTAACAAAACTGTATCACTGCTATGAGCCCTGAAAGAACGTAATAATGGCAAAATTACTTTTAAATAAAACACACACAATGCCGACTCGCTTTTTTATTTTATTTAACTATGATACATTGCAGCCTTAAATACATATATATACAACTTTTTCTAGTGTTTGAATACATACATTTATTCGTATATTTACTTACGTATGTTATTGAATGCAGGGCCTCTTATGTCCATAGGGAACAGAGTCGAAACTGTCGTCAAACTTACGTTTTTCTGACCTAGGTCTGTAGATCTTTGTTCCATTTTTGGTGATCACCTGGTGGTGTTTTGCACGGCGTATATTCAAAGAGGCAGTGTATAGAGGCTCAACAGGCTCTTTGGATGTAGCCATCTGCCTCATACTGTGGAAGTTGATGAGCTTCAGTACATCATAGTTCAGTCTAATACCTTTTACTTTACACACAGTGAAGTAAGTGTGTAAAGTAAAGCTACCAGGCTACCATAGCTACCAGGACCGTAGTCTTCTAGCTCATCGGTCATTTCCCCCAAGCTGGAACCCGTTGGTACATCTCATTCCCCTTTTCTGCTAATGTAGATGATAGAATCCGTATCGTAATATAGCACCCTATCTCCAAGACGTTCCAGATAGCTGTATAATTTAAGACGGGCCTGGGGTTGTTGTATATGCCGCAATTGCTACATTGACTAATGACGAAAGGTCTGCAGAGTCGTCTTTGTATTGCCAACCAACTATCAGAGTGTCTTCATTAACAGCTTCGATGTGGTTAACTTGTATAGCCGGGTTTGATAGAAGCTCCTCTAACTTATAAGGTTGACGAATTATAGTTGTTTTAGGCTGATTCTCACGCTGGCCAAATTTGCCTGAAATCATGCATTCAATAATTAATATAAATTAATGAATTAGTTGTGATAAACTTACCCCAAAACGAATTTAACATTAGTTTAGCCAAAGCTCTTAATCCGGGGTTCTTTAGTATTTCCGAGAATTCCATGCGTACACCTTCCTTCTCGAAAAATCCCTCGATATATGCATTCTTCTATGCATCGGACAAGCAATCCCCAGGCCAGACTGATGCCTGCTGTTTCATTTTTATAAACTTGTTCATCATTTCCGTAAATAAACCGCCAACCTTCTTCATTGTGGTATACTGTTCTATGTTGTATTGCCAAACTTCGTAAACTTCCAGCATGACATACCCCATCTCCAAGGCTTTTTGTACTTCGTCTATTACCCAAGTATCCGTCAATGCTCGTTCACCTTCCGTATGATTACATTCGTTCCGGTTAACCTCTGAACCGCAGGTTCTGCATAACACAAACATTAGCTTGTTGTTCATTCTGAGTGGTAGTACCGGGTGGTACAGCTGTTGCGGCGGCAAGACTTTACATTTGATGAGAACGTCTGTATGTTTTGAATCAAGTTTTTTGCAAGCATCGTCCACGTAAACCTTAGGATGTCCAATAGGAAACTTGCCATACTTACACACCCAAGGATATAGCGAACAAACATCAACATACTTTATTTTTTCTCCAGGTTCGACTTGATAATATGTTTTGCAATTACCAGTTCGACCGCCAAAGAAAGCATCACGAGGGTTCAGAGGTGTCGATGCCAATGGAGGGCTGTTTTCAAGTTCTTGTTTTAGGTCTTTGTTTCGTTGCAGCATTTCCCTAAATTCACATTCCCACATTTCGATGACGTCATAGCCTCGCTGATTTCTTTTATGAGAGTATTAGAGGCAGGTAAAAGTGATCCAGACAGGGACGATCTCAACGGCTCCAGCAGTTCGCTGGATTACCTTTTCGCCACTAGCAGTTACCCGGATACGTGGAGCATACCACGTTAAAATAACTGGCGCCCGAGATTTACTGCCGACACCGAAAACTACCCAGCGCCATATTGTAAGCAACTTGGCAATCCGTCACCGCAACCACCCGTACATGTTTGGTGCACGAGTTGAGGCCCCGCCTACCAACTCAGCGACTGAGCCAAGAAATCCCCCTTACAATGTTTGCATCATCCCACTTTTTAAGAACGTTAACTTTTAAGGTTTGCAATAAATGTTCTCCGAGGCGCCTTGGCGCTCCCGGGTATGTTTATTTAACTTTTTGTTTTAATGATTTGTTGTAATTGTACTGAGAAGATTTTTAAAAATTAAGAATTGTTAAAGATAGTCGTTACAAAGGATTAAAGGTCATTCTTGCTTAATGTAAATATCTAAGAATGTTTGTAATAAAATTGTTGTTGGTTCTTTGCGAAATTCTAGATTACATTTTTTGTGAAAAATATAAGTAGGTTGGGATCCCGAGATTAAGTTAAAATGTATGAATCAATATTGGAAATAGGATTTTTTTGATGAATCTAAAATTTATGTTTTTTTTGTGTAACAGATTTTTCTATTTTATTTTTAATTTAATATACAGATTTCAAATTTAATAATTATTGATATGGTTCGGTATAACGAACTGTTGATATTTCTTTCATAATCAAAATTTGTAAATAAGATATGTTCAGATCAATTTAACGTAAATTTTAAGGGGATCCTTTTCCAGACTGTGGATTTCCCGAAGGTGTTAGGTTATGTAACATCTAATCAGTTTGAGTGGCGCCCACTATCTTCTTATTTGTCCCTGTGTTCTATTTCTTAATCAGAGAAGCCTTTGTGATTAACACCTACGACGTCTGAGTATAATTTAATTTATTTATAAATATTCGTCAACAAATACCAATGTTTTATCCACACTTCACGTATTTGTGTACGAATAGCAAACATTCGTCAACGAATAACACATGTGTGGAGCTGGGGTAAGACTTATAGCTTAGAGATAACTACCTAACTATTAATAAGCTATTTTATTTTATTTGGAATTCTTACATACAGTTAGAAGAATACTGGTATAACGTAATTAAGGTATGTAATTTTGTTATCATAACAACTATAATACGTAATTAAGTTACTGCAGATAATCACTTTTTCTAAGTGACTGATGTTAACAAAGTCATTGCCATGGAATAGAATGATCCACTGTAAGGTAAATATCGACAAAAAATATTTCTGTAGTACGATAGATGCCTTGAATCTCTAACATATATCTTCCAGTTGGTACAAAAGGTGGAAGTCTTTTGTCATCGGGCAAAAAATTGCATATGGTCATATTAAGATTCTGTAACAAATAATAACAAATTTTCCACTAATTAAATTACTATAAATAATAATCAGAATTTGCAAAAGGTGTTGACTCGTGTTCTTAATTCTGATGATCTTTAAAGGGCAACGTTAGATTAGAAAAAAACGAGTCTAAGGGGCATATAGTATAAAGACAGGCATAAATACAGGGTGTCCTGAGTTAGAACGCATTAATTTTAAGGGGTGATAGAAGACATCAAAAGGAACAAAAAAGTCTGAATAAATTTTTTTTCTATAAAAAAACTTCCAACAAAACGTATGATGGACTAGCTACATTAAGATATCTTCAAATTACGAAAATCTCCAATTAGTTAACAAATAATAAAATATAGCAATTAAATGGTACCACCCAAATGATTTACACCAAGTGTACAATTGTTCAATTGTACATAATTTAATTGAGAAATTATTTATGATAAGATATATACCTTTTTAATCAAATAAAATACCTATAACGGTCGCAGGTTCACCAGTGGGATGAATTTTTCTTTTCTTTTTCATTTCTTCTTCATTTACATCAGAAAAGGTCCGTTGTGTTCCAAAACTTATCAGTTAAAGATGATGCTTGGAGAGGTAAAGATGAAATTGTCGGACAGGCGTCCTTCCATAATTTATACGGATTCTTCAGCAAGCAAATAAATTACCAAAGAAATAACCCAATATTTAGTATTCCATTTTATACCATAGGTGATACTAAAAACCTAAATATTTCTGTTAGCAAAAGACAGATTTTACAGTTTCAAAAGATACATACCTAGATCTAAATAGGTTTACACATATTTAAACAGAAACAGAATTTAGAAAAAAATTAATTAAGAAAGAACTTAAAACATCTTTATGCTTTAGCTGCCAAAGCCTGGGAAAGATATCTCCAATAAAATTTACACTCCAGGTGTTCCTGATTTCTGTATCAATAACAAGGAGTAAAACCTTGTGGAGAAAATAAATTTTGTACCCGTTACACCGTAAACAAAATTTGTACGTTGTAGGACGTTAAAAACACGCTGATTCATAACAAACCAACTGTAAAAATAAAACAATAACTGACCTACATTTTATATTTAATAATAATCCGGAATATTTTCAAAATGTCTTGACGTATTTGTTTTTTTATTAAAGAATACTATCTTATGTAAAAAAAATTTGAATAAGGCACCTAATTACCATAAAATTAAAGATTTTCTAATGTAGACAAAACAAGGTGTCAACAAAATCCCTTAACCTAATTACCCAATTTAAATTAGATAAATTTTCTCTTTAAAAGATATTCTCTTATAAAATCATTAAAAACTGTTATTAAATAAACAGCAAGTTGCGAATTGCGTTATTGACAAATTATTATTTCAAAGTTCAACGAACTACAAACGCAGTATTTTCTCAAGGGTACGTATTATTTACAATTTTACTATTTTAACATAGCTGTGATCAGGCATTGACCCAAATATTCTTAAATTGCAAAGTTGTATAAGCAAGACGAGCTTTATTTTCAATGTCAAGATGTCCAGATCAGCATTTTGTGCGGATATCTACAGATTTGATTACAAACTTTACAGGGTTGTCACGTTTCTAAATTGAGTAAAATGAATTTTTAATTGTAAAAAGAATTCAATTTTACGCCGAAACGGTATACGATACGATAAAATGTGATTAAGGTTTGTTGTTAGGATAGTTGAGATGGATCTGCTGACAAAGCCCCATACTTAAAGTACTACTATTAACGCGGCAAAATGATGTTAAAGTTTCCAACTTTCTTATTTTTTTCTGAAAAAGTGGTAGGTTCTAGAACGAAGTTGCACAACACTTTTTTGTTCCCTCTGGTGTCTTCTATCACCCCTTAAAATTAATGCGTTCTATCTCCGGACACGCTGTATAAAGCGTGGAAGGAGAAACTACGCGTTAATTTTAAGGGGAGTTAGAAGACTTCAGAAGGTACAAAAAGTTTTATACAACTTTGTTCTAGAACGTACCACTTTTTCAGAAAAAAAAATAATAAAGTTGGAAACTTTAACATCATTTTGCCGCGTTAATAATAGTAGCTTAATTATGGGGCTTTGTCAAAAAACCTTAATAACGTTTTTCGTATGATCAATTGTTTGCCCGTAAAATCGGATTCTTTTTACATTTAAAAATTTGTTTTACCCAAATAAGAAACGTGGCGCAAAGTTTATAATACAATCTGCTCGACATTTATAAATAATAAATAAAGAATTAATAATTTTATAGAACTAACTAAATGTATTAAGTCAATTGTTTTTAAAAGAGAAGAATAAACGAATTGCAGTATCGTAGCCTATTTTTTGCAATGGCAATCGATCCATGGCCTAACTATAACTATACCTATTTCACCTAATACATTATTTTAATCCAACACCTACACTTATTCGTAAATAATTTGATCTATTTGATTAACCTCGTGGTGATTTCAGAAGGTGCAAACATATAAGTGTATGTCACTGTTGTCACCAATTAAATAAATAATGAAACAAACTGATAAATTCTGAAAAAAATTTATTTAATATCAAATTTCTTTTATGGAAAAAATACTTTTTGTATTTTTCTTATATCTTTCTTCTTAACAGTTGGATTTTACTATTTTCTTAAAACATTTCAAGCAACCTGTTTATGCAGGTAAAAGCCCAGAATAACGCAACTATTTTTTTGTAATTAAAATTTTGCAAACTTCTACTTAAGTGTTACATTTATTTGATTTACTAAATTTTATGCATTCCAGGAATACATGTCAATTAACAAATTGCAGAAGCAGCTGTGGTATCGTTTTTATTAAATTGATTTCTGTATTTTCCTTATTTTGTACTTTAATGACTATTATAACTAAAAATTTGCGCAATTACTCTTCTTTAAATGGTTTCATTACACTATGACACTTAAAACATAATGAAACTTTTAATTATTACCCGTTATTAGGGTGTATATATTCATCAATAACAAACAAAAGATTACAAAAGTAAAACCCCTACCGTACGCCGCCGCCGCTGGCAGTTTTAACAGCAGAGATAACAAGAGTGCTGATTGTAATCTGATCTTATCTTATAATTACACAGGCGTTGATCACGCCCTGACCTAGATTCCTCATTTAAAGTTTTAAAAAACTTTTTGTAATATAAAGCAATAAAACATGCTTAACTTTGTTTTGTAGTGAAACAAGGGTGCGTCATTCAACAAACTGTACTATAAAATCAACAAAGATGATCGGTTTGTTTAGACGAAACGATTTGAATTCTAGAACAAGATCAAGGCCGTCAGCTGTAAAATGTGATTTTTTTAAGCAAGGTTGCCAGATACAGCAATGGTTTTTTCTAAATTCCTCGAAAGCTCATTATGATAGAAAAAATTAGCTATCAGCTCTTAAAATTAACGCGTCATATCCCCTCCCACGCTGTATTAGTTATTTACGATACGAGTGCGGGAACACAATGTTCCCGCGTGAACGCAGTTTTGAAGCACGAGCGACCGAAGGGAGCGAGGGCCTTCATATGCGTGAACGCGGGAACATTGTTCACGCAAGAGAATTGTACAATACTTTTTGAAACGAACGTAGTCATTGTTATAAATGTCAAATAAAATTTTTATCTGATTTCACAACTTTTATTTAAAAAAATAAACCAAAGCAAGTCATGACTGCAATTGACAAATGTGACAGATTGTTTTTCGGCAGAAATTTTGCAGTAAAAAAGGTATTTAAATTTTGCAAGGGTTGGCAGTTGGCACCACTGAGTGTTTCCCGGTTTACTTAACCGGGAAACAAGTGTTCCCGGTTGACTAGACAGTGCGTCGAACACTGCTTTCTAGATAGTGAGTTCAAAAATAAATTTATACATTTTTGTCAATTATCGTACAAACATATCTCTAACTCTAGTGCCGTAGTAATTTAGCAATTAGTTATAACTTATATTAAATAAATAATTTTAAGAAGTGTGGTACTTAAGGTAAGTTATAATGTTTCTATTATTATTTCTTGCAATGAACATATTACATGGGCAAATAGGCAAATCCGGTATATGGCGTTATGGACTACATAGGTATCCTTAATGTCGAAAAGTTTACTTATTTAATAAATTCTAACAAGTTATTAAAGTTAATAAATTCAGAAAAAAGAGTTATTAAAGAAAATTATTTTTTTACCTTTCGTAGAGGGCATCCATTGAAGTTACCACAGTGTTTAGTACTATGTAGACCTACAATATTAGCTTTATACGCCTCGCAGAAATTAGACTGGATTCGTAGTGGAAACAATCGATATTCGTTACTAGCAAATTTATAGGCTTGAACCACCATCTAAGTAAAACAACATAAACCGAAACAGGTTACTTTACAAATATTTTAAGATATTAATTAGCTTACATCCAAATTATTACCAATACCCATCTTATACGTCCATGTTAAATTAAAAGCAGTAGTAGTTCTGTTGTATTTAAAAGTTGCAATATCAAACCATCGTAAATACTGCTTGTTGTATCGAACTAGCACCCCACGTTCAATTATTGCATTATAGTCATTTTGGTAAAACTGGATATGAAAATGTGGTAAATAAGTAATGTTATGGCAATTTGAGCATTTTTTATATTAATACCTTTTCGAATAGGCTCATAGAGGAAGCATTCCTTCTATCAGTTGTATTTCCAGGTAAGCACATGTAGATTAAAATATTACTCAACAATAAAAAGAACTTGAACATTGTTGAAACTGTCGGTAATTCTAACTAAGTATACCGTGTTCGGAAATTAGGAGGAGTAAATTAAAATTCCCACTTAAAACACCTGCTCACGGATTGATTACCTGCAAAACAAGTTTATCGTTCAGCAAATTGTCGCATTCGCAACCAAAGTCCTTTTAGTTCGCTAGTTCGCTATTTAGAACTAAACTGCAATAAAGTAAATCGTGGTTTTATTTTTGGTTAATTATTATTTAAGTCGCTTCATTTCACGTAAAATGATCCTCGTAGTTTATAAAATATTTTAAATTTATTTTTCTTATGCTTAAAATTAAAATTTCTTATGCAAACTGAATACGGCCTTGTATTCTAATATCTCAAATTAAAATAAAACTCAATACAACCCTATTTTGCAACCCTTCAATTTTTCCTTCCTTACGCTTTGTAGTACAATTTTAGTAGTAGTAGTGTACTACAACCGCTAAAATTAATTTAAACAAAATCAGTTAGCTAGATAATTTATTTTTGTATAAAATAGTCAATTTGTAAAAGTATCTGATTTTAGGTTTTTGAATTTTCGCGAATTATAGTACAAAAAGCCGGGTTTTTGGGAGTTTTGACGTAAAGTGTGTCTTTAATAATTAATATTTCAATAACTACTCGACAGACTTAAATGCAATTTTATATGCAAGTAGCTAATAAGTTTTATGTATGTGGAAATTCTTGTAATTTTATATCTGTATTATTTCTTAAGTTATTCTATAAAATAGAGGGTAATTCATTCTGGTGTTTTGGTGCCTTAATCAAAATCTTTTTTTCTACAAAGGGTAATTTTTTTTCATAAAACAACAAATACCTTAAGAATTAATAACTCTTTAAAAATTATTTATTTATTACTTCGAAAATATTTTAAAAAGTTCTTAACGTATTTGTTCTTTTATTTAAAAAACTATATTGTATAAAAGAAGATTTTGTGATTAAGGCACCAGAATACCAGAATGCATTACCCTCTATTTCATAGAATAACTTGAGAAATAATATACAGATATCAATACAATAATACAATCTCATTACAAAAATTTCCACTTATATACAACACTATTAGCTACTTGCATATAGAATTGCATTCAATTATGTGCAGTAGTTAATAAAATACTAATTATCAAAAATACACTTTACGTCAAAACTCACAAAAAACCGGACGATTTGTAACATAATGGACGAAAATTCAAAAACCTAAAATTAGATAATTTTAAGAATTTACTATTTTATACAAAAATTAATTGTCTATCTAACTTTTTTTTTGTTTGAATTAATTTGAGCTGTTAGGTTTTTTTGCTATTAGCGTTTAAACTCAGGGGTCAGAATTTCTGCATTCGATAGTAGAATACTGCATTTGCAACTGTGTACCAGTGTCTGTTATTTAAGTGATTATTTCGATTTGAAATTCTTTAGAAAATTTGTTCAACATCTTTTAATTGTTACTAATTATCTTATTAGCTATTTATTTAATAAAAGAAATTATAAAATTATTTGCTATGTTTGTTAACTTGAATCTATCATAGACTGCAAGAATGAATAGAATTAAGATCTATTCTGTTTTTATAATTATAAAATAAACTATACATACCTATGTGTACACGGGACTAACAAATCAACGGGGTGACTGATATCATTCTGTTGAAACATACCTTATTACATTGGTATGATGATGATAATGACGATATTACACAAAAATAAACATAATAGTATACATAATTTGTCTGCGTCATTATCTATCAATATCATCTGTAGAAATAAAAGGTACTATTTGATGGTTTAAATTGATTAGATTCTAATCTTTAAATGTTTACAGAATGATGGTCGCCACTTCCCTGAAGTAATATTCAAAACTTGAAATGTTTGCTTCTGCACTAATTTCCACTTGTGCTCTTATCATTTTTTGCAATAAATTAAGAAAAAATATTTTTCGTAATCGCATATCCCATTACATGATTGTTCCATTCCAGTGATTACTCTGCTAATGATTACTTTGTTAGTACAACTAAGATAAGCTGGATTTGACTTAATATTAGTCAGGCGATCTTCAGAGTTAGTTATAGACGTAAACATTGTTCAACACTTTTCCACATCCCTTAGAATATTTCCAATGCATGTCCAAATATTGTAGTCGTACTAAAGAGATTCTTTTGGTTTTGGACTGCTGCATACGACTGAAATCATTGCTTAGAAAAACAACGAACACAGTTGCATTGTGTTTGAAAAGTAAGTACGAAATGGTAACTTTATTCTGCTATGTAGGCTATCATAATTTTGTTTGCTGCTGCTCTAAGCAGTTTCTAGCTGTTTTCCTTGTATTATGTCTGGAAAATACCATTAGTACTATAACAACGTAATGTATTAAATAAAATCGTTGGGTACTATGTGAACATCAATGTAGCATATAAACTATTAAATGTTTTAAAAGAGATTATAGAAACTGTATTAATTTAACATTGATGTGTTTACAGTTAACAGTAAACAATCCTTGCAAATTATGTAATTATTTAAAACTGGTTCGTTGTTCCACATGAACGGATTTTATCATAGAGCAACATTATTACTAAAATATTTTAAAAACTGTCATTTCTATATTTTATTATAAATGTTTTCTAGTTATATCACAAAATCTCCGACAGCAAAATATTAATAATAATTACATACAAACCATAAAATAAATTCTCCTTATCTGTTATTTTTTAATTTATTATACTGTTGTACCGGCGTATTTGGTGAATTACATATTTATAAAGTGTCCAAGCTTTCTTCAGTGAAAGTTGCCTACACTGGTTTATAAACAATGCTGATGAATGCATTAAATAGGATGTCGACTACTTTTGGTAGATGCGTGTTCTTTTCTGTTACTTATTTTCATGTAAGGTTTTCGTTACATAATTTTTATATCGAGCACAAGCTCATCTATTAGCACAAATATTTAGATGTATAATGAGGAAGTCTCAATCATGGAAAATAACTATAGTATACACAAATTATTATAATCTTAACATGACTAATATTTAAATAACATTATAGCTTACCTATTAAAAAATACTTCCCATTAGCACTTAAGCAAAAGACATAATTACAAACAATTTGAACATCAAAGAAAACCTTTAACACTTTATCATAAACTGCGATTGATTTATTATGCTCAATTTCAATTCAACCGTTTGAATTGTTTATTTTAGAAACTTGTAGATACATATACAAGTATACATATACTTTAAGGACAAGATGGGAAAAGTGATTTTTTCCGTACTAGACGTGAGATCAAAAACACGTCATGAATGGCAGAAATACATTTTCCTAGCGAGTTGCATACAAGATTTTGTAAAATTTTCTTTTGGTACAATCATTTTAAAGAATTCTAATTTTCACAAATCAAAGTTCTGAATGTAACATTTGACAGGTCCTTCGGGTCGTGTGACTGCTTATTCCTGAGTGGGCGGGAACGGTCGGATACGTATCACTAGCAACAATTCATATGCGTGCCGTGTTGAGACCGAAACGTAAAATACCACAGGGCCGGATTAAGGGACACATATTTACAACACATTAGTCACTGAACCTTTACATGGAAATTAGCAGTACTTACGGGGGGATTGAGGATCCCCCGTGCCCTCCCACGTTGCTTCTGGGTGATTGGAGCCATCGGAAGTGAAGACCTTCAGTGCACTACCACGATCATGATGACCTGAAACATGCTTGCCGCACGACCAAGTACACACGGACAGTACCGTCATGTAATCACCTCCTCCGAGACCGCCCCTCGTCGGGATTGACATACAGAAACCTGTAGGGGAACAAGCACCCCAATACTGCCTGGTGATCGACCGGAGCTACTGGTGTGAATCTAACTACTGTCACTCAGGTCGAGGTCGATTTCGAGATACGCCCTTCTCTCCGTCTCCAAGAAAACAGTATACTGTGCGGTTAATTTTACAGAACTCAATCAACACATCAAAACAACAACAATAACAGCAATTCCGCCAATTGCTAACAAACAATATAAATCCGATATAACACATTAATCAACAATCACAATTCAAGCATCATCTCGTATTGCCTAACAACAACCAGCTAACAGATACCAACACATATAAGTGTCATTTCACAAAAACAGTAAATATTAGTTTACTGAGTTTTTGATCTCAATACACGCACTACACTCGATACCGCTAAGGCCTTTTACGTTCGAAGCCGACCGTTCGGTTACTTCTGACCCTTCTGACATAATATCATCGACATACCTAATTTTGTATACTGTTGCTGTGACTAATTTATTGCTTTTACAATCCTTCGTATTTCGTAAAATACATTTGAGGTTTCTACAAATTAAATAAAAACTGTACTTGTTTAAGTTTTACCTACCTTGCCTATTACCTCGAAAATGAGAAACCAGCGCCCAAAAGGAAGCAAATATATCAGTAGAGGTAAAGTTAACATTGTATTTGTTGAACAAAATTAAAACAAAATAAAGAACATGGATTCATACTTCTGAATTTAATTCAAAAACTCATTTTTCTACGAAGAAACATTACTCTCAGTCCGGCATTTTGCGGTATAATAGGGGACAATTGGAGAAAAGCTTTTATGAAATAGGAACGCCCTCTGCCACCTCGCTACCTCATTCCCCTTTCAAATTAGCTCTTTAAATGCATTTTAAAACGACCCCTGGTGTTTCAAGGATTTCACATATGTTCGTTTTTGTATCTACTTTCAATTTCCTTTCAAACAAGCCCAAAAACACCTCGAAAACTATATTTTTAGGTAATTTTCCAAATTTTTCAAGCCAATCCGATACCCTGATAGTTCTCAATCTTTAAAATTGAAAAACTCTCTTATTTTAACTAACCTAGCAAAATGCCGATGGGGAATTGCTATTTGGAACCTAATCTTGCCATTCCTGAAGAGAAATCCCATGTCAAGAAAAGTGTGTCGCACAGTGTTATCATTAATTAATCACCAAAGATGCTAAATTCACATACAGGAAATAAATGTCCCACAGCATGTGAAATACTAAATATAATCACGGTCTCATCACAAAATTGTTCAAATCTTTGTAGTGGACATATATAAAAAAATAGATTTTGACATTGTTTCTTTTGTTTTACTTTTCTATTCTAGGTAGGAAAAGTTGCGTTTCCTCACTCAAATAAGTATCGAAAAGTTAAATGGGTTACTGAATTTTACAAATAACATTCTGATACTGCATACGAAGACGTACGTACAACATAAAAATTCAGTTATGTGTAACAGCTTCTGTAACATTCCCACACTTTTGTTATCACAAACAAAAATTAAACATATTAGAAGTTTGCGAGGTACACAAATTAAGCACAAGGTTCTTTGCATGAACAGACAAATTGGTCTCTGTTGTAAAAGTAAGTGCTTTTTAAGAAGAATATGCTATTGGACTTTTTAAACCAGTTCTTCGACAACCAGGATATCTACCTATCAAATGATTACACACTGTATAATAAATTTTCTACAGATAGATTCTTAATAACTTGTTATAATAACAATAATAAATTATAGATCTTACTTTCGTTTTCTTTTTGGGAAAAGTAAAAACCATATAACATTTTAACACACTTAGAAATCAACTTCTCCAAAATCGATTCATTCATGAAAGTTTTATAGTAAAGCTGTATATTAAATTTATAAACTTGTTTTGCTATACCCAATTTAGAATTTATAAATATAAAAAATGGAAAGTGGTTCATTCGCATATTTTTTAATAAATAGTTTACAAATCCTCCTGTTATAGTATTTAAAAAATGCTAAAGTTTATACCGATCGGTTCGATTTCGTTATGGCGTATCGTATCGATTTTGCGTAGTATACATAATTTGTTAGAAAAGCGTTGTACCAGTGTAGTTCTTATGAATTTACAAGAAAGTGATCTATGCATTTTATCGTGTATAAATTTTACAGTCTTTCTCAGGACGATAGGAGGCAATTGCTGCACTAAGGTTTTTGTTATTGTGAGGCTTCTTGTTATACGAAATAGCGATAATGAGGATGCCTTTTTATATTTATTTTCAAATATATATATTGTTCTCATAATAATTATAACACAACAATATCCAAACAAAAAATAGCTTATCCAGGCATATCTGTCCAATCTGTATATACGAAACTATTTTTCTTCACACTGAATATTTCTTATAATACTTTTTAAAATATATACGTGCTTTGACGTTTCCGTTCGTTTTTTGATGATGAGGTGAAGAAATACTCATCTTTGTATTTCATCGTTCATAACATTGCTTGAAATCTTTGATAGTAAAATTCGTACCGTTATCTGTACTCTGTACATATTCGGATTGGTATACCATGTCTACACTTCTACAGTTGCTAGAAATTTTTGATATTGCCCTGCATATTCCGCAGTGAAAGCATCCAATAAAATGTATTAAAACGGGTAGACAAGTACATATATTGTAGTTAGTTTTTATCGGTCGCACATAAATACTGCACGTTTGCCATTCTTCAATATTGTTCATAATTATGAACAATATTGAAGAAATTATAATTTGAATTGTCATTGCAGTCCAATTTAATTTATTTTTCGATTACTCCAAGCTACGCCATTATGACTTACATGTACATTTTTTTTATAATTTTTCTGAAACTAAATTATACTAGAATTTTGGCGTTTTCGTAAACTATCCCGTCAAGCCGACTGCATTCATGTCGATATTGAAAGTTTATTGTAACCTCTTCAGGAGCCATACTTATTGTTTTAGACCATCCTTTAATAACATATTTAATAATTTTCTGCAAGGCTGAATCTATACCTTTATTTTCTCTTATATTGTCCAGTCTCTTATTTGTTAATCGTAAATATTGTACAAAATTGGTATTTTCGATTATCTTGAATGTGTGAGTTTCTTTCTTTTCTTGCTCCGTTTTACTTGAATTGGTTGAAACATTGGAGCTCTATAAACAAGGCGCCTGAATCTTTATTTTCTTTTCCTTTTAGAATATTCAGTTCTATGCTGTATCTTTGAAGAATCATTAAAACTTTCTGTAGTCGTTTTGGTACTTTAAGTACAAGTTTTTAAAAATACGCAATAATGGTATATGATTTGTCTTAATGATGACTGTATTGCCAACTAAAATTTGGTAAAACCTTACGCGACCAAAAACGATGAATAATAATTATTTTTCAATTTGAGAATACTGTTGCATAGTTCTATTTGATGATCTAGCATATTGTATAAAACCTTACTTTAAAAAAATGCAATTCGTAGTCCACAATTACTTGAATCAATTCCAGAATTGCTTGTTCTTTAGTAAATTGTAAGATCTCAGCGTTTGTATGTGTGATACAATATTGTTTATTCTACATGTGCCCATTTCCATTGTACATTATTATGAGTGAATTTTCTTAAAATTCTCATAAGTAAACTTGATATATGATTCTGGATATGTCTACTTAGACACATTACTACTATAAATAATACTTGCTGTACCTATAATTTCTGAAATCTGTACTGGAAGCGATAGCGCACTAACTCTAGTTAATTATTGATTAGGTAATAAAAAGTCAATTAATGTAATGTTAATTATGATTAACATTATATGGTGAAAACTATCATATAGGATGCAAAAGGCC
Organism: Agrypnus murinus; assembly: GCA_929113105.1. Taxonomy (NCBI): domain Eukaryota; kingdom Metazoa; phylum Arthropoda; class Insecta; order Coleoptera; family Elateridae; genus Agrypnus; species Agrypnus murinus. Next base: position 3,642,869 of record OV816025.1, on the reverse strand, counting down.
ACTGAAATATCGAAATAATTATTGAAGTGAAAATCTGTTAATACTTTTACGTAAAATATTTGGTTTAAGGAGACTTGAATTGATTGAGTATGGAATTGAGTTTATAGCTATTATATTGGATTTTATAAATTATTGTCCAATTCAATTTGTTTTGACGTACTCTACGAGTTCACTAATTGTATTTAAAATTAATCAAAATTGATTCACAATTGGCGTAACTATTGGCGCATTAACTTTACGTATAAACAAGCAATGAAAACTATGTAATTAAATTTGATTTAGAGTACAAAATCAATCATGGTTATGACAAAATTGTTTAGTAAAATAAGGCTTATTTACAGATTAAAAAAATTAACATTAAGATAACAGAAGAATAAAACGAGTGATTACATAGGATCATTTTGTTTTAAATAGCCAATATTAATTTGTCAACGTATTATCTGTTCTACACCAATTAATGATTAAAATGCAATTTAATTAACGAAATTATGACGCTTTGATTTCATAACGTAAATTGACAATTACACAGAAATGAACTTAAGTTAAATATCAAAATAAAGTTGTCAGAAATTAATTTTGATAAGCACAAATTAATTATTTAATTAATTTGTGGCGTTTAGAGTTTCAATTTTATAAATAACAGGTCGCGAATTACTGAATCAGAGATTGTCTGATTAAAATGGTGTAACGAAACTTTCCGGGGAGGTTAGTAATAAAAGTTTCATCTCATTTCGCCCCACTGTTCTGAAGTTGTACAAGACCTCGACCTTGCCTGAAAAAAAAGCAAGATGGCATTTTAGTGTCTCTTTTGAAGGAGTAAGATAAGGCTTAATTAAGTGACATTATAGTAATATAATGTGAAACGTTTGCAGTTTCTTGATAGAATGCTCGTCAAAAAAGATCTGTCCAGATTTTTTGGCAACCTATGTATATGTATTTTTTTGTCGAGAACTTTATAATGAATCTTTGAAACGTAACAAATAAAAAACCTCATTAATATTCAACAATATGTATAAATGTATTTCCAGCAAGTGCCATTTTATGATTAATTTCTGTTACAAAAATCTATACATCCTTACAATTTAAGTTAGTCTAGTCTTTACCTGTGAAGCTAGTGCTATGAAATAATTTCTGTGTTGGTAAAGTCGAATTTCTAATATTCGAACCGTCTCACAGTGCGTTGTACTGTGGACAAAATTCGAAAATCAAATCATCGAATTAGATCTAAATAATCATTTAGAAGTCATTAGGAGACTTTAAATATCCCGATAATTTCTATAAATAATTTTCTTATAATGTCCTAACTATACTAAAAGCTATTCAAAACATTGATATACATAAAATGTATTATGTGTAATATTCTACAGTGCAGTTGTTAGTTGCACATATCGGTCGATAGTGATAAAACTAATCTTGATTGCAATTTTATTTTTTGTGAAAAACATTGTTAAAGGTACATTCTGCCGACAGTAATAATTTCAGTCTAGTTTTATTTATTTTTAATTAAGATATCCACATTTAAAATGTCCCACACAATTTTTCAAATACAAGAATGTCTCGTCAACTTGAGCAAAAGATATCTCAAAAAAGGTAAAACCGTATATGAGATTTTTGTTGTAAATACTAAATTGACTATTATTCTATCCAAATTGCTAATTTATAGCTGCAAATATTTGCAATTCTGATCTTCATAGAATATTTCAGGCATTCCATCAAAACTGAATAACAATGACCTTTTCGAAGAGTGGAGCTTTAGCGAACACTTCGACAAAGTATCAAATATTATTACTTACATTCTTGATTCTTTTGGTGTAGAAAATTGCTCGAAAAGTCTTAATAAAAGTCATGTAAATAGGGATTCGGCAGCGGTTCAGGGTATAAGATTTTTAAACAAAAATTTTCTGATACCAAAAATACTGATAACTTTTTTTTGTAATAGCTTTTGCACCTCTGAAGTTGGTTGATAATACTTCTGGAAAAGATATGAGTATTAATAATTGCCCAGAATCAACAATTTTTCGAAGTAATTGCTTCTCCCTCGGAAGGCAATGGTAAACCACCGAGGTCTACTTTGTCCAGAAAACTTTCTAAAATTAATAAAAAATCCAAGTTATATCTACTTAGGGTGATTCGGAGTCCATTTTAAACTGTAGGTCTCGTATCCTTGTAATCATTGGACACGCACAATACAAGTGTAGGAGGGAAACGCTAACGGTCTGCAACAGAAGAGTGCACGGCACTCGCAAAAAAAGAACTAGTGACTGTACAACTGACTCTAAATTAAATGTTTTAGTTTTGCGTATAATTTTATGATTTAACATCAAGTTGTAGTTAATTTATTACATCATGTTTTTTTTTGTTACCAGTTAGTTTGATTTAAATTTATTTATCTCATTTTACAGGAATATTTACAGAAAAAAATCTTACTCTATAAATTATACAGCATCTAAATATAATCTACCAATTAATGTGAGAAATTGCACAGATTTTGTACAAAAAGACACACTTTTTATTTTTGACCAGACTTTCCATTTAAACAACGCACTGTGCGTCTGATCAATATAACGAAGATTGCAGTTATTGCAAAGAATGTTGTATGCTAATTTAAACTGTTCGCTAGTGCGTTTTATTTTTCAATATTGAATACAGGTGTTTCATAGTTAAATTCTAGAAGTCAACATACTGAAATCAATTAAGACAATAATATACATTTATGTCCACGCGAAAATTAATGACATCAAAACAATCTTAAATGTCAATATTGATTTTTCTATTCTACACACGCCTGGTACATTTAATGATTTAACAGTTTATTTCAAAATCATCATATTCATTACACACACACGACTGCATTCCCAACTCTTAAAGGTAACTAGTACATCCGTTTTCTGTATAAAAAGATACATTACTTAATCATATAGCTATTTCAGGTTTAAGAGAACTTTATAAACAGATACATACATTCCTACGTTAATTAATTTTTAAATTACATGAAATTGGCTAAAAGTTGACCGTACCGTTGACTGATCTATGGAATTTAATTAAAGGGATTTAATTACAGCAGTTTTATGTTCATTACAGGAAATCCTCTAGTATCCTAATTGACACATACTTCACGCATATAGCTACAAAACTGTTGATATTTATTGAGACTGAAAGTTGTTTTTACTGAAAATGAAAGTTCGTAGTCTCACAGTCAGTTAATGACCGACTTTTTATCACTAAAATATGTAACACAGGAAACGTGACTGAATCTTTGTATGTTAATAGATTCATGCAATAAGTTCATCAATAGAACTATACTGAAACACGGCGTGACAAAAAATTAATGAATGAAAAGATTTTAGTGGATTACTATTACCGAATACTTATGTTTCTGAGATTATAAGTGCTGCAGAATGCAAATAGTTTTACAATAAACTGGCGATAACAATTTTTTAACATAAAAGTAAGAAAATGACTTGCAACAATGCTGGAAACGATTACCATCTTTTCGCAAACAACTTTGAACGTTAAACTAACGTTTCCAGTGACATATTTGTAATTATCTCACATATAGCTTATTGTAGTTATTACCAATTCTTTCTTGGATCTCGGAACAGTGGCATTCTTTAAATGGAGAGGAAACATTTTCAAAAATTAAGTCAAGTGATAGAAGTTTGTACTTGGCCAAACTTAGATTAATCAATCGATCTAAGACAAATTGCTCTAAATGATTAATTATAATTCGTGCCGTGACAGAATCTTAGAAACGACAGGTTATCAATTCCACTTCATCTAACTTTATAAATTGCTCTAAAAGAAGTTTATGATATTTGTAGGCGTTATAGTGCTTACGTGAAAGAATAAGGGCTATTATCCACATTAATTGGATACAATGTCTCTTAAATTACATTGATAGGATTACGTGCTGGACAAGTTCTGCAATTTTGCGAATAAATGAAACCAGTAAGTCTTCTCAAAAAAAAACTAACTCCAGGATTACCCCCGATAGAGTTTGAACCGATTTTCTTACAACTAGATTTTCGGGTGAACTGGGTTTTTCCAACTATTGAACCGTATGCCTGGTATTTATGTGTAGTTTTCCTGATACTCTTTATAAAATAAACGAGCGATCGGCTGGATTCGTGATGTCCATCGAATAACGTTGTCAAGTTGAATACACTGTAATGATATTCAGTCATAAGGACAGTCATTACATAGATATTATCTCAAGAAGGCATTGGAATGCTAAGTGATTGCCATAGCTACAAGAATAAATAAGAAGTAATAAAAGATATCTAAAATAAACACGTTTTGTATTAACTCCAAGAATAATATAACTTCTGGTAAACTACCTACCGTTATAACTGGTGACCTTCGACGAAAAGAACTCAACAATCAACAAGAAGAATTGACATCAGCAGATCTGATCGAAGCTATAAAGTATCCTGCTTCCAACACCTGCTAGTCGGCTGCATACAACTAACAGCACTTAGTTCTGCATCAACCAACTACGGCATCTACAATTGGATTGATTGGACAATCGCTAGCTTATCGATTCTGAACCAATATCGGAATATATACCTTTTTTCAATCAAGATAAGTATAACTTAATCAATTTCATATTAAATATGGCTGATCATATTCCATTTCCGACATTTGACAATTCAAATATAGAATCCTGGTTAACTCTATTAGACCGGTACTTTATTCATCTCGACATAAACGATGAACGCCAACGATATGATATTCTAACCTTGAACTTGCCAAATGATGTTATAGCTAACCACCAAGATCTCATAGTAAACGCACCTCGCAAACAACTGTATTCTATTTTGAAGAATGCCATTAAAGGTTTTCATGTAGGCTCACGCCTTTCGCGAATTTCAAAACTCCTGGATAGCTTGACATTCAGTGGTAAAGTCAAGGAATTAGTAACTGACATTAAAAAACTGTCAAAGGACTTGAATTTTAATGACGAAATTCTCAAAGATTTCCTAATAGCGAAATTACCAAACCATTTAAAAATTCAAGCGATAAAATCACAATTACCTATGTCAGATCTTATAGAAAGACTTGATATGATAAACGAATTATACGAGGCTCCAAAACCTGATCAATTACATACAACTTTACAACATAAGATTGACCAACTGACCGAGCAAGTACAATACCTTTCTAGCAAAATAAAGCAAATTCAAAATGTTCGCACATCAATCTCTCGTGTTTCGACAAATTACAAACCACGAGTTAATACTGCTACTGATGCTGACTGTTCAAAGGTATCTAGACTGTGCTACTACCACGCTAGGTTCCAAGACAATGCCCGTAAATGTACAGGCAACTGTTCCTATCAGAAAAAAAACTAATTGTCAGCTCTGCTATATCAAATGATGAGGGTAGCAGAGCTTGTTCCAATTCCTCATCATTCTTCATCGAATTGACGGATACGATTAACAATATTTCTTTTATCGTTGACACCTCATCCCCATATTCAATAATAACACCAAAAATAGCTAAGTTATTCCAAAATACAATCAAACAAAATTTTACTGATAACCTGAAAGCTGCAAACAATACGAACATTCCCATATTCGGTACAGTAAATTACTTGACTTTGACATTTCTTATATACAGCGCCAACCCTGGAAATTTTTGATAGCTAATGTCACATTTCCTATCCTTGGTTTGGACTTTTTACAAACGAATAATTTAAATATTGATTGTGTCAATAAAACTGTCACATCTAATTTGACATCGACAGGAGTTGCAGACATGTCTTCTAATGATCTTGTTGATCATGTTCAACAGGTCAGTACCGTTGTTACTAACCTTTCTCTACCTATACAGGTATCCTCAGAAATTGGTAACAATAACGATAATCGCAACATTTACACGAACCTATTACATAAGAAGTTTTCTGAATTACTACAACCCTTTAATTACAACAGACCTATCCAACATTCAATTACTCATAAAATTGACACAGAAACTAATTCTACTGTTTGGACTAAGCCTAGAAAATTAAATCCTAATCAATTACTCTTTCTAGAAAAACACTTGAACGAGCTCATGGAAGCAGGTGTTCTTGAACGATCAGCTAGCGATTGGTCCACACCAATCCACCTGGTGCCAAATAAGAAGAACCCACCATCAGCGGAACCTTATCGAATGGTCGGAGATTATAGGCGGTTGAATTCAATAACAGTTCCTGATAGATATCCAACACCCTTTTTGAGTGACTTCACCCGGAAAATAAAACCCGCTCTCATTTTCTCCAAAATAGATCTGAAGAAGGCATATTATGCAATCCCCATTCACCCTGATGATATTCACAAAACAGCAATTACCACACCACTAGGGCTTTTTCAATTCAAAAGGATGTGTTTTGGTTTAAGAAATGCAGCAAGTTCATGGAGCCGATTCATGGATATAATATTATCAGGCTTATCTTTTATATTTTTTTACGTAGACGATATTTTAATACTTAGTAAAGATGCTCCACAACATCTTGACCATCTACAACAAGTCTTTTCACGATTGAGAGACAATGGGCTTCTAGCAAATGTGGATAAATGTAAATGTGGTGTCTCAGAAATTGACTTTTTGGGACACACTGTAAATATTAACGGGATTAAACCACAAACTACAAAAGTTGAAGCAATTGCAGATTTCCATTGCCTACTAATCAAAAGAACCTTAGGAATTTTATTGGCCTTGTTTCGTATTATCATAAATTCATTCCAAACTGTGCTGAAATATTAGCACCACTAAATAATCTGGTTATACCAGGCAAAGCCTCTCAAAAACCTATCATATTAAATAGCAATCAAGTACAGGCTTTTATCAATGCTAAAAATGCTTTAATCAATGCTACACTACTAACACATCCTAAACTCGACGCTCCAATTAGTATTGCAGCTGATAGTTCATCTACCACAATTGCAGGAGTACTCCAGCAACTGGATATTGGCATGTGGAAACCATTAGCATTTTGTTCACGTAAACTTACCCCTACGGAACAAAAATACAGTGTTTTTCACGCGAACTTTTAGCAATTTACTTTTCGCTAAAGAAATTCCGGTATTATGTTGAATGCAGAGACTTTCATATATCTACTGACCATAAACCTTTATGTACGGCAATAAAGAACAATAGTGATGCATACTTGCCATGCGAATTTCGTCAACTTGAATATATTTCCCATTATACTAGTGACATTAGACATATTCAAGGACAACAAAATATTCCCGCTGACGCGTTAACAAGAGTGCATCTTATACATATACAAAATTTTTAAATTAATTACGTGGAAATTTCTCGTGCCCAGCAAACGGATAAAGAACTGCAACATCTTCGAGAGTGCAATAATTTCAATTTGATTCAAATTCAAAATCCCGGTCAATCACCTATTTGGGCGGATGTAAGCAAGAAAAATCCCAGACCTTACGTTCCTCAACAATTTCGCTATAAGTTGTTTCAACAACTACATAATGTAGCGCATCCTGGTATCAGAGCTTCAAGGAAAATGATTTCCCAACGTTATCTATGGTCTTCTATGAACCAAGATATAAAAATATGGGTTACTTCCTGCACTGATTGCCAACGCCACAAAGTGATTCGTCACACGAAAGCTCCTCTACAACCAATTATAGAACCAGATCAACGTTTCCAAAAAATTCACCTTGATCTAGTACATTTGCCACCTTCAGATGGTTATAAGTACTTATATATTGACCATAATAGATCGCTTCAGCAGATAGATAGAAGCTATTCCTTTAAGGGATGCTACGGCAACTACAGTAATAAATTCTTTTGTCAACACATGGATAACACGCTTTGGAATCCCCCATTATATAACAACAGACAATGCTCAAATATTCCATTCTCATTTATGGAAGCATTTCACAAATACATTAGGGATAAAACACATTACTTGCACCGCGTATCATCCCATAAGCCAAGGGATAATTGAGAGATTCAATCGTACACTCAAACAGGCCATACGCACCAGTGGTATATCTTCTTGGTTAAAGAACCTACCATGGGTATTACTTAGTCTACGAGCTACGATAAAATCCGAGTTAGATGTATCACCTGCAGAAATGTTGTACGAAACTGCACTTCGTTTACCCGGAGATTTCTTTGAAGAAAAGAAACCCGACGAAGATTTCCGCATATCTCAATTTCTTCGTAAATTGAAATATCAAATGCGCAATCAGAAATTTTTTTTACAAGGACATATAAATCAAATTCTTTCGTTCCAAAGAATTGCATAACTGTACACATGTTTATGTTAGAAATGATACACATGATTTAAACATTAAAGACACCTATGTCGGTCCCTATACAGTGTTAAACATAGTAACTGCAAAGTATTTTATGCTAGAAGGACTAGATCAACCTGTATTAATAGACAGACTTAAGCCTGCTTATTTTACATGAATAAAATTTTCATTCGCATTCTCTTTTCATTCTAGAAAGAATACCTTCAAGAGATGAACTGCACCTGATAATGAAAATTAGTGTTATGAGTTCAATTTAGTTATTCAATTTTAATTCAAGTGTTCATTTGTGTATTTGCCAGGTTTAATTTACTTAGGTTAAGTTTGTCATATTACTCCGCCTTCAGCAATATTTTTTACTTTTAAAAGTTGTAACGGTTACGTAATTTAGATATACAGATTCCTATATTATTAACAAACTTTAATAATTACGTTAAACAATTCTTTAATATAATTCATTATTTATAAAAATCTTTTTCCACATTACAACTTATTTAAATTTGAAAAGATTTAGAGGGAAATCTT